>CM077034.1:96826995-97076035 GCA_039090855.1 Macrothele yani | reverse complement strand
AATACGTATTCCTGAAATATGAGATTTTCTTTTGCTTCAGCTATTAAATTCGTTTCTTAGCAACACATTCTTTGCACTTTTGAATTCATGCGGTCACCGTGCCCTAACGTCCTGAGCTCTTTTGCGCACTTCACTTACGAACCTTCTATTTGTTAAATTTTTAACTTGGCAGCGATCACTCGGTTTCGCAAGCAACTATTTTCTTTTGTAACGTTTAATTTTTGACATAATTTTTTGCAGACGCTACTCGTTTGATGGAGAGTTAAGTACTCTTTTTGGATAAATAGTTTAAAATCAGTTTTAAACTTGGGAGCAGCACCTTCACCAGCTAACAACGTTACCCCAAAGGTTTAAAAGATGTGCTCCATGATGCTATTTCCAGCTCGTTATGCAATAATTGCTACCAGCTAATTTTTTACTCGTCTGGAATTTTTTCATGATAAAGATCACTAAGTATAATTCATCGACTCCTTTAAAAAAACATGCCATAAATAGTCTTCTAGAATTCCGAGAGTCGGAGTTTTCATTGACTGTCTTCACTGTTGTATATGAACACGGGCACCGTCCTTATAACAATTTTAAGATATTCCCTGATGCCCCTCCATTCTTCAGGATAGTGGTTCCGAACTAATTTCGGAGCCATTGGCAATCTTAGTAGTATATTATATTTTGCACATATTCGGGATGGCGTTGAGTTTGTTATTCCTAGATCTAACACGTTCCCCTCTTCCCGGGATGACGCCAGGTGTTGATACAATACTATGGGGGTATAGTCTCCTCTCTTCCTATCCCCATACATCAATTGAGAAAGTGTAACTCATTTTCTGTACGTACTTACTTCTTAACTCTGTATGTGTAGAAAAAAGAAAAAAAACTTTTCCGCTTCCGCAATATAGATAGTCGATGTTACGTTCTCTGTTGAACTGTGCCCGTACGCTTCAAAATCGAATAAAGCATGATAATGTACTATGAACAAACTTAACTGAACAGTGCGTATTATGAATTTTCAAGTGTTTGCATAACTACGCATATTCAATTGAAAATGGAGACTGGTTTCACATTTGCTTAACGCTTTAGTTTGCTTAAAAGAGTTATTTAGTTTTTCTTTCAACTTCAAAACTACGATTTAGTAATATAGCTAAGAATTTCAAAACTATAGGGGAGATTGTAAATTTATATTGAAGGCACTGCAGAGTTCTTGCTTTAGAAATAATTCAGATCGTTCGGGGCAAAAGTAGAACATCTGATAGAGAGCTCATAGAAACAGGAATGCCTTGCTTCATTCCTGGACCTATAAAAGTTTTAGTTTGAAGTTGAAGAAATAAAAAATACCTGCAAAATGATAAACATTCTGTTGTGGGGGCCGCCGGTTGCCTAGTGGGCAACGTTCGTGACTGCTGCGGAAAGGGCCTCAGGTTCGATCCCAGGCAGGTACGAACGCTCGATCCACTAAATATCCGCCGTGCTTCGGATGGCTACGTTCAGCCGTCGGACCCCGGGTACAGGCCCCCTGTAATAAATAAGGGCGTCTTTCTCCCCTTTTCTACTTCGCTTCCGTGTCACTTTCCTATGAGGCGCTCTAGCCCAAATCTCCTAGTTTCCTATTTCAAAGGATTGTTTAAGGCCTAGGGTCAGACACTGCCTTCCTAAAATCCTCACTATATGATCATTCTGTTGTGGTTGTGCTTACGATGTCCCTATGATTCCTGACTGAGGGTGGTTCTCAGTGGGGTAAGCATTCCTGGAGGAAAATTAATTCCTCAAGTGTTATACCAAAAATGGCTGATTTTTCAGGTTGTAGATTTTCGTCTGGCAGAATATCCGGGCGACTGCGAAATCAACAAGTAACGCTAGCTGATTACCGTTACCTGCACCGTCGAAATACGGATTTCGCAGGGATAGAATGAACTCTCTCAGAATTTTTAGTGATGGCGTTTCAAAAGCAATCCTGCCGGGATCCAGCGGACTTTCACTTGGGCAGGATCGGTCCAGAGACCAGCTGTGATCTGCCCCCTCCCATGGGACCAACACTTCCTGCCCTTTCACCAATGCTCGTACGTGCAGCGTGCTAATGGATCGGGGCTGTAATTTTGCGTCTGCCCTGGACATCTGTTCTTCAGCGCGATGGTATATGGGGCCAAAGCCGTTTATTGATTCCTTGCTAATAGTACAGACACATATATGTACTGGGGATGACGTGCAATAGGAAACTCATTTATTTTGAAGAGCCCTCTCACAGAGATTAAAAGAAATATATTCACAGAGTGTTTACAGTACAAAGTATTTATACATCGCAGCACTTGGACCTCTTACTGCAAGGACGACCATGGGCGGGGTCGTTTACAGATCTCTTCCTGTCTTCTGACTTCAGTCTTCATCCTTCTTGCACGATTACTTCCTGCATCGCGACGAAATCCTTGATCAGCTGAGAGAGATCCTGTCGTGCCTTGAGGAGCGCGAGCAGATCCGAAAGGTCCAGCGTTTTTCCCAGGCACGGGGCAAAGGTTTGTCTACTACCTGAAAGAGATATCCAATCTAGAATTTTGTGTGCGACATCTGCTCTCGGGGCCTCGCAGCCGCATCCTCGTTCCCGTACTGCAAAACGGGCGCAGTACAAATCAAAGAGTAAGACTAGCTGATGACTATTTACCTGTACCGTCCAATTGCGGACTCCACAGGTTTAAGCGAACTTTCTCGAAATAAAATAGTGACGGCGTTGCAAGTAATCCTGCCAGGATCCGACATTCCCCATCCGGACAGAATCGGTCCGTCGACCTGCAGCTTGCTGCTACCCCCGTGTGCCGGCACTTCCACCTCTCCATCATGACCCGGGTGTGCGTGCCATTTGGGCAGAGGCTAGAAAAGAAATTTCTCTACCCCTGACTGGGAGAATAATTGCTGGTGCGAACTGTTTGGGGCGTCTCTCCTTTATTCAAACAAGATACAAGCACATTTATTTACACTGAGGAACCCATCTCCGCGTAGGAAACAAGTCCTTTGCTCAATGGGCCTTCTCACACTAAGAAATATTAAAATATTTACAGTGTTATATACATTGCCACAGGACTAGGGTCGGTTCTGTGGTGATGACTCTGGGCTTGAGTCATCAGTTTCCCTTCTTCGATTCTTCATCCCTCTTCTTTCTTCTTTCTTCTTCGGTCACCTCTCTATTAGGTAGATCGTCTGTTCCTCTTTGAGGTACTTGACCATCTCGATCAGCACCTGTCGTACTCTTGGGTACGCGAGCAGGATCGAGAGGTCCCTCGTCTTTGCCAATTCTTGGCACTAATCTTGCTCTCTTCCCTGCCAGAGAAGCATATTCTAGAATCATGTGTGCGACATCTGCAGTCTGGGCACCACACATGCACACTCGCTCCCTAACCGCAAATCTGCGGAAGTACTCCGGCGACACTCCGTGCCCGGTTAGTACTTGGTTGAGGAAGCCATTACTCTCAATGCGCCTTATCGAGATTCGGGGAAGATACGGCATGTCCTTCTATCCGTATCCCACTCATCCCATCTCTGTTGCCACTCCACCAATGTGGCTGATTTCAGTTGCGTCCGCACGCTTTGCAGCTGCGTTCACATCTGAAAATCTATGTCATCTTTACCAGTAGCTTCGTTCGCTAGCTGGTCTGCACGTTCATTTCCAACTCTACTGACATGACTTCGGATCCAGTGGAAGGTAACCCTCCTACTCTCCATTGACTTGAATAGCGCTTTTTATCTCTCTGACAAGGGGAGTCTTACTCCCGAACTGACCAAGCGTTTTCAGGGCCGCTTGGCTATCAGATTATATGCTATAAGCCCCTTCACTGAAATCAACGAGTAGACCATCGCCGCATGATAGAAAGTCCAGACAGAGGAAATCCATTTGTCATCCGCAAGATATCGTAGGATTAATCAGATGGACCTTGCAATGGTTTTTTAGATGACAACCAAACCCCTTGCCCATTTTATTTTTCATACAACAGGCAACAAATACGATTTTCTCTAAATAATGTCCGCAAAACATGACTTACCTTACTTTCCAGATGAGAATCGCAGCATATCAAGTTGGCTGTTCTGCTTCTTATTTAGTACCAAAAAGCGACAGTGACGATTTAAGCAGCTTGAACTGCAAGTAACAATAACAATAATATTTTTCTACTCCTTTATTTAAAAAAAACAAACAAAAAAAACCCCGAAGGTATTTGCTTTACGAAGTTTAAAGGTTCCCTTCGCAACCATATTTAGGCGACATCAGTAAGTCAGAGAAGTTAAAACGAGAAGTAAGAGAAATGGGGTATGGGCACTTTAAGAGAAACGCAATAAAACAGAATATTCGTCTAATCATTTGTTCCAATTGTATTTATTTGGTGAGACAGATAACTTGGTTCCTTTATTATTAAGGCTTCCTCCTCCTGCGAATAAACACACTTTCCAGGATTCGGCAATTCCTATTCCTGAAATATAGCTAATTATTTTATAACATATCTAATTCTTTTTATTGTATTAAATGTCACAAATCGGATCATAATCGGTCTCAAAACAGGGTACGAACTACCCATTTTATAGATGATGGTGTATCTCTGTCTGCTCGCACACCACATATTCCAAATACATACACTGCAATAAATTTCTGCCCAGACGATTCAGCCGGCTGGTTATTCACTGGCAACGAATGGTCTATGCACTGCATCTAAAAATTCATTGCTTGAGACAACGCAAGCCTGCTGCTTTTATTTCGGGAAGGGTTATTATTGAACCTTTCTATATAAAATAATGATTACGGTTTATTTCGTGTTTCAGCAGCGGTAGAATCGATAATTATTTTTCAGATGTAATTCATTAGTAGTTTGAAAATAACTGCCCTAAATCACAGCTCCGTGTTGATCTCTTTAAATTAGATATGAAACTATAATGCATAATACAGATTGATTGGGAAACTACAGTATAAAGAAAAATATGAAAAGTACTAATCAATACGCCATATGGAAGTCATTTTAAACAATGATGCTTATCCCTGCTGTAATAAAAATGTAAAACGATAAACTTTCGGTTAACTATTTGCAAAATTAAGTACATATAAATTTTAGGTCAAATCTTTTGTCATACCGATTTATGTTATGCATTTATGCAAATTCTTTTGAATTAGCATCAGCGCTATTGATTGAAAATAGGTATGCTGCTGTGTAAATGGCTCAGGGATTACAATTTCGTATACTGTGTAACAAAAGGAAACCGTTAAAACTATCCATGATTTATGTTGCATAATTTAATAGCTTCCCACCTCCACCACCCCAAGATCCAATCATATACAATAGTATCCTAAAGTTAAAGCAATAAAAGATATTTCCTAATAGAAAAATAAATTTTTGAGTTGGTCTACTCAAATGGAGACTAACACAGTTTTTTCTTCTTTTTATATTATATCTCCCCTCCTCCCTACATGCCAAGATGTAGTCATATACACTGGTGTCCAAAATTAAAACAGTTGAAATAAAAGATATTTCATAAGAAACGAAAGGCTGAAGAAGTGGAATGAAAGTACTGAGGACATGAGAATATGCAAATATGGGAAATCATGACGCAATGCCATGTGACGAGCGACAATTGGAACAAAGGGAAAGTGAAATTGAGAAAAATCTGAAAAACGAGAAAGTGGCATTTCTCGTCGTTATCGCACCCTACTGGTAGTAAAGATATTTTTCAGAACATTTATCAGAATCGGAATGCGGCAAAACTCAGAGTAATGCTGAGTTTCATTTGCGTGAATCATTCTATTGGAACCAAGACACCAGATATATTAATAGTGAATCTGTGGCAGGGCAACCACCGATTACAAAGGCTCAGGATGATAGCTCATTACAAAGGCTCAGGACATACCTTAACCTTAAGCATATTATATAGGAGAACTTTAAAGTGCCACTAGGGCATGTTTAGCGAATAGTAAGGAAAAGTGGTGCTACCTGTAAACAAGTATCATCAATACATTGACGTTATTGATTTCGAATATAGTTCAGGAAATATTTTTTGCAAGAAACACCGATTGTGCAACTTAAGTTAGAATGTTTTTATCAGAATGTTGGCCGTAGAGCATCAACAGCGGAGTGGGAGGCCCATACATCCAACCTACAACCCAGATTTGGCGTCTATCTGCTTTTGGTAATTTGTTGCTTTCAAGAGTAATCTGGATAGTAATCAGTTTGCCTGTGACGAAGATGTTCAAGCCGCTGTAAGGAAATAAATTCAAGAAGAACTTGAAGATTTTTACAGTGGCGCATTGAAAACCTTTTTTAACGTTGGCGTGCCTGTATCGAGTGTGAAAGTTAGTATGTCGAAAAATAAAATACGTGAATTAAAGTAGAAATTCTTAGCTTTGATTTTGTTTCGTTGCAATTTGATACCTCTCCACTGGACTTATTTTAAAATATGGGAGCATTGCTTTCTGAAAATCCTCTGTATATATCTGCTAAATGAAAAGTGATAAAAACTAGAAGACTACGTTTCTTGGGAGCATTGGTACAACAAAGAAACCATGCTGTGGTGAACCATACTGATTCACCACTGATTTAAGCGGGCAAAAAGCACAAGTACCTTGTCTGACAGCCAACAGTTTAGCAATTTAAGAGCAGGAGACAGCCCATCGTTTTTGAAATTCTGTGCTGTGTTCTCAGATCCAATTTACTACGACTTCAGCGAAAATTTTGGTCTTTGAATATTTCTACGCTAAAGAATAAATATCTCTTTTCTAGACATTTTGTTTCAGTATGATTATCCCACATGTTCATAAATACTTTGTCCCTTGAAATGTAATCGTTTTGTCTATTAAAATCCGTGTTTCATAGAATACAAGTCTATGAAAGAATTGAAAAATAGTGCTGTTCTCTGTAAACTCATTAAGTTCTGTACCACTAGAAACTGCTCTCTTATATCTACATTTGCTTTATCAGTTCGCCAAATTTGGATGGATCAATCGTCGAAAAAAGAAAAACATGGCTTCATTTTGAAACGGGCAAAGAGCACTATGAATACTACTGTTTGTGAGAGTTTCAACACACTGAAGTTATACAACTCATTACGCATATGACGGTACATACGTGATTTAATTTTCAGAACAATACAACAGTATTTGCCTGCAAAAATAAGTATCATGTAAAGCCTCCGAGAGCTGTAATAAGAGCTCCTAGACGACGTGGCACTTAATCGAAAAGGCGTTGGATGGCGTACTGGGTAATTGCTCACCAGGCGGCATGTGTGCGAGTCCACAGATCATTGATACTGACCGCTCAAGGACTTTGGTGGGCCATTTGCCAATTGACCATATCTTCCGTGCAAGCCAGGGAAGAAGCGGTATGCTGTGCTGCGAAGAGGGCTTAAAGATTGGACAACATAAGGTCGGGCATTTTAGTGCTGCAATATAACTCTAGGATTGGTCTGAAGGAAGAGTTTAACTTCTGCCTGTAAAATGTGCCTGATGTAGGGGTCGCGTTTGAGATTGTGCTCAAATCGTAGCAGCCGAAATCTCGAACATTACCCAATGACACACTACACACTCATACTTGGAATTCGGCAATTTTGACCCTCCATAATGCATGCTGGAAAAAGGCGCTCACCATAGTATCGTCTAATGCGTATGTGACCATCATGGTAGTCCAAGTTTAATCGGGATTGAAAACCCCATTCCAGTTTGAGGCGTCCATGGTTCAGGGTCAAAGGAATCATCAGCAAAGGGTTGCGTCCAAGCAGTCCTCTGTGTAGCAGTCGGCGTCGAACTGTGAGGCAGAGAATGCCACACCTGTTGCCCTGCTCCACGGTTGTGCTAACACTCGCAAAGATGCGGAACGTTTCGTAACTTTCATGTGGATGTGGTGTCAGTCGTCCCGTGGTGTCGTCAGGTTTCTCGGTCCGCTGCCGGATTGTCGATACACCTGGTTCTTCTCGGTTCACTATCACCGTAGGCGTATTACTGTCGTGGAGTTATATACCGTCCAAGAGGCAATGTTACGGTACAAAACTGCACCTTCTCGCAGACCAATAAGACGTCAACGTTCGAACTCTGTCGTATGGCGATATTATGTCCTTCGACGTCGCCGAGGCATTATTGAAACCTGGAGACTTATTTAGAGCTCGTTGTCAGCGATGCACTACTGGTGTGTGCATTCTAAACAACCCTGTCTTTATACTCCACACTCGACAGTTCAGAAGACGCTGACTGCCCCAGACATGCGCATTGACTGTGCACTTCTAATTATTTGCATGTCTTACCCTGTTGTGCATATCCTGTACGTTTCACGTGGTTACCGTCATTTGTTCATGGTGTTTCAATTTTCACAAATAGTAGTTTATACAAATTGATTTTGGACATGTGAATTATTTGAACAGAATGGATTGTAGCTCCATTGGGCTACCTGGGTAATGGAGATATTCCTATAAGTTGAAAATATCTACATTAAAACTGGAAAAAAGTGTTTGATGTAAAAATGTATTGGCTGCAGAAATGAATATACAGGCGAACCACACTCATAGGACACATTAAGGTGCAGATAAGTCTCCAAAGAGTATGATTGAAGAACCGTTTTGGCCAAACATAGCCCTTTGCGCCATAAAAAGCAATCAACCAAGAAACGTTTAAGGGAACCTCGCTACAAAGTCGATGTATTCGTGCGCTCCGATTGCAATCTAACTGCAATTCAAGAACATAGGCACACACAAGTTTATAATTTGGGCAAATACACCGAATAACACAAAAATCAAATGTAGAGGGAATAAAAAACGAATTTTGTTGCGCTAACATACATTTATGACGTGTGCACACATGTCACAAAATTTATGACAAGAAATTTATTTAGCTCCTGTTAGAAATGACGAAGTAGCTTTTGTCTGGAACATAAATCGAAAGAAACAGTGCTTCTATCTACGTAAAAATGTAAAGCTAGCAACCATCCCAAGATGTTTTCTTTTACCCAAAGGACAACGGCAAAGTAATGGTTTAAATTTAGATATCCGAAATGCTGTGCAGTGAGCCATTATTATAGTCTCTTTTGTAAATTTTAGAGGAAGGATTTCAAAGCAGATCACTCAATGTTCGCTAAAGTTTCTGAATGTACTGTGAGAGATACTATTACGAAGAAAGATGCTATGTTACACACATTTTACTCGTTTAAGAAAACATATCTTTCTCTGAAACGGACAATCCCCTTGAAACATAAAGCAGCAACTTGTATCTCCATAGAAAAGATGAAAAACCAGAAATCATTAGAAACATAATCCAGAATATTCTCTATTAACCTGAATTGAGATATACAGCGGTATATATCTGCATTTGTCCGTGGCAATGGCTGAGAAAAAAATGTACTCTTTCGAAAAGAGGTGTGTTGGAAGTACTATTAAATACAAATGCATACATACTATCCGAAGAAAAAACAAAAAAAAAACCATTATCTTCTGTAATTCTGTTAGGTACAAATTATATCCAGTGGTAATGAAACCATACTCTTAATCACGGTAAGTTTGATGCTGAAATTCGCAGAGCAGCAATGTGATCCTAAAGAAAGATTTTTTCGTTAACTAGCAAGTCTGAGGATGTGTGTTCACCTCCTCTGTTACATATATATTAATCTAAATTATTTTTTCCAAATTGTTAAATAGAAAAAACTTTCGTTTGATAATACTACACTGCTGGCCACCCAAATGCAACACCAAGAAGTAAGCATCCGGTTGGCCTGAAATTCACAGCATGCGTCGCCCGCGAGACGACATGCAAACAATCAGCATTGCAGGGCATATGCAAATCATGTGGGTCCGGCACTCCACCGAGAAGCACTATAAGAAGGATGCACAGAAGGCGGGGTATAAGTAATGGAAGTGTGTTGCGCTGCCGGACCCGTGCGTGGAAAGCTTCCTGATACCTCGTCGCAGAACACAGCAATCATTCCAGCACGTTTTGGACTTTGAGAGTGGACGAATAATGGATTATCGCGACAGCGGTTTATCGTACCGAGACTTCGGCGCCCGTGTATGGTGACATCCTGCCACAGTGAGTCGAGTATGGATTCGGTGGGTGCAGGAGGTACGGACGGACACACGTGATCGATTGCCGCAGCCGCGGCACACCACCGCACGAGAGGCACGGCATGTTGTGCGACGGGCTTTGACGGCTCGCACCGCCACATCACGAACGTTAGCGCAGGAATTAGGGTGTGTTGCACAACAACCTGTGTCAGCTCGTACCGTTCGACGTCGTCTGCAGGAGTGGGGACTTGTCGCACGGCGCCCATTGCTTCGATTACCATTGACGTTACACCACCGGCGAGTGCGGCGGCAGAGGACCGTTGAACGCCACACCTGGACTACGGAATGGCACGACATTTTCTTCTTCGACGAATCCCGCTTCTGCCTGCAATACCACGATAGTCGGATCCGCGTGTTACGGCACTGTGACGAGAGGCTGTATGACGACTGCATTATGCGTGGCCATACTGATCCGTCGCCTGGCGTTATGGTTTGGGCCGCAACTCGATATGACACCCGCACCCCTCTGGTGCGCATCGCTGGTACACTCAACAGCAATCGCTACATCTCAGACGTTTTGGAGCCCATAGTCTTTTCTTACCTGCAGGACCTGCCAGCAGTCACGTTTCAACAGGACAACGCGCGCCTGTACGTGACACGCACTGTGCAACAATTATTCACGGACCACCGGGAGTCACTGATGCCGTGGTCTGCCTGTTCTCCCGATATGTCGCCCATCGAACACGTCTGGTAGCTGATCGGCAACCGAGTGGCCCGGCAAGCACCACACGCGGCTACTCCTGATTAACTGTGGCAACGTGTGGAAGCAGCCTGGTCCGACATACCCTAAGCCCACATCCAAAGCCTCTTTCGTTCGATGCCACGGCGTGTAGCGGCCGTTATTGCCAGCCATGGGGGCTACACGAACTATTGATGCCTGCGTGTTCCACAAGTCGCACGGGCCTGTAAGCTCAATCGTTTCATCTTTGTATATGTTGTTATGCGTCCAGTAAAACTGGCTTTGCTATATCATGTCCTTCTTGGTGTTGCATATTGGGTGGCCAGCAGTGTATTTCATTTAGTTTAACAGCAGACACATGATAATACTATTTAATTTAATATAGAAAACAACGTTAATAAATACAATATTTATAACTTAAAGTCTAACAAACTTTCGGTCGTAGCTATTGCCCAGCTTCATCTGCAATAAGCGTTTTAATCGCTTGCTTGTGACGCTGATAACAGTTTCTCATGCCGAACGTCTCATGGCAGCAATCGGTTTTGATGAATGATTGCCATGCTCTCGATAGATATGGAGATGAAGATAAATGATTTGCCTTGTTTAAAAATGAGAATGACTTTTTAAAAGGGCAAGGTTATATACTGAATAAAGTTTATCGAACAGTTTGCGTCCTCTAAAGAAAAATGTTGGTTATTTTCCCAGCACTGCTTACAAAATGAGGATTCTATTAACAACAATGCTAGGAAAATAAGGTGATTATTTTTCCAACGAATTAAGTTTCCGTTTGCATTCCAACGGAAACGGAAAAATAATCCACTCATTTTTGTTGCAATTGTCCTTGGAGAATTTTGAGCACTCCGTAAAAGTTCACTTAGGCACTAACAAAGTATTTATAAGTTTAGCTCTGTTTGCCACATAATTTCTATGGTCATTCCATTGTTCAAAAATGCTTCCTAGGTCTTTTAGTGTCTTATCCCAAGTCGAAAGATATGGTCCAAAATGCAAAAAATGGACTCCACGGAAACTGATTCCTGTGCGACTACCAATTCCTGCATGTTCAGACCATTGCTCCCAAAATCAATGTAAAAAAAGTCAAGTGTATTGATTTTCACTCCATTGACTTTTCCATATTCATAAAATTTCTTTATTGCAGCTTTAATAGGATTTTTAACTATTCATGTATAAAACCACATCATGTGCATATGCTGTGAATTTCGTATGTTGATCGTTTTGTCCAAGATTTGGGAAACCTTGGATTATCATGTTATTATTTACTTTTCTTAGAAAAACTTCAGCTGTCCAAACAAAAAAGGTAGATGTTAGGGTCGTCCCTTGTTTTACACCCCTTTCTACAGGGATTTTACCTGTTTTATTTCCCGAAACTACATGGTGATCCATTTAAACCAAGTACCCTGAAAAAACCTCACATTTTTGCAAGGGATCGTGCAAGGAACTTCTTTTTTTCATTAGATGCAGCAGCTCCTGGAGAATGAAAACCGCCACCGTGAAGAAGATTGTTAACCGTAACTGTAACTCAGCTCGTGATTTGTTTGTTGTTGCGTTGTCATTCACTTGCGTGCATTCGGAAACATGCAATACTCTGTTCCAGAGCGTGTGTTTTTTATTGAAATCGTATTGGGTAACCAATTCTGCCATCAAAACTCAACGAGCACTTCGAAGAGAGTTTGGAGTTCGAAAAGCGCCAAGCAAGTCAACAATTCTGTCGATGGCAAAAATACTGGTGCAAACTGGTTCTCTTCTCAGCGGTAGCCGTGGACATTACCCTCCAATGCCCCAAACGCATGTGGACGATGTTCGGTAACGTTTACTTCAACCTCCGACGAAATAATTGCGCAGATTAAGCAAACAGACAGGATATTCATACGGAACTTGTCAAAGGGCAGCAAAAAAAAGCGAATATTCGACCATTTAAAGCGCACGTAATCAATCAGCTGCAGGAATCGGACAAGGGAGAGAGAGTAAGTTACTGCAAATATCTTCAAAATGTTATTAATTTGCAATCTGATATTCTCTCCATCACATGGTTTACGGATGAAGCCTGGTTTCATCTGTCAGGCTACGTCAATTCGCAAAACAGAAGATACTGGGCTGCCGAAAACCGACACGCTATGTGTGAAACACCGATGCATTCACAAAAGGTTGGTGTATGGTGTGCGGTTTGGTATACGAAAATTATTGGCCCCAGTTTTTCTCTCTGAGACTGTCAACACTAACGTTTATCGCCGCATATTCAATGAATTTGTGGAACAACTTGATGACATTGAATTGCAGAGGGCTACTTTCAGCAGGATGGCGCTACGTGTCACGCATCGAAAGTCTCAATGGAACTCATAACCAGCTTTTTTGATGACAGATTAATTTCAAAAAAACATATGGCTTCCCCGATCTCTGGACTTAAATTCCCCTGACGTTTTTTTATGGGGCTACTAAAAAGATAGAGTTTACAAAACCCATCCAAAAACATTGGATTCATTGCGTGAAACAATCACGACTGAAATTGGCAATGTTACTGCTCGTACTCTGCATGAGATCACTGAGTATGGTGCGGCGTGTTCAACTGTGTTTACAAGAAAATGGAGGACAATTCCAACATTTGCTCTAATAAATGATTCTCCAATACCACATGCATAATTCTTAACTTACTGTATGATTTTGTTGTTATTTATAAAAAAGTTATAAGTAAATCACATGGGGCTAGTTTAAATGGAAGAATTAGTATTTATCATATGTATGAATTAGTATTTATCATATGTACGAATTAGTATTCATCATATGTATGAATTAGTATTTATCATATGTATGAATTAGTATTTATCATATGTATGAATTAGTATTTATCATATGTATGAATTAGTATTTATCATATGTATTATAATTATGCATTTTTCACTAAAGCCATGTCCTTCTGTAATCTGATGTAATGCTTCATGGTCAACGGAGTCAAATGTTTTTTTCTTAATCCAAGGAAAATATACCTAACTTCATTTTTCTCTTGGTAAACAGGTGTATAATGCCTCATGTTAGGAATGGACTTTGATAAATGTTTGTATTTTCTACTGGGAAACATTCTTACTGGACGATTAGCTCTTTAATTACGAACCTTAGTCTATTATTAATAACGATTGCTAAGATTTTGTATTCATCTCTCAAAAAGGAGATTGATCCTATTTTGTTAAAGTCGACATCATCCACCTTCTCCTTCATAATTAATTTAATAATGTAAGCAATTTTATTAAAGTCCTGAGGTGCATTTTATGCTTCTATTTATTATACATTTAAAATAGAAAGGTGAAAATTCTATTCTCATAATGTTTAAGATATCCTGGCAAAATACCATCTGTTTCTGATCCCCCTTGTTTTTCTGTTTCTTTATTACACTCCTTACTTATGCCGTTGAAATTGGCGAATCCAGTAGTTCTATTGATCCTCAGAGACTTTCGGAAATTCTACAAAATTCTCAAGTTTCGACACTTCCACATTTTTTTTTCTTAAATAGAAATTCCTCATTCACTGAGTTACAAACTCGTTTTTGTTTATTGACATATAATTATGGGAAGTACCATCGCTCGGTTCTTTTTCTTAATCTTTTGAAATACATGAAAAAAATTATTTTCCGTATGTTGGTCACTAACAGCGATTTGTTTTCTCAAAAGTCACCACGACTCAATAGTCAATTGAAGTAAGCAGCACACTTTTAAGAAAGAGGTACTCTTTTCTTTTATCTACTGAAAACGTTTTACTCTTTTCTTAAAGGAATAAATAGCCAAATTCTTTCTTTAAAATCTTCGAGTTTTTAAATTTAACTTAAGTGACTTGGTGTAAATCTTCAAAATGTCTTTCAAGTTCAGTTTGAACTTCTTTTATTAACAAGTGTGTCGAATTTATTTTCCACAGCAATTTGTGCCTATGAAATTTAGTGGTATTGATTACAAAACTCCAACTTAAATTTAAATGATCAGAAATAAAAAGGATTTGAAGAGTTTGGCTCAATAATTTCAATGTTATAAAAAACGTTTATACCTTGCGGGAATATAAAACTTTTTTTCTCCAGGTACTGCCTCGTGCTTGCCAGGTGAACTGCGGATCAGAATATTTTATTACTCTATAAGCATTCAGGACATCATAGTCCCTTATCCAGTTCTTAAAATGCACTTTATTCCCAGCTGAGTATTTCCTTCGATTTAATTAGTGCTGATGAACATCGAGAACGTATTGAAGTCACCAACCACAAATAAGAAATCGTAAGTTCCCGTTAGAAGGGAAACTTTTTTCGAAAGAAGTCCTTTCTCTTCTTAGTGGATGCAGTACCATATGCACACACAATTTTGAACACAAATGCATTTAATTTCAGAGATAAAGAAACTACTCTGTTCTCAGCAACGAATTGGAAATTGCAAATCTGTCCTTTAAGTTAAAGAATTGCAATTCGATTATATCTTTTGTTTGCCAAAAGAACACATTTTTTTATGATGACAAAATTTTAAATACTGAAATTTTATGAAATGATTTGGAATGTATTTCTTGTGTAAAACAAACATCAAAATTATTTAGAAAAGAGAAACCTTCCAACCAATTTTGCTGACTTACATTTTTAAAAACCCATAGGTTTAATGAAACAAAATGTCAGCTGAATATTAAAAAAAATTAAGTTTCTCTATATATAATTTTTTTCTTCAGCCAAATGAAAGGCGAAACGAAAAATTTTATTAATCATAAATCTCGAGAAACGAGCTTTTTTCCCAATAACAGAGTGCAAGAAATATTAGTTACATGTTCTGATGCGTATCATAAGATATCTTGTCGTTAAACATATTTCAAGTTTACTTGATTTGTAAATGTATTCCTCTCTGGATACTTGTCACCCTCTTTACTCTTATCGGAACGAAACGTTCCCCTCAACCTAAAATCTTGGAATGCTGAGTACAGAAAATCGTGTCTTGTCCTAAAGTTTTTTTGAAAGCTCACTTTTATTATTTATGCCGCGTTTTCCTAATCACGAAATTATCCACA
This sequence comes from Macrothele yani, assembly GCA_039090855.1. NCBI lineage: Eukaryota > Metazoa > Arthropoda > Arachnida > Araneae > Macrothelidae > Macrothele > Macrothele yani. The sequence continues at coordinate 97,060,266 of CM077034.1, read as the reverse complement.
TCTACAGAAAGCCTGTACTTTGAAATCTCTTACGAAATTTGCCACGTCCAAGTAATTAATTACATATTTTCTTATGAAGTTTTAATGAGTTCTTACTTTCTATTGAAATCCTGCTTGTTGATAAGCACATGCTATTTTATAAAAAAAATATTTTTTATAATGACATGCTGCAGACCCAGATATCTAACAAATATATGTCACAATGAAAATAATAAGGTATTACAAGCTGAGTTTTTCGCACATTTTTTGGATATATGACACAGCAGCATTCACAGGATTTTTAAATATTTAAAACAAATATTTTCATTCTGAAATAAATATTTTTAACTTTGTAATTTAATTAATTGTGATTTGGAAGTTATTAGTGAATATAAAGCTGAACATCCTCTTTTAGTATCGTCTGAATTTCTGAATTAAATTTATACATTTTCTGCATTTAGTAAATGTGAAGCAGTATGAAAAAAGCGTTTCCTTCTGTTTCGTTTTTTATCCATTTATACTTCTTTCTGTGTGCAAATCAGATTGGCTTTCCTATCTTATATTTTTCTATAACACAAATTTGTTCGAAAGCTTTTATTAAAATATCTAGCTTAAAACCTCTACAAATATATTTGGTGTCAGTTTACTATACATCTGAAGTAAACACATTATTACGAAAAATATCGACAATGAAATAGAAAAGCTGCGGACTCACCACAAACAACTAATGTGCAAAAATGTGCCTTTTAAATACATTTCAAAAATATGTTTAATAAATGCAAATGAATCGTAGAAATAATTGCCGACTTTTCGCATACCCAAGGATTCCTTCCTCAAGGCGAAAAAAAAAATACTGTCTAAATTGACAATTTCTATAAGAAACCCAAATTAAAAATTAACGTAAATATTGTGTTTGTTTTTACTCGTATAATGCAAGCGCGTTACCAAGCAATACAGTTACTCGAGACAAAATTTAAATATAGTTTTCCTAGAAGCCATGATTGATGAAACAGCCCATGCAAGTGCTAATTCATTTGAAAGATAATCATTACACGCCACATGGTAAAACAAGATTGGCCTTTCCTAATAAAGTTCATTTTGCAAAACTACACAGTAAATAGGCACAATGCAGTTTCATTGCTTTAATAATTGCATGGCAAACAAATCTTTTGCTAAAACTTTTACTGTGCATAAAAGGGATTTTAAGTACTGCGTGCTTACCAGAGTGTTGTCAAGGAAATGTCCATCCAAAATAGTAATTCCAGCTCTACAACAGAACTGGTGCCTATTGTGCCACATACTTAGGCCGAAAGAACGTTAATAAAGGAGACAAGTGGAATAATTTCTTAATACAATGATTGTAAATGATACCTTCCATCCAAATTGCCACATGCATGGACAGTTGTGTTACACCTGGATTTCTGTTTAACTCTATCAAAATTCAACCACGAGGAACAATATCGCGGAGATTGAGGCATTTGCGTGATAGGAACTTTCATTTTGTCACTTTAATTCTTATTTATATTTTATTTAAAATTTGTCTGTTACAGTCTGTGTGATTCTTATGCCTCGAAAAAGAAGCGCATGTACAACGTAAGGTCGACAGTGATTTGGAAATGGCTTTATTTCCTTTTACATCTATTAAACACGATTTTTTTTAATTGGTACCTTTAAATCTAGGAATTGTTTATAAAAATCTAACTAAATTCAGGCAAACGTTTTACAATAGCAAGGAAATTCTTTATCAGAAATTCCTTTCTGAAAGTACAATTGTCACTGGAAATACTTGCACAACCGTTTTGGAACTACTGCTGAAGACAATTCTCCATTTTAAGACGGAGTTCGAAAACGGCAATTAGCCCTTCCTCACGAAAACGCACGCGAGCACAAAGTGATTGGTGCATAGCATTTCTTGGCACGAACACAGTTGTGAACTATTCTCCTCGTTCTCCATGTTTGTTACTGTGTGAATTATTTCTATTCCCTAAATAAAAGCTGTTTTGAAAAGTAAAAGTTTTTGAAGACATTGAAACCGTAGGAAGAAATCTGATATCATGTATTCCCTCCATACCAAGAAATATTTTCTGTCGTTGGATGATCGTCCTACTTCTTGTATTAACGCAGGACGATTGCATATTGAACAAAATGTTTCCACCTAAGTTTTCATGCTTTTCCATTGAAAAAAATCAATCTCATTACTTAACTGCCGCATCGCCTAGTTCAATATCGTATTACATGATATTCGAATACATTCGTTAGTATTAAATATGGAAATGTCCATTGCGCTCGTATCATAAACAAATGCACCTTGATGTTTTGACAACAATATTTTGGATTTGCCATCTAATTCAGAAGAAGCAACACTCTCGCTGTGAGAATAATGTTTCATATGTAATGTTAGTTTTTGAATGGTAATTGACCGCGTGCTTTTCTGTATCTTAAGCTAGGTATTTATATCATGATATAAATACCCATTCAGGTATTGAGGTTAAAATGTTATAATTCGTCATGAGTTTTTGAGAAGTGTCTGCATTGACATTGGGTTTACTACTTTCAGTCAAAGTTTTATTAGCTCTGCTGAAGGGCATAACATTTAAACGTGTGATCTTAACAAATACTTCGTTTTATAGATGTTTCAGTACGTTTTAACGAAAAGAGAAATGATTAATACTAACATCTTCGGAAACGAGTTTATCATTTTAAAACCAAGTGACGAACCTTTAAGACATGACAGTATTCCTGTTTAAAACTAATTCCATCTATAACAATTTATGACTTCTAACGATGGCATTGAGCACATACACAATCTACAATACGTTATACATAGCCGGTTCTAGCAGTTAGTGGAAAGAGTCCTCGCAAACGTACTAAATATTTAACTGATAACTATGTGTATTCATAAGAAACAAATCTACAAAACAAATAATCGTGCGCTCGCACTTTCGATTAGACGAAACGTTAAATCTAACAACATTTCAAGGTGATTTGTTTCAGTTGGTGACACTTTTGTGGAAACGTGTCACCATTTGATCCTGAGGGGACTGGACTGACTTTGAAATGCAAATCGGATTCCCTTTTTTAAACTGTCCCCTAGGAAAAATCGAAATTCTCTTTTGCACAAAGGAAACGATTTTTAATTTAAGACTTTCATGGGGAAATTTAATAAACTCATACACACAGCGAATGTTTTTGAAGAATGCAACTGTTATATCTAACAGTTAAACCTTACAGTTATGTGCAATTGTATTTAAAACTCCGTTTATTAGGAGTAAATGCATACAAGTATAATTATGCATGGGAGTTTCACCACCTTACTGGTGGCTTTATCAGGAAAACAGCTCAGTGTGAAAACTAAGAGGTTCTACTTAAAATTTAAAATATAAACAATACCGGAAAAAGTGCTAGGTACTAAGGGTAAAGTCTTGGCGCAGGTTACAACTTTATTTAAAACAAATATGCGAAACACCGAAAACCGCGGTGCAAATAGCAGGTAATTCAGTTGAAACGCCTTCCTTGCAGACATTAGGGTTGTACAGGATCTCAATAGGTAGGGCATTGTGAACACAGTCCAATTAAAAAACAAGCTCAAAGTCTGTGACTCCTCTCTCTACGTGAATCAATTATTCCACCCGCTGACTATTCGTGTCAATGGTCACAGATGCTTGTCTCCCACTGTGTGGTTTGTCTTCAATGCTGGGTTCCCCTTCAATAAACTTCTTCATCCATCTGAGCACCTTGCTCTGGTCAATGGTTTCATCTCCGGAAACATTCTCGTCTTTCGAATAATCTGAATTTTTGCTAGGAATCCATTATTCACTTGCAATGAAGAAGGGTTACTCTACCAACATGGGCAATTTGAACGACCTCTGTCAGTTAAAGCAAAAGTTGTGCCCGCTTTTGCATCACCTATGGTACAGCTCAAGCATTCTTTAATAATGAGATTCATGACTTCTTTATTAATGCTACAAATAAAGCCAATGTAACTGTCACAGTTTGAAGAGCTGCTCCGTATAAAATATATGGCATTGTTAGCTAGTGATTCATATTATATATTATTTTAATGATTAATGCGTTGAAAAGGGATTACAAAAGAAGGTTCTGTTCTAATAGTTGAAGTTTTTACAAATAAGACGCATAGGTTTAGAAACATTTGCCTTTGTAAAGTAATGCTGTTTTTTGCATCTGATATAAATAGGATTTTTCAGAATTATAAATTTCGGTCACTATGGCCATGTGTTCTTGTGTAAATATACTTGTATCAAAATACTGTGGAACAATATGGCACGTGATGTATATAAAAAAAAAACTAGTGGAAGAACAAAAGAAAAATGTATGTGAAAACAGTAAAATTTGCGTTGTCAAAGTATATGTGGATTAACTTACCCGGTTCAGATCCATGAACTCTGCCAAGTGCAGAGGTGATTTATGAGCTTGACCAAAATAAAATTCACAAGATTTTTCTATTACCTTGGATTCACTAAACACGCATAAACAAGTAACAAAAGTGACTCAAAATTTTTAGTTGTAAAAAAATAACTGACTTGCAGTTATATTTAATGATGATCAGGCCTCTCGCCTGATCAGAATTTTGTTCAGAATTTTTTTTACAGATTTTTGTTTCTTTTGTTTTATTTTTTTTCACAAAGCACCCATGAATGTCAAAAGGAGTTTTAGAGTCCAATTTCAATTTTGTTGGGTGGAAATTAGTTATACAATTTTCTTAGTCTAATATTGCAAATTTTTTTTAACATTTCAAATGGTAGTTTATATATTATAGAAATTTCAGTGTGATTATCATTTACTTGAAGGAAAAAAATTATGTGATCAACTCTTGATATTACTCTTCAAGGTACCTTTTCAAAACATCATGCATAATACAATAGAATTATTAATAACATCTATGAAAATGCAAGTGCAAAGATTCGGCTGTTTGAAAATACAACACACATAAAAATTGGAAAGGAGTGAGACAAGGTGACACCATATCTCCGAAGCTCTTTAATGCCGCATTGGAAAATGTCTTTCAATCACTGAACTATGAAAACAAAGGGATAAAGATTAATGGAGATTATCTAACCCACCTTCGTTTTGCTGATGACATAGTCATTTTTGCAACTACCCCATCAGAGCTGCAGAGTATGATCCAGGAACTTGCTGACAAGAGTAAAGAAGTGGGATTAAAAATGAACTTTCAGAAGACAAAAGTGATGTTCAATGCTTTTACAAGAAATGAAGATTTATCGATTGATGGAGAAAAACTGGAGATAACAGATACGTATGTTTATCTTGGACAGCAGATATCAAGTGAGGGTCACATTGATGAAGAAATTAATCGGCGTACAAAACTTGCCTGGAGAGCTTTTGGAAGAAAACAGCATAATTTTCAAGAGCAATATGCCATTATGTCTTAAAAGAAAAGTGTTTGATCAATGCATCCTTCCAGTGCTTACGTATGGTGCAGAGACGTGGACCTTAACTAAAAGAGACATACAAAGGCTGCAGACAACTCAAAGATGCATGGAGAGGTGCATGCTTGGTATAACCAGGAGAGATAAGAAGAGAAACTCGTGGATCCGAAAAATGACGAGAGTGGAAGACATCATGATCAGGGTTAAATCCCTGAAATGGCAATGGGCTGGACATACTGCCAGAAGGACAGACCATAGATGGACAGCCGAAATTTTAGATTGGATTCCAAGGGACAGGAAAAGACCCAGAAAAGACCACATGGGAGATGGGTAGATGAAATTCGTAAATATGCGGGAGTGACATGGAGGAGACTGGCACAAGACAGACCGTTGTGGAGGAAACTTGGGGAGACCTTCGTCCAGCAGTGGATTGATAATGGTTGACAATGATGATGATGATGATGACAATAGAATGATACACTTTGGCCAAAAAAAAAAAAAGAAAATACCATGTGGTTTTCTCAGCGTGTAATTCATTACGACTGATTCTGGATTTTTTCACTTTTATATTATTTGTGGTCCAAAAAAAAAACTTAACTCTCTGATTTTATAATACCCGATAAATTTCATTTTTTACACAACTTTCACTCATGTTCTCCGCGTCAATACTCGATACATTAAGCTCTTCTGGTACTTCATAATAATTCCGAATAATCAAAGACTTCAACAATAATTATAGATTTTTTTTTCAACCAGGTGATCTTCTACCAAATATTTTTTCTGAGAAAGTCTGTTGAAACAGGAAGCCGTAAGATAAATATATTTTTCTTTTTCAAAATGGTTTACCTTTTCTTTTCGGTAATATACCTTCACGAGAGAGTAGCGGGCTTCATGTCTCGACCCAGATACCTTTTAGGCTGGCTTGGCTCACCTCGTTTTTCATTAGCGGAGTAGTGAAGCAGACACATAAAGATGACCGTCGAGGCATCAGAGTCAGGCCGAAGAATTTCAGACTTTGATCAATCACTCCGAGTGATTTTGGCGGAACGACACGAGGCATAACGTTTCTCGTCCAATTAAAATTCATTTTTTTCTTTCTCCTATGGGTCCGATGTGTGCGATCAACTGGTGCGGGAGTCTATCGGCAAACTCCTCCGGTGCATTTTCAAGGGAGCACGATACAGCGGGTGCTGAACTTCAGATCCTACTGGTTAGGAGAGCCGAGCAATGGAGCATGGTTTCTTCATTCCAAGCAGCAGCATGGTGACTTAATCGAATCATATATGCAAAAGCAGAAAAGTATGTGGGATGTTGACCCCACAATCAACAGAAGTAAAGTGTCAGTGTCAAAAAATCAAGAGAGAAAAATTCTCCTCAACTCAAACTTTTTCAAAACCCCCAGCGCGCAGGCGCCAACAGAGACGCTATGGCCTTCAGCTACGCTATTGGCTGAAAGTCAGTCTTGAATGCTTTTCTGTAACTTGGGGGTAAAAAGGTTTCATGAGCGCTGCAGTTTGGGGGGGTAAAGAACCTGCTAGACCTCTCTGGCTCTTGACCACGGCTTAGCAAAAATTCTTGGAATTCCACCTGCTATGTCCTGGGTGTTCTATTGTATTTCAAGTCTGCAAGGTGACCTTCTTCCAAAGGAATTTCTTTGCTTACAGGAAGGGAAATTCTTATCTCTGATTTTGGTGACTCCCTGTCTAGTGAAAAAGAAACGAAATGGTGCAAATTTCGGGAATCCCCTCGTATTCACAAGAAATTTTACATCATGAACACTCAATATTTCTCGAAACACAATACAAAATTTTTTCACATCATTTCATTTACAAATTGTTAAATAAGAAATTTCAGAATTCGGAGAAAAAAATTATTTTCCTAAAAAAAATCATTCTACTGACAGTACACGATCCCGTACTAAACTTTGTTGTGTCTTGCTAACACACCTGAACTTTTTGTACTAACAAATGTTTCTCACCAAACTATTTTATCTCAGTCATAATGTAAGCTTAATTTAATTTAATTAATTATGCACGAGTTCACTTTACAATTCCAATGCTCATAATGTACTATTTATATATATATAAATTTAAGTTTTAAAATGAAGTGAATAATTTAGTTCACACATGTTTTAGTTTCACTCATAGATTAAAAGTAATTTTAGGCCATTTACATATGTTCAAATTATTTCTAGATCTCGTTCCAAAAACACATACATATACCGTACACGTACAAAACTCTAACTACACAATTTCCACTAAAATCCGTGAACGAATGTTTAAGAAAGTGGAAAAAAATGTTTTTCATGTCGCTCAGTTCGATTCAAAGAATGAAAATCAGAAAAAGATTAATGAGAGGAAATATTTAAAGAATCATTCTTGGAGACAAGAATGCGTGGTTGTGTGATATTTTTCGCATAATGGAACCGAAAACTGGGCCCTAGCCTCCGACACCACAAACAGAAAAACATCAACACATCACATCGAATACGTAATTCTGGAACGGACACATTTTCGTAGTTCATTTGGGTAATTGCAAAACGTCAAAAACAGAAAGTAAAGAGGCATGGAAGAGGATATTTCGCATCTCAGGACTACTAAAACTGAGTTATGTAGGCCAGCACGAAACTCGACGATACAGCTTTTGCCTGCGAGCAGGAAAAGAAGTTTCCTCTGTGAGAGTGGTGAAGAGGATATTGTGAACAGCGTGACACGATGCATAATGGCCCTTAACTTGAATTGTAATGCTCTCCAAATGAGCAGCTTTGACCATTTTTCTGCTTGCAAATACACATTTATTTGTATTTTATTTTTATTTTTTTTTGATTGGAGGTTTAACGACCACCGTGAGCAACTCAATGGGCTATAAGCAGTCGCCCGTCCCTAATTTAGGGTCACTGGTTCCAGGGAAGGGAGAGAGCCAGTGCCGTAAGACAAACACAACATCCATGCCTCACCGGGATTCGAACCCGTACCCCGTTCGGACGAATGATCATAGGCCATCGGGGTGGCATTATTTTAATTTGAATCTATGGCGATGTTACGGTTGTGCCAGAATGGCCACCAGAGTGGCTATTTCCCAAATTATTTATCGGTTGGAATACGTGTATTTCCAGAAGCAGACACTTTCAATTTCCAAAGTACTATGATTCCACGGGTCTTGAGTTTAAATGCTAAAGTCTATCCAATGCGTATTTGTACAAAATACTGCAGCAAACGAAACGCGGATAACCCTTTACGAAACGCGGATAACCCAGCTTACGAAACGCGGATAACCCTTAACGTAACGCGGATAACCCAGCTTACGAAACGCGGATAACCCTTGTCTTTCGACGTTGAGTATAGCACAGATAAAAGGGTCATTCCGCTTTTTCTAGGCTTAATAAAGATACGCCTTTTTTATGTTTTGCACATCATCTCAGCAAGTGACAGTTTAGAGAGCATACATATGCCTTAATGGGATTTTGCAATTCACGCCAAAATCGGGCGTTTCAGAAACCCGTAGTTAGTCAGCGCTTAGCTTTTACGTAGCAAAAACTCTTCAAATCTATTTCTAGTTTGTCTATTCCATTTTGAACAATGCAGATACGCAAAAATTGTCGTGATACTTACTTTTGATCAACTATTATTTGTGCCACATCTTAGTGATATGGCGTGTACGAACGTTTATTAAAAGTATTTCATTTTTGGATTAAACATGCCTGTTCTTCTGAGAAATGAAAGAACGCTGTTTTTCCTTTCCAATTTTCATGATGTGATGTCAATATGACGGGTTCACCATTCTCTGTACCGCTACTTATATTTTACTTTCGCCCTTCTCTTCTCGAATCGCTGTCTTTTGAAAGATATTAATTTGGAATGTCTCAAATATCACAAGATTATTTCCAATTTTCGAAAGTAACAATTTTTTTTTTGGTATATATATAATTAAACGTTCGCATTACGTACTGAAGAGTAATTACTTTCAGTGTAATGAGTAATATCGGAAATTAAATTAAATAGCAGATGTTTGCGGTATTCCATTTTTTCAAAACGCTCTTGTCAAAATATGAGGCGAAACCCATGTTCAGCATTCAGATATATGTATACCCAATATATAAGACGGTAAAGTAATTTTTAAAATTACTTTATTTTCAGTGTATTTTAAGGTACATTTTCTAAATTTCTATTTCTCTCATTCAAATCAGTATCTTTTCCCAGAAACATTACGATTACGTAAGAATTATATATTATTTTCCACCGTGAAAGTAAAAATTAAAAAAAAACGCTTCATCTTAAAAGAAATCTATACAGTATCAGAAATTATCTTTTATATGTACCTTGACAGTACATGTGTTCTTTAATTCCGTGTCTTCCCACATCGAAACATTACCGAAAAGCAGTAGTCGTATGATAAAATACACATTTGATATTACAAAACAACCTGTTGCAATACATGTCGCCAGCTCAGTATTGATTTTTAACACATTGAGTGTGTGATTTGGGAATATATATATATATATATATCATCATCATCATCATCATTGTCAACCATTATCAATCCACTGCTGGACGAAGGTCTCCCCAAGTTTCCTCCACAACGGTCTGTCTTGTGCCAGTCTCCTCCATGTCACCCCTGCATACTTTCGAATTTCATCCACCCATCTCCCATGTGGTCTTCTTCTGGGTCTTTTCCTGTCCCTTGGAATCCAATCTAAAATTTCGGCTGTCCATCGATGATCTGTCCTTCTGGCAGTATGTCCAGCCCATTGCCATTTCAGGGATTTAACTCTGATCATGATGTCTTCCACTCTTGTCATTTTTCGGATCCACGAGTTCCTCTTCTTATCTCTCCTGGTTACACCAAGCATGCACCTCTCCATGCTTCTTTGAGTTGTCTGCAGCCTTTGTATGTCTCTTTTAGTTAAGGTCCACGTCTCTGCACCATACGTTAGCACTGGAAGGATGCATTGATCAAACACTTTTCTTTTAAGACATAATGGCATATTGCTCTTGAAAATTATGCTGTTTCTTCCAAAAGCTCTCCAGGCAAGTTTTGTACGCCGATTAATTTCTTCATCAATGTGACCCTCACTTGATATCTGCTGTCCAAGATAAACGTACGTGTCTGTTATCTCCAGCTTTTCTCCATCAATCGATAAATCTTCATTTCTTGTAAAAGCATTGAACATCACTTTTGTCTTCTGAAAGTTCATTTTTAATCCTACTTCTTTACTCTTGTCAGCAAGTTCCTGGATCATACTCTGCAGCTCTGATGGGCTAGTTTCAAAAATGACTACGTCATCAGCAAAACGAAGGTGGGTTAGATAATCTCCATTAATCTTTATCCCCTTGTTTTCCCAGCTCAGCGACTGAAAAACACCCTCCAATGTGGCATTGAAGAGCTTCGGAGATATGGTGTCACCTTGTCTCACTCCCTTTCCAATTTTTACGTGTGTTGTATTTTCAAACAGCCGAATCTTTGCACTTGCATTTTCATAGATGTTATTAATAATATTAATGTATGCATCTTCAATACCGCAGGTTTTCAGAGCCATTGTAACTGCTGATGGTTTCACCGAATCAAAGGCTTTTTCATAATCGATAAAAGCCATGCACAATGGAAGTTCATATTCCCTCGCTCTTTCAATTAGTTCTCTCAGCACGTGGATATGATCTATTGTGCTGTAGCCACTCCTGAATCCAGCTTGTTCTCTCGGTTGAGCCATGTCCAGTGTTACCTTCAAGCGGTGTGAAAGAACTTTAGTGAAGATTTTATAAACTACCGATAGGAGGCTGATAGGTCTGTAGTTTCCGAGATCCTCAATGTCACCTTTCTTATGTAGCAGGATCATTGTAGCGGTGTTCCAATCCTCAGGAATCTTTCCTTCATTAAGGCATCGAGTGAAAATTTGGGCGAGTACTGTTTCGATTTCTCCACTTGCTTCTTGTATGATGTCTACAGTAATTCCATCTTCTCCTGGAGCTTTTCCCCGCTTCATGTTCTTGATTGCATGTGCAACTTCTGCTGGAAGGACTGGAGGAACTCTGGTACTGGTATCTTTCATGATGTCTGGAGTGCATATATCATCCCTTTCATATAATTTGGAGTAGAAATCTTTCACTCTTGTCAAAATTTCGCCTCTATTTCTTGTTACAGAACCATCTTCTTTTCTCAGTGCCATAATCTGTTTTCTTCCCTTACTGAGATGTCCCTTTGCTATCTTTAGGCTTTGGTTGTTTTCAATTGCTTTCCTCACTAGTTCACAGTTGAATTTCCTTACGTCTTCAGTGATACTTTTTCTTACTGTCTTGCATAGCTCTATATATTCCACTTTGGAAGTCACATCTTTAGTTGTCCTCATCTCTCTTCTTTTTTGCATCAACATTTTGGTTTTTCCTGATAATTTGTTCACGTGCAATTTGTTCTTAGACCCAGCTAATTTTGTTGCTGTTTCCATAAGAGCTTTGGTTACTTTTCTGTTAACTTCAGAGATGTCCACTTCTTCCGATGTTAGGCCTTCTAAAGCAGAGAACCTGTTCTTCAGTTCTAACTTGAAGGTATTATGGTGTTTTTTAAGGTTGGTTATGTCAATAGATTTTGTTTGTCTTATGAGCTTGCCACGTTCAAGTTTAGTGTTGAGGTGCATCTTACATCTCACCAATCTATGGTCACTACCTGTGTTGAACTTGTTTAGCACACTGCAGTCTTCTATGACGAATTTTTTGTTACACATAATAAAATCAATTTCACTTGTCGTCCCATTTGGATGTCTCCATGTCCATTTCCTGTGTGGCTTTTTCTTGAAGAAGGAGTTCAAGATGAAAAACCCTTCTGCCTCTGCAAACTCAACGAGAGTATTTCCACGCTGGTTTCTGTTGCCATGACCGAATTTACTTACTGAAGTTTCATTCTGTTGCCGTTGCCCTATTTTTGCATTGAAATCTCCCATAATTATTTTCAAGTGCTGCTTACCTTTATTATTTAGATGACAAATTTCCTCATAAAATTCTTCAATTTCTTCTTCAGGATGACTTGTGGTGGGTGCATAAGTTTGAATAATCTGAGCCTGGTATCTTTTCGAGAGTTGGATAACAAGTCGTGCAGCTCTGTCAGAGGAACTTTCAACTTCTACAACTTTATCCTTCAGTTTCTTGTTTATTATAAATCCAACACCACTAGTTCTGCCAGTATCTGTCCCACGATAGTAGAAGAGATGTCCACTTTTCAGTTCGATGAGATCTTCTCCTTTTCTCCTTACCTCACTTAGCCCCACGATGTCCCACTTGATCCTTTGTAGTTCCTCTTCCAATTCAAGAAGCCTTGAATCAGAAGATAGGGAGCGTCCATTGTAAGTAGCCAAGGTCAGCATCAGATGGCAGCCTAGTCCGGTTCTCCGGGGATTCTTAGCACCCTCTGCCTTCATGTCGCACTGGCCGCTGCCTTGGCCAGGTACATTCCAGCTGCCGGAGACTGAGGGCCAAGATTTAAGTTGTGGAATCATTTTGGAGGGGTTTGGCCATAACTCACCACGCTGGCCAAGCGGGTTGGTGAGTGTGGGATAGAATTTCCTCTAATCCCGATGGTATAGTTATACCGCTATGGGCGGTCGTCAGAGCCCCTTTAGTGGGAACAGGATGCACCACGAGAAGGCGGGGTTGACATTTGTCAAGGAGAGGCTGTGATGTTACGCATCACCTGACCTTACATCCCATATATATATATATATATATATATATACATAACTCGAACACTCGGTTTGGGTCTGCTCTTTTATCTCAAAAACAATATGCACAAACGTACAGTAATAATGTTAATTTCCTTCGGATAGTTGCCTGAGTTAAGAAGGTACATACACTAAGAGAAATGAAAATATCTTATACATTTTTCTGAGCAAAAATACATTAGATATTTTCATTTCTCTTAGTTTAAATGTTGAAAATTTCTGCATAAATGAACTCGTTTCTTAAAACATTTAGCGGAATGAAAAGATCGAAAGCTCAATATGGAAATTCATATCTCCGAACAATGTCTACAAGGGAGCTTTCTCACAAATATGCCCATCAACAATAAGAAAAAGCTGAATTTTATTGTGGAAACGTTGAATGGAAAATATTCATTAGCTGGTGAATTAACTGATAAAGCTTTAGATTTAGACCCTTTTGTGGCAAGATGATTCAAATTTAAGAAAGGTGTAGAAGATTTACTCGCGGCTTATCAACAAATTTTCAACAAGGTCGGAAAAAAGAAACAAACGTCAGTAACAAGTGTGTTTTTTTGCCTCATTACTCTACTTGCGTACTAGTCTGTTTGCGGCTTAGTCTGCTTAACCCCGTTGCCTTCCTAAAAAATATTTTATAATTAAATGTTACCTTCGATATTGACAAGCGTCTAAGTTGGTCGTTTCACTTTTAATTCATCTCATTATCTGTTAAATTTTACAAAATTTACTGCTATTTACAGGTGAATTGGGATAGGTAGTACTCATAATCTCTCTTCTTGATTAGGCATATAGTCTTGTTATCCGCGATTATCATATCGGCGGTGTGAACGCTGAACATAGCCCTCCCGCATGTCAATGAATTTCTATGCGCAATCCTCGTACAAAAATGCCAAACCATGGATTGTCGTAATAGCACACAGTTTACTCTTTATGGAAAGTAATGAGCAAACGCCTACGTATCACTAACTCTAAAATGTAACAAAATTTGCCAAACTAAGCATCTTGGTTTCATATATAATTATGTTTTTTTAATTTAATACTGAATTACCTTTTTCGAACTGCAGTTTTATGTGTCATAGATACTATCCTGCGATAAATAGTTACCTTACTTCAATAAATATTGAAGATCTAATTAAATCCAGTCATCAAATCTTGAGATTTGGTACAGGATTATGTTATATTTCATTATCATCCAAGAAAAATCTGCAGAATTTGATAAAGATAATTATTCATGACTTACCATTAGCGAATGTTATACCGAACAAAAATTATATTTACAATTGGAGACTTGGAAGCGGATATACAGTTGCAAACTAACAAAACTGTGCAATATAAAAATCCCATCGAAGGATTTACGCAAAATGTTTCATAAATAAATGATTCCTACTTTTAAATGAAATCTAAAGTTTAACTTTTTGAAAGAGATATATTCGACATTTAATTCGGAACAGAGATCCTAGTCTTTTGTTCAAAAAACTTGGTGCTGATATATTTTAAAAAAACGTTGTACGTAAATGACGAACGACTGAATAACAGAGCAATGTCTTTAGCAAGAAATTTACCAATGGCATATGTTTGTACCTGTATGTTTATCCGTAAAAATTCAGCATTTTTATTTATCTTCTGCTACACTGATTCCTCTTTTATAATATTTTGTTTTATCTCTGTATGTCGACAAAATTCTAAGAAGCCCGACAGCAAATTTTATTTGCATTAATCCAGGAAACACACACACGTTTAATAAGCGGCGACGTACAGATTGAAATCTAATTCATTAAATTCACAGAAAACATCTGCCGTCAGTATTAGTGCGTTTGAGTACACTGAAGTGCCAGAAAAACTGGTACACCAGTCTAATACTTGGTACGTCCGCCACGGGAGCGCAGGACAGCAGAAAAACGACAGGGCATGAACTCCACTAGCTTCTAGAAATATGCTGTAGGCAATGCACACCATACGTCCTGCAAAGCATTCAACAATTCGGGTGTGTCCCGAGGTCTCGGATTACTGTGTTTGATAGCGCGATGCATGGCATCCCCAATGTGTTCTATCACTTTGAGTTCTGGGGAAATGTGTGGGAATGGCAACACCTCAAACTTAGTTGAATGTTCCTCTAATCATAATGTGGCGTCCCGACACTTGTGTGGAGGTGCATTGTCCTGTTGGAACAGGCCCAACCCATCAGCATGAATGCAGGACGTGAACGGGTGTACCTCGTCAGAAAGGATGTGCACATAGCGTTGGCCGGTCATAGACGTTTGTAGACGTACCAGGGGTCCCAATGAAGACCAGCTCAACACACCCCATACGATTACGGACCCCCCACCAGCCGGTACATTTCACTGTTGACAGGCGGGATCCATGGCTTCATGGAGTTTGCGCCACACACGAATCCTTCCATCTGTCCGATACAGTTGGAAAAGCGACTCGTCAGACCAGGCTACTTGTTTCCCGTCATCAAGTGTCCAGAGGCGGTGTTGCCGTGCCCAAACGAAGCGCATAGCTCTGAGTCGTGCACCCATCAGGGTGTCTCGATTTGGGCGTCGGATCCCAAAGCCCATATCGTGCAGGGTACGTTGCACGGTCAGGACGCTGCATTGCATTCCGATAATACCTGGGAGAATGTTGCACGCCTATCGCGTGAAACGATTATTGACAGCAGACAATGGTTACGTTCACCCAATGTCTTTTTACGGCCGCACTGGTATAGTAGGTTGGAGGTTTTGCCTGAAATCTTGAAGTCACGGTACACACATGCAATGGTCATTCGTGAAAATCCGAACTTTGTTTGTACCTCCGAAATACTATGGCCCATCTCACATGCGGCAACTATGGCACCGCGTTGAAAATTCGCTTAAACCGTTATTACTTGTCATTCTCACGCCAAGAACAGCTCTGGCAGCTGGCAAGGATGTCTATCGCTTTATATACATACTGAATGGACGCAACCGAGTACGCGCGTAGGTGACGTTGCTATGTATTTTGCATAAGCTCGTCTGTACCAGTTTTTCTGGCACTTCAGTGTAACTCATACGTTTCCTTGTACGATAGGAAAACGAGGGCAAGTCTAAATGATAAATACAAGGTGTCAGTCTATGCAAATTAACTATGATTTAGCTTTAAGGTGGACGTCAAGTAATTTCGCTTCCTATACTTCCAATGGAAAACTTCTGTACACATTTTGTTTTCACAATTAATGCGTTCCCAAGGATGGAAATTTGAACATCGATTAAAATAGCCACATTTTATGACTTGGAATATTTAATAACTTCTAAAACATAACCATAATTATGCAATCCAACATTTGTTTGCCTACTAACGTTATCAAAGTACAAGTCGCGCCATTGTTTTTCTTGTTTCAACACCACCACAGGAAAAGTTATTAATTTTTAATGTCATTATGGTTACGTTTTAGAAAATATTAAGTATTCCAAGTTATAATATGAAGTTATTTTAATCGATGTTCAAATTTTCAAACTTGGGAACACACTAATTGTGAAGGAAATGTGTACAAAGTTTTTCCATTGGAAGTATAAGAAGCAAAACTACTTGACGTCCACCTTAAACCGCCCTTTACCATGAATGCCAAGAGAGCCTAAGAGAAGGCTTTTGAAAGCATTTATAGCACTTATGAACACCAAACGAGTGCAAATAAGGAAATCTAAATACATATTTTATTTCCTGGATTATTTACTGAGAACTTTATTTTAATTTAATCAGCCAACACTGCGTGACGAAATCTAAAAACACACTCATTGAATTTGGCTAAAAATTATTTCCGAAAGAAGGAATTAAATGAAACTAAAATAATAATGTAACTGCATGACAAAGCATAATATGTAGTTTATCTCTCCGAAGTTTTGAAAAGCTGAACGTTGGTCCAGGAAATATTTGCTCCGGCATTTTCTTACATAACTTTGTAGAATAGAGAAATTTAATATTAATTCAAGTTATGCCCATCATTTCCACCTTACCATGGCAGTTGCCTGAGCTAGAGAATGTAATCTTCTAGAAATTACTTAATCAATCTCAAAATCTTTCGTTGAAATATCCATTCGCACAGAATTTAGATATTTTTATCAGGATATTCAATTATCTACGCCACATTTTCCATAACAACGAACTTCCCAAAATTTAAACAGTTCTAGATTTTGATGAATTGCATCTTTAACTAAAACACCAAAATCTGATAGTTATATAATTTATTATTGAAAAAGCTTGTATCTGAAGTTCTTACAACAATTCAGTCAAATATATAACTACTGAAGTTTTTGTACATTCCTGTACCATAAAAATTGCTTTTTTGTCACCATATGTAAATACCACTCGTACTGCGAAAATAGGTCTGACGTGATGCTCAAAAGGAACAGTTATCTCTACTCGAATGCAGAGAAACTGTTGAAAATATAGAAAACCATATTTGCAAATTCCTGAAGATTAACGTTTTTTGCACAGTACCTAAAGGTTCAATGTCACCGAATTTTTAGTAATGTAAAGTTCCTTATAATTTTACCAATGTTTTGGGAACATCTGAAAACTACAGAGATTGTAGAATTATATAATGCTTCTTTTTCCTACGCCTTGTGTAATAAAACATACCAAGTTTCAATTATTATGTCAAAACGATTATTTCTACTTGAATAACTTATTATCTAGAAAACTAATGGCAATATATGTACAATTTCCATTAATTCCTGGAGTTAAATTTCTTTATTCGTTTGTTCGGTCTGATGAAAATTTTACAGCAAAATCTCAAGGAAAACAGAAACAAATTCATAAGTTATCTGTTTGAATGAATTGTTGTTGTGAAGGTGCATTCTGACGCAACTTAAGCTGGTGATTTTCGTCAGCGAATGTAGTACTGGGCGAAAATTCGAAAAGAACTTTTCGAATTTTCTGTCCCTTCAATTCGAAACAGTAACTTGAAAATTGTCTAATACAATACAATACAAAACAGTAAATACCGCCCCGGTGGCGCAGTGGTCTAAGCGATGGCCTGTGATCATTCGTCCGAACGGGGTCCGGGTTCGAATCCCGGTGAGGCATGGATATTGTGTTTGTCTTAAGGCACTGGCTCTCTCCCTTCATAGGAACCAGTGACTCTAAATTAATGACGGGCGACTGCTTATAGCCCATTGAGTTGCTCACGGTGGTCGTTAAACCTCGAAAAAAAAAAAAACAGTAAACGACGTGTGAGCTGGGACTCACTTGGGCACTTTAAACTGCTGTAGCGACAGCTTATGACGTCACACGCTTAAATGTAACGTGGACATCGCGAGAAATTATCTCAATCTTTAGCCACGGTTGTATATAATTGATTTGAAAACTAATGTATTTTAATACATTTTCCTAAAAAGGAAAATATTTTTCATAAGCTGAGATGCAATGCTATGTAAGAAGTTTTTTTTTATTTGACGTCACAATGACGAAAAAAATAACTATACTCCTACAGAGATCTTTAAAGCAGTCGTTCAAGGTAATTTCAGGATGAGATTCTAAAAAATGCTTTGAGTTTTGTTATTATATCAATGGTTTCTGAAAACTTCCTGCTAGCACAGCTTAAAACTGAAAGAAATGCCAGTAGCCAAATCAAATTTATAAAACTTTGTGGAGCTCATCTAAAGAAAAATGAAACTCAGCTCAAAATTTTCCCAGACATACCCAGCAATTTTCTACTGTTACTTAGAAAATAGCTAAATCCTAATCCATGAGAATTCAGAGAATAAGAAGCGACTGAGATGTTCAACGTTCGTTTGAATTTAAGTTTCAACTTATTCTACGAAATGCGTAACCAACGCTGCGTTTCCATTTGGACATTTTGTAGTGTTTCAATAAATGAAAATCTCTGAAGGTATGTTTCCTGAGATAATGTTTTAACAATATTAATGAGTTAAGCCATGTGCAGCACTATTACCTTGTAAAATTTATTATATCAAGCAAATCGCAAAATTTAAACCAATATTTTTGTGCTACTCTCAAAGTGTATGAATAAGTTATTTCATAGAATACCTAGTTATTTCATGAAATAACTGATCAGGTTAGGTAAAGCTTGTAATAAATTAGTAATTCCACACTTCAACTAGGTATTTTATGGAATAACTAGGTATTCTATAAATTAACTAATGATAGACAGTTAAAGTGTAAAATAAACAGTTTCACTTAATTATACATCATCACCATCATCATTTTCAACAATTATCAATCCACTGCTGGACGAAGATCTCCCCAAGTTTCCTCCACAACGGTCTGTCTTGAGCCAGTCTCCTCCATGTCACTCCCGCATACTTTCGAATTTCATCCACCCATCTCCCATGTGGTCTACTTCTGGGTCTTTTCCTGTCCCTTGGAATCCAATCTAAAATTTCGGCTGTCTATCGATGGTCTGTCCTTCTGGCATTATGTGCAGCCCAATGCCATTTCAGGGATTTAACTCTTATCCTGATATCTTCCACTCTTGTCATCTTTCGGATCCACGAGTTCCTCTTCTTATCTCTCCTGGTTACACCAAGCATGCACGCCTCCATGTTCCTTTGAGTTGTCTGCACCCTTTGTATGTCTCTTTTAGTTAAGGTCCATGTCTCTGCGCCATACGTAAGCACTGGAAGGATGCATTGATCAAACACTTTTCTTTTAAGACATAATGGCATATTGCTCTTGAAAATTATGCTGTTTCTTCCAAAAGCACTCCGCCGCCACGGTGGCGCAGTGGTCTAAGTGATGGCTTCTGATCATTCGTCCAAAAGGGGTCCGGGTTCGAATCCCGGTGCGGCTTGGATGTTGTGTTTGTCTTACGGCACTGGCTCTCTCCCTTCCCTGGAACCAGTGACCATAAATTAGGGACGGGCGGCTACTTATAGCCCATTGAGTTGCTCACGGTGGTCGTTAAACCTCTAACCAAAAAAAAAAAAAAAAAAAAAAAAAAAAAAGCACTCTCCAGGCAAATTTTATACGCCAATTAATTAATTTGTTCATCAATGTGACCCTAGCAGCCCCGGTGGCGCAGTGGTCTAAGGCGCTGGCCTCTAATCATTCGTCCGTAAGGGGTCCGGGTTCGAATCCCGGTGAGGCATGGATGTTTTGTTTGTCTTACGGCACTGGCTCTCTCCCTTCCCTGGAACCAGGGGCCCTAAATTAGGGACGGGCGACTGCTTATAGCCAATTGAGTTGCTCACGGTGGTCGTTAAACCTCCAATCAAAAAGAAAAAAAAAGGTGACCCTTACTTGATATCTGCTGTCCAAGATAAACGTACGTGTCTGTTATCTCCAGCTTTTCTCCATCAATCGATAAATCTTCATTTCTTGTAAAACCATTGAACATCACTTTTGTCTTCTGAAAGTTCATTTTTAATCCCACTTCTTTACTCTTGTCAGCACGTTCCTGTATCCTACTCTGCAGCTCTGATGGGGTAGTTGCAAAAATGACTACGTCATCAGCAAAACGAACGTGGGTTAGATAATCTCCATTAACCTTTATCAATTGGTTTTCCCAGTTCAGTGATTGAAAGACATTTTCCAATGTGGCATTAAAGAGCTTCGGAGATATGGTGTCACCTTGTCTCACTTCCTTTCCAATTTTTATGTGTGTTGTATTTTCAAACAGCCGAATCTTTTCACTTCTATTTTGATAGATGTTATTAATAATATTAATGTATGCATCTTCAATACCGCAGAATTTCAGAGCCATTGTAACTGCTGATGGTTTTACCGAATCAAAGGCCTTTTCATAATCAATAAAAGCCATGCTCAATGGAAGTTCATATTCCCTTGCTCTTTCAATTAGTTCTCTCAATTCGTGGATATGATCTATTGTGCTGTAGCCACTCCTGAATCTAGCTTGTTCTCTCGGTTGAGCCATGTCCAGTGATAACTTCAAGCGGGGTGAAAAAACTTTAGT
Source organism: Macrothele yani (assembly GCA_039090855.1). Classification (NCBI taxonomy): domain Eukaryota; kingdom Metazoa; phylum Arthropoda; class Arachnida; order Araneae; family Macrothelidae; genus Macrothele; species Macrothele yani. Next base: position 97,039,283 of record CM077034.1, on the reverse strand, counting down.
GAAGTTTTTATAAACCACTGATAGGAAGCAGATAGGTCTGTAGTTCCTGATATCCTCAATGTTTCCCTTTTTTATGTAGCATGATCATTGTATCGTTGTTCCAATCCTCAGGAATCTTCCCTTCATTAAGGCATCGAGTAAAAATTTGGGCGAGTACTGTTTCGATTTCTCCACTTGCTTCTTGTATGATGTCTACAGTAATTCCATCTTCTCCTGGAGCTTTTCCCCGCTTCATGTTCTTGATTGCATGTGCAACTTCTGCTGGAAGGACTGGAGGAACTCTGGTACTGGTATCTTTCATGATGTCTGGAGTGCATGTATCATCCCTTTCATATAATTTGGAGTAGAAATATTTCACTCTTGTCAAAATTTCGCCTCTATTTCTTGTTACAGAACCATCTTCTTTTCTCAGTGCCATAATCTGTTTTCGTCCCTTACTGAGATGTCCCTTTGCTATTTTTATGCTTTGGTTGTTTTCAATTGCTTTCCTCACTAGTTCACAGTTGAATTTCCTTACGTCTTCACTGATACGTTTTCGTACTGTCTTTCATAGCTCTATGTATTCCACTTTGGAAGACACATGTTCTTTAGTTGTACTCATATCTCTTCTTTTTTGCATCAACATTTTGGTTTTTCCTGATAGTTTGTTCACATGCAACTTGTTCTTAGACCCAGCTAATTTTGTTGCTGTTTCCATAAGAGAGTTGGTTACTTTTCTGTAAACTTCAGAACAATCCACTTCTTCCGATGTTAGGCCTTCTAAAGCAGAGAACCAGATTTTTAGTTCCAACTTAAAGGTATTATGGCGTTTTATAAGGTTGGTTATGTCAATACATCTTGTTTGTCTTATGATCGTGCCACGATCGAATTTAGTGTTGAGGTGCATCTTACATCTCACAAATCAATGGTCACTACCTGTGTTGAACTTGTTTAGCACACTGCAGTCTTCTATGAAGAATTTTTTGTTACACATAATAAAATCACTTTCACTTGTTGTCCCATTTGGATGTCTCCATGTCCAGTTCCTGTGTGGCTTTTTCTAGAAAAAGGAGTTCTAGATGAAAAACCCTTCTACCTCTGCAAACTCAACGAAAGTATTTTGACGCTGGATTCTGTTACGGTTACCGAATTTACCTACTGAAGTTTCATTCCGTTGCCGGTGCCCTATTTTTGCATTGAAATCTCCCATAATTATCTTCAAGTCCTGCTTAAATTTATTATTTAGATGACGAATTTCCTCATAAAATTCTTCTATTTATCCTTCAGGATGACTTGTGGTGTGTGCATACGTTTGAATAATCTGAGTCTTGTATCTTCTTGAGAGTTGGATAACGAGTCGTGCAGCTCTGTCAGAGGAACTTTCAATTTCCACAACTTTATCCTTCAGTTTCTTATTTATTATAAATCCAACACCACTAGTTCCGCCAGTATCTGTCCCAGGATAGTAGAAGAGATGTCTACTTTTCAGTTCAATGAGATCTTCTCCTTTTCTCCTTACCTCACTTAGCCCGACGATGTCCAACTTGATCATTTGTAGTTCCTCTTCCAATTCAAGAAGCCTTGAATCAGAAGATAGGGTGTGTCCATTATACGTAGCCAAGGTCAGCATCAGATGGCAGCCTACTCCGGTCGTCCTGGGATTCTTAGCACCCTCTGCCTTCATGTCACACTGGCAGCTGCCTTCGCCAAGTGCATTCCAGCTGTCAGAGATTGAAGGCCAAGATTTAAGTTGTGGAGTCATTTTGGAGGCGTTTGGCCATAACTCACCACGCTGGCCAAGCGGATTGGTGAGTGTTTGAGAGCATTTCTTCTAGTCCCGATGGTACAGTTATACAGCTATTGGTGGTGGTCAGAGCCCCTTTAGTGGGAACAGGATGCAACACGAAAAGGCGGGGTTGACATTTGTCAAGGAGAGGCTGTGATGTTACGCATCACCTGACCTTACATTACTACTATACAGCATACGAGATATTATATAAAGAAACAATAAAATCATTTGTTACAACAGGGGTTACTAAAATGTCATTTGGAATTGCATAGAACATTATTTCTGAAACAAATACATTTTTTGTTGACCCACTGCGTTTTACATGAACATTTTTTAAATCCCTGAACGGTAACTAAACTTTGAGCTGTAGCGACCGACCAGAGCGATTTCTTTATATCAGGCACTTCTTCGATCTGAATTAGTTTTTGTTCACAAAAAATGAACTGGGATCTGGAATATAGCTGTTTTATGCGGATGTTTCTTGTTACCAATTGAAAAATCCTTCTTCGGTTATTTTCATGATAATAGCTAAACAAGATGTGGCGCCACCCCTTCCTCTGTCAACTTCAGGTACTACTATACGGACTGTAAGCCCACAGAGGCTTCAGAATGAGATTTATCTCACAATAATTTTATCTTCTTAGCTTGAATTTCCAAACTTTCTTTAGAGTTTTCTCTTTCCCTCTGAACATTCAGTTCATTAAAACACAATTTGCAAATCTTCTGTACAACTTTGTCTTCCAAAACATAGTCTTCTAAACATGACATATTGACATGCTCATTACATTTCGAACAAAGTACGTTTTCACTGCATTCTTGTTAACGAACTATAAATATCTTACTAACGGCTTTATTTAACCTTGTTTTTTCAACCAGCACTTCATTATTGGGTTAAGACGAAGTACTCTTTGCAGTCAAAGCACCTTGTAATTGATCTTCGTCATCCAGTGAATCAAATGCTTCTTTCGGAATAGGAGTTGTCCTTTCTTCGAAAAAGGAGTCGTCCTTAATTCGAAATATTAGTTTCCATATTCTTAAACGAAACATAAAAGTTAATATCTTTATTATTATACACTGAAGAAAAATTGAATTAGAGATACCTTTCTAGTAAATGTAGCACCACCTTTCACCCAGATGACAGCGGCGATTCTTCTCGGCAAAGACTCGACAAAACACCGAAAGCTTTGGGAAGTCATACGGATCAACGACCTCTGAACAAGTTCCCACAGTTCACGAAGATTTGATGGAGGGAGGTCAGAGCATCGAACATCTCTTTCGATGACATCTCTAATGTGCTCGATGGGATTGAGGTAAGGTGACCTCGCAGGCCTAGGAAGCGAGGTCACGTCGGTGTAGTGTTAATTCAACCATTCGGATACAGTTAGGGAGCGATGGCGCGGTGCATTATCTTGTTGCAGGAAGAGGTCCCTAGTGGGATTCAAGACGCACAAACGGGAGAAAATGGTCGTCCAGTATATCCCCGTAACGTTTACCTGTGAGGGACGATGTCACACGTACCAGGGGTCCCATTCCAGTCCACGTAAACAGTCCCGAGACGAGACTGCCACCCCCACCAGCTTGAAAAGTACCCTGCTGGCAAGAGGACATATCGCTTAATGTGGTTTGCGCCGTACTCGTATCCTTTCATCCTCATGTACCAACATTAATCTCGACTCATCAGTCCAGGCAACATTTTTCCACATATCTATGGTCCAGTGGCGATGTTTCCACGCCCATGCAAATATTTGCACCCTGTGATGTGCGGTCAGCAGCGGTACCTTCGTAGAACGATGACGTCTGTACACTATAGCGAGGAAATGGTTCTGGATGGTGTGGCTGCTTACAGGTTTTTTTGCACCAGCGTAGTATTGCGGAGTGATTATTTGCACTGTGGCCCGTCTATCCGCTGTTACAATGTGAGCTAGCAGACGATGGCCCCGCTCGTCAACACGCTGTTTTCCAAGGCAGTTGGCCCTTGTAGGGATGGTTTTACCAGATTCGATGTACTCACGGTGCACCCGTGACACAGTTTCCCGTGAAAATACTGTGCTTGCACGACTTCCGAGATGGAGTGACTAATTCTCGGGACCCGACAATTTGCCCAGGATCAAATGCGCTTAGATCCTTCGTCTTACCTATACTGCGTCCGACTCTTACTAATTCCCGTTGCATCACTCCTTATATTGTGGGATCGTTGCATGCGTCATGTCGTTTCCGTTTACAGGGCAGCCTACAGCGCCACATTTGCATAACGCCAGCTGTCTCTAATTCAATTGCTCTTCAGTGTATAACACTTTATAGTGGGTTGAAAATAGCGTGCTATTTCTGACCAGTGGTTCACACTTTACAGCCTTTTGGATTTGGAATTCATTTACTCGGTTATTTTACACTTTAACGGGGTGTAGATCGTTATTCTATGAAATCACTAGTTGAACCATAGAATACAAGTTAGTTTTAATCTTTAACTGACTTTATCAGTTATTTCATGAAATAACTAGATATTCTATGAAATAAATGATTTCATAATTCAACGATAACATATGTATTAAAAGATCTCTAAAAACGAAGTCTTGGAGTAAATTTTGTTTTTAAACAGCAGGCGTGGTACGACACAAGTTATTCCAGCAAGGTGAATTGTAATTGAATCCAGACTTTTGTGACATTCAGTTATGCGTAAATTTTGACAAAGCTTATTAAATAAAAAATGCTTATTTGTAATTCGTAACGTTTAACCAGAAAGTTATGATAGGAAAATTATTGTGTTAAACGAATCTGGGCGAGAATTCAAAATTTGATGAAACTTCACTCAACAACTTAATCGGCATGGAACCCGGATTCAGTGGATAGCTTTCCCGAGTCATTCGTTCTACTCCAGGAAAGCAATAGAGTGAGAATGTCCTAAGCTGACATAAAAAGAAAATAATTTACTGCTAAGCAGTGTGTAAATGAAGGAACACAAATTTTGATATTACGCTGGTAAAGAATCACGCAACTTTCTGTTTAGGTAAATTTTCTGTTTATTAGATTGTTAGTGTAATGTACAACACGTATTGAGTTCTTCACTACACACTCTGTCTGGATTTAAATGCGATGAGTGTGAGGGTTCAAAGCATTCCCCCAGTTAGGTTAGAAGGTAAAGAGAAGTTATAATACGCCAAGTCCCGGTTAATCCATATGGCGCATCACGGCCGATGGGGCTTACGCTTTTGTGCAGACATTTTTCTATTCGTTCAATTCCTATCCAATGTTTTTACTGAGAAAAAGAACCCCTCTGCCGTCTCACACTGTGTTTCCTTTCAATAAGACGGTATAGTGAGATCCCTCCAATAATGTGTTACTCCGGAAAATTTTTGAGAAAAAGAAAATCACTGAAATTAACCCGGAAACGACAACATATCAGACATCAAGCTGTACTGATGAACGATATCGTGAGTGTTCCCAAATTCCAAATGGCGAGACCGCAGTTTGCTCAAGAACATGCTTTGATTGATTTGTGATGTTCATTAGTAGTAATTGCAGAATGGAGGACCAACTACCAACTGCGTAGCAGACATCAAAATGAGATACCGAGCAGCGATTTTTAAAGTCGTCTAGACGATGATGCAGCAAAATGGCCTAGCAGACTGGAAATACAAGAATACATTTATTCCTCATGGATGCCTATTTCGGTGGTTTTTAAACAAAACATACTTAAATAGGCAGGGAGCATTTAAAAACAGTTCTGTAATTAACCCTGGGAACCTATGCATAGGCCTAACAAATCTACGTAAAATGTTCTCTTTTGCTCTTCTTTTCTTTATTCCAAATTCAGCTCATACCTCATTTAACAATTCTTTAGGGAAAGTTATGTTCCTTTCTCTTCATACTCTAACATTATACCCAAGTTCCGACTTTGTTTTAGGAAGATATTCTTCATCTTTGAAAATAAAAATCCCCGAGGATTTCCCTTATCTGAAAATGTAAAACGATATAGCTAAGTGCAAGTAAGACGTTTTTCGGTCGTACGAGTAAAAGCCGTACACGATTGTACATGTTTTTTCGATTTCGTGTTTCTTGAACGTTATTATTGCCTAACATTTGCAGAGGAACTTTTTATTAGTTGTCCGGGATTAGCTCATAAAACAGGACATCCCGCGTATTCCACCCAAAACGTAGCAGGAATTTACTTCGGTTTAATCCGCTTTGTGTGGTCAGCATGACTCTCTGTTTTGGGTCCAACCACTATTTCCGGAAACTGACAGTGCCACAGTTAATCCATGTTTCGTCATCTATCGATATGCGGCCCAAGAACGATTCAACGTGGTTACGTGCAAGCAGGAAAACTCATGCCCCCATGCGATTGGCTTTCTTTTCAACGGCCAGTAGATGTTGTACCCGAACTCTAATAATGTGCACCTTCCGAATTTGACGTAGGGGCGTGACAATGCTCGCGTGAGTGGTCCCCAGTTCTTCGTCGAAGGTCCGAGTGATTACACATGAGTAGTTCACCCCTACGTTCCTCACCAACTCCATGACCACTGTTGGGAGTCTTCTGGCTCCGGGAGAGTGTGACACCTCCAAGTCCCTTCTCAAAATGTTTGACGCAAAGGACAGCAATGAAGATGCGATATGGCATTGAGTTACACACTCTTGATGTCTTTTACAACATTTGCGATGGTGCTACCGCAACGAAATTCAAACAGCACGCAATGGCCAATGTGTGCTTTGTCCACTTCTACGTTAGATGGCCCTTACGCTCTCACGTCTTCTGACTGCTAACTGCGACTGAGAGGAGCCACCTTGCACTGATGTCGTGTGGGTGCGCTGCGCAATCCCAATTGACAATGTGTGCTGTGACCGAGGCTTTGACTTCTAGAACCTCGTCGTTGCACATTCCCTTCGTCTCAAACCAATAAAAATGCATTCAGAAATAATTAATCTTAAGGTAAATCATCCTGTAAGCGAACTGAAGAAATAGACATGCACTGGAAATTCCTTGAATTTATTTTCCGTGTTTCAAACAATTCAGAGCCAATAATAAATTCAGATATATCCACAAAATTAACGCCTTACCTTCAGAGATATGGTATATCCACACACAAGTTCAAATTGTGGCTCTGGAGAGACCGACGAGGTCATCATCATTTCATTACTGCCTTGTAATAGTCTTAGCAAACAGATAATACACGGAGGTCAATTACCGACGACCATTAGACCACATAGTGATATTCACGATGGGCTCTTGAAGAAATACCAAAAGTGCAGTGGTAAATAAAAGATGATGAATAACCTAGAAATCCACCAAAAGAAACTCCTAAGTAAGATAAAACAGAAATTAGGTTAAAACAAGTATGTTGAATAGCGAAGAACACTTCAAACTACAAATTATCGTTGCCGCACATGGCATTTGATACTTCAACAGCTCTCCTGAAATGAATTAAACACTACGGATCATTGAACATGTGATGAGCGCACAAAGATAAGTAACAAGGCAAAAAGAGAATATAATAAACGCAAACTGTTTGCAATTTGTATTTCAGAAAATAGTGCCCCTAAATTATGTTCCACGAAAGGATAACCTTCCGTGAGGCGTAGTTCTGTACTTAAAAATTAATAACAGGAAAGACGGTTGCAAAACTCTTTACCAAAATTATTGCCTAGTGTAAGATTCGGCATTGCTTTAGATGTGTCAACAAGGTAAAACACCTGGGAAAATTTAATTGTATATTATTTTGCAATTAATAAACTGAAAGGAAAGGAATGAATTATCTTCATATTTTAAGAATAATCTGAAACAAAAGTGCATAAAACATTAAATACATGTACTGGCGCAGAAATATATAATACCATAATATTTCATCATCATCATCATTGTCAACCATTATCAATCCACTGCTGGACGAAGGTCTCCCCAAGTTTCCTCCACAACGGTCTGTCTTGTGCCAGTCTTCTCCATGTCACTCCCGCAAACTTTCGAATTTCATCCACATATCTTCCATGTGGTGTTCTTCTGGGTCTTTTCCTGTCCCTTGGAATCCAATCTAAAATTTCAGCTGTCCATCGATGGTCTGTTCTTTTGGCAGTATGTCCAGCCCAATGCCATTTCAGGGATTTAACTCTTATCCTGATGTCTTCCACTCTTGTCATTTTTCGGATCCACGAGTTCCTCTTCTTATCTCTCCTGGTTACACCAAGCATGCCCGCCTCCATGTTCATTTGAGTTGTCTGCAGCCGTTGTATGTTTTTTTTAGTTAAGGTCCACGTCTCAGCACCATAAGTAAGCACTGGAAGGATGCATTGATCCAACACTTTTCTTTTAGGACATAATGGCATATTGCTCTTGAAAATTATGATGTTTCTTCCAAAAGCTCTCCAGGCAAGTTTTGTACGCCGATTAATTTTTTCACCAATGTGACATTCACTTGATATCTGCTGTCCAAGATAAACGTACATGTATGTTATCTCCAGCTTTTCTCCGTCAATCGATAAATCTTCATTTCTTGTAAAAGCATTGAACATCACTTTTGTCTTCTGAAAGTTCATTTTTAATCCCACTTCTTTACTCTTGTCAGCAAGTTCCTGTATCATACTCTGCAGCTCTGATGGGGTAGTTGCAAAAATGACTACGTTATCAGCAAAACGAAGGTGGGTTAGATAATCAGCATTAATCTTTATCACTTTTTTTACCAGTTCAGTGATTGAAAGACATTTTCCAATGTGGCATTACAGAGCTTCGGAGATATGGTGTCACCTTGTCTCACATTCTTTCCAATTTTTATGTGTGTTGTATTTTCAAAGAGCCGAATCTTTGCACTTCTATTTTCATAGATGTTATTAATAATATTATTGTATGCATCTTCAATACCGCAGGATTTCAGAGCCATTGTAACTTCTGATGGTTTTACCGAATCAAAGGCTTTTTCATAATCAATAAAAGCCATGCACAATGGAAGTTCATATTCCCTTGCTCTTTCAATTAGTTCTCTCAATACGTGGATATGATCTATTGTGCTGTAGCCACTCCTGAATCCAGCTTGTTTTCTTATTTGAGCCATATCCAGTGATAACTTCAAGCGGTGTGAAAAAACTTTAGTGAAGTTTTTATAAACCACTGTTAGGAAGCAGACAGGTCTGCATCCTCAATATCCCCTTTTTTATGTAGCATGATCATTGTACCGTTGTTCCAATCCTCAGGAATCTTCCCTTCATTAAGGCATCGAGTAAAAGTTTGGGCGAGTATTGTTTCGATTTCTCCACTTGCTTTTTGTATGATGTCTACAGTAATTCCATCTTTTCCTGGAGCTTTCCCCTCTTCATGTTCTTGATCGCATGTGCAACTTCTGCTGGGAGGACTGGAAGAGCTCTGGTACTGGTACCTTTCACGATCTCTGGAATACATGTATCGTCCCTTTCGTACAATTTTTAGTAGAAATATTTCACTCATGTCAAAATCTCGCCTCTATTTCTTGTTACAGAACCATCTTCTTTTCTCAGTGCCATAATCTGTTTTCTTCCTTTACTCAGATGTCCCTTTGCTCTCTTCAGGCTTTGGTTGTTTTCAGTTGCTTTCCTCACTAGTTCACAGTTGAATTTCCTTACATCATCAGTGATACTTTTTCATACTGTCTTGCATAGCTCTATATATTCCACTGTGCAAGTTGTCCTCATCTGTCTCCTTTTTTGTATCAGAATTTTTTTTCTCACAGTCGGCTTTCTTAAAAATGGATCCTTATCCACATGCAAGAAACTTTAACCTGTCAATGCCTACATAACATATAAAAGATTCAGAATTTACTGGAGCAGATTTCACGCGATTTATTATGGAATATATGGAAAATATGACTAACACGACACAACTCGGAAACTTTAAACATTTGTAGCGGTGATAAGAAACCAATATAAATTTGCTGCCATTTTGCGTCCCGTAACGTAAATACATAAATGGAAGAGGGAAATACCATGTTGATGACGATACACATAAGCAGCAGATCTCTAGCGACAAAAGAATCAACTATTCAAATGTGGAGGATCCTTCGAAGAGCCCTCACACATGCAAAATAGTGATGACACACCCTACATTGAGAAAAGTCACTGGACACCCCTTTAAAAGCAAATGACTGGATCCATTGCGTTGTTAAGATGCACGGTACAGCTGCAAAGGGTATAAAAACAAGCCTGCAGCTGATCGCGATCATATCGCAATGTGAAGTTGAGTGAAAATGTCGCGACGGCGGAGAACTGAATTTGAGAAAGGAAAGATTGTTAGGTGTTATATTAGTGGGTTGTCCAAAAGCGAAACCGAGAGGCATTTAAACATACCCAAGTCAACTGTTTTGGATGTACTGAATAAGTAGAAGACACATGGCGTGCCTGAAGTAGCAAAACGTACCGGCAGACCAAAGAAAATCAGTGATAGAAGACGTGGAAGTCTCAGGAGAGTCGTTACAGCTAATTGACGGAGTACTGCACAAGACCTCATTTGTACAGATGAGTAAAAATGCTTAAGCCTCAGTATGTACGAGTAACATTCGCAGATAACTTCATTTCATGATTTGCCGTGGTCGTGCGGATGCTCATAAGCCTTTCATCTCCACTCGTAATGTTACTCGTCGTTTAGCATTGTGTAAAGAACATTTATCGTGGACCCTAAGCTAATAGAAGCGAGTCCGATGGACTGATGAATCCAATTACACAATACATCAGTCTGATCGCAGTGTGTGAGTACAGTGGTAGCCAGGGGAATGCTATTTGCTACAGTGTACTGTTCATGCAGTCAAGTTTGAAGCTGGCAGTGTACTCGTGTGTAGGTGGCTTTCATGGTATGGTTCCGGCACAATGGTTATCGTGGACAAATCTTTCAACCAGCACGTCTACGTCGCTATTCTGGACAAACGTACCCTACCAAGCTTTTGGCAATACTATGGAATTGAACCTTGACCACTATGTATACGAATTTTACGAGCAAATATTCGCTGGACACTAAAATAGTTTTGATGACGGTGTTTGTAAAAAAGTCTAATACAAAAAATTTAAAGAAGAAAATTTCTAGACAAATTAGTGAAAGAAATTACTACGACACATATTGAGCACAGCCAGATTTCTTTTGTGGTTTGATAATTTAAATATTGAACTTTAGATTTACTAAAATTATATGCATTTCAACCGACTAAAGAGCATACATTTTACGAATAATGAAATATAGTTGTAATGTAAGGTGTCCTTTCCTTTTTTTCGTTTCTTCTACTACCTGCGATATCTCATACATTTTTATTCCATAGCGCGGGTTTACTCTCAGCTCCCTGTATCGCACGGGAATTTCCTATACGTTTTAGAAAATGAGTTCCATTATTTAAACCTAGAAACTCTGAAAAGACACAAAATAGAGAGTTCGGAGAAGTTGATGATAATGAGTGCCAATCGAAATAATGACGAGTAGCAAATTGCAGTCGTTCACGAAATGCAAAAGTGAAGGGAATGCGTACAAGGATGGATGGCGTACTGTATAAGGAGAAGACGGTTCGATATATCAGTACAGAGGGTTTAATGTGGACATCTGCTGCACCGCGGATATTTAGCGGTTTAGAGCATCTCAACGTACCTGGGGTGCATCTTACCACCATATGGTCTGAAATTGGTTTCTCTTTATCGGCGCTATTCTACGTTTTGTTCTTCTCATAGATATTTTATATATTTTGAGCTTTTGAACTGTACACGACTTCAGGAAAGCTCACCGTCCTTTTTTCAGAACATGTAAAATTAGTAATGGCATAAAATATAAAAATTCCGACCAAGTTCCATTATTTCCAGAAACACATTATGTCTTCGAAAAAGCCTCAAACAATTGTACTATTTAGCAGCTTTCTTAATAAAAGTTTCGTAAAACATTCTGGTAGTTACAGAAGAATACCGCTAATCCGAAATAATTGGGTCCGGAACCTGAATGAATTAGCAAAATTTCGGATTATTCGAAATTTCGCTATAAGCAAAATATATAATATGAAGGAATCATTAGAGATAGGGTATTATAGATAGAGAGGAGGCGAAAATGGTGAGGTAGCAGGCGTGTTCCAAACTCACGGAAAATAGAATCACATATTTTTGGAAGTCCGGGAGGATTCTGTATATACTAGAGTCCTCCCAGATTCACAAGAATATGTTCCTCCCCTGAGCCCGAGGTTAGCATAGCGAGCTCCACATGCCCACACCGAACTTTTCTGAGAAATGTGATGTGACGAAACAGTACACTGAGAAAAATATGAACACGAACAAAAACCAATATGTGTCCTCTAAAAAAGGTTCGCAAAATCTAAGCTGATCCTTATGAGTCAGTTTCGGTGTAGTTTTTATTCTTAGCATACTGGCAAAAGACTTCACTACGTTCAGACAAATTGTATCGTAAATATCCATTCGAAAAAAAATTAAACCCAGTAACAACGTGCTTTTGGAATTCAATATATGCGACCTTCTTAATATTTCCATGTCCTTCGTAGGCATCTTTGCACAGTTATCTGAATGAAGAGGTCAATTTCTCGTGGTATAGAAGGGATTGTCAATAAAAGTTGAGATTTCCAGCACACGTGAGACTTTTTGCTCTCCCTTCTTTACAGAAGACAAAGGAACAACTAGTAATAGATTTTGCAATAAGGAGCTGTTTTTTCAAATTCCTGAATGAGCAGATTATGATTTTGTAAAATTAATCTGTTCTTTCGACAGGTACATTTTAGTTCTTTTTCGTATAACTGAAGACAAGTGTTACTGAAAACGTGCCTGCAGCTAGGAACCGCGTTCTTCACAGTTACATCTTGATTTTGTAATATAGTTGACTCTCACTTGTGCAAAAAATAAGTAAACCGTGCTGTTGAAACATTTTACAATTTCAAACCTGTGTAACCTTTGCCAATTACGTTAATAGTTTAATCATCATGCATACCTCCGGAACATTGGCAATTTTTTTTAAAGTTGATGCACCTGCAGTTTATGAACACCAAACTAAAAGCATAGGCTTTTTAAACGAACCTTAACTCTACGTTTCGCATATTGGAATATTCCTCAAAAGTATGATATAAGGCCGTATTTGATGAAAAACAACGATTTTGCTGAAGTTTTGTTGTCCTACATTACTCCGAAGACCTATTATCAAGCGTTATAGATACAGTAAATACACTGACGGAAAAAAAAATTCCAACACCAAAAAGGGGTTGTGTTAGATAAACGACAGTTGGTAGGCGGTGAGAATACATCTGTAAGATGACGTCTATGCAAATTTCGCGCTCGGCGCATACGTGTGGCGCTAGTAGCGCCCCTCGGAACATGCAAAGCAGGTTTGCTGTAAATACGCGCTGTAACGTTCGTGAGCGTTAGTTATCGTTGAGATTCGACGTAGGGTGTTGATGTTAGTCAAGAATGCCTTTAAGAAGACGAAGAAGCCATTATCAAGAGCTCACGGAGTTTGAACTAGATCGTGTAATAGGGCTACGAGAAGGTAGATTTTCTTTTCGCAATAGTGCAGAACGACTTGGCAGGAATGTAGCCAGTGTGCATGATTGTTGGCAGCGGTGGTCAAAGGAAGGTACTGCCTCAAGAAGACCGGGTTCCGGCCTACCACGTGGCACTTCTGAGAGGAAAGACCGCCGTGTACGGCGTATGGCCGTGGCGCATCGTACCGCGTCTGCGGCAGCAATTCGAGCTGCAGTTGCCACCGCAGTGACACAACGAACGGTTACAAATGTGTTACTTGAAGGACAGCTCCGAGCCAGACGCCCTGTAGCGTGCATTCCACTTACTCCAAACCACTGCCGTTTGGGACGTTAGTGGTGTCAAGCCAGAGCTCATTGGAGGACGTAGTGGAGATCTGTTGTGTTTTCTGATAAAAGCCAGTTCTGCCTGGGTGCCAGTGATGGCCGTGTGTTGGTTAGAAGGAGGCCAGGTGAGCGCCTGCAATCTGCGGCCGAGACACACTGGCCCTACACCTGGAGTTATGGTCTGGAGAGCAATTTCCTATGACAGCAGGAGCACTCTCGTGGTTATCCCACGCACCCTGACGGAACAGCTGTACGTCGGTCTGGTGATTCAACCTGTTGTGCTGACATTCATGAACAACATTCCATGGGGTGTTTTCAACAAGATAACGCTCGCCCGCATACCGCTGTTGTAACCCAATATGCTCTACAGAGTGTCGACATGTTGCCGTGGCCTGCTAGATTACCAGATCTTTCACCAATCGAGCACGTATGGGACATCATTGGACGACAACTCCAGCGTCACCCCCAAACAGCATTAACCGTCCCGGTATTGACCGACCAAGTGCAACAGGCATGGACCTCCATGTCACAAACTGACATCCAGCACCTGTACGACACAATGCTTGAACGTTTGCGTGCTTGCATTTAACATTCTGGCGGTTACACCGGTTATTAACGTACCAGCATTTCACATTTAAAATGGCTCTTCTCGCGATTACAATAAGCTGTGATCTTGAAACTATAAACGATTAAATATTTTACCTATACAAATGTACGCATTATTTAAACCTACCTATACAAAAGTATTTTAAATATTTTACCTATACAAATGTATTGCCGCCGTCAGTGTATAAACCATTTCAGCATTTTATAGGACATAATATAATATATGGGATGTAAGGTCAGGTGATGCGTAACATCACAGCCTCTCCTTGACAAATGTCAACCCCGCCTTCTCGTGGTGCATCCTGTTCCCACTAAAGGGGCTCTGACGACCGCCCATAGCGGTATAACTATACCATCGGGATTAGAGGAAATTCTATCCCACACTCACCAACCCGCTTGGCCAGCGTGGTGAGTTATGGCCAAACCCCTCCAAAATGATTCCACAACTTAAATCTTGGCCCTCAGTCTCCGGCAGCTGGAATGTACCTGGCCAAGGCAGCGGCCAGTGCGACATGAAGGCAGAGGGTGCTAAGAATCCCCGGAGAACCGGACTAGGCTGCCATCTGATGCTGACCTTAGCTACTTACAATGGACGCTCCCTATCTTCTGATTCAAGGCTTCTTGAATTGGAAGAGGAACTACAAAGGATCAAGTGGGACATCGTGGGGCTAAGTGAGGTAAGGAGAAAAGGAGAAGATCTCATCGAACTGAAAAGTGGACATCTCTTCTACTATCGTGGTACAGATACTGGCAGAACTAGTGGTGTTGGATTTATAATAAACAAGAAACTGAAGGATAAAGTTGTAGAAGTTGAAAGTTCCTCTGACAGAGCTGCACGACTTGTTATCCAACTCTCGAAAAGATACCAGGCTCAGATTATTCAAACTTATGCACCCACCACAAGACATCCTGAAGAAGAAATTGAAGAATTTTATGAGGAAATTTGTCATCTAAATAATAAAGGTAAGCAGCACTTGAAAATAATTATGGGAGATTTCAATGCAAAAATAGGGCAACGGCAACAGAATGAAACTTCAGTAGGTAAATTCGGTCATGGCAACAGAAACCAGCGTGGAAATACTCTCGTTGAGTTTGCAGAGGCAGAAGGGTTTTTCATCTTGAACTCCTTCTTCAAGAAAAAGCCACACAGGAAATGGACATGGAGACATCCAAATGGGACGACAAGTGAAATTGATTTTATTATGTGTAACAAAAAATTCGTCATAGAAGACTGCAGTGTGCTAAACAAGTTCAACACAGGTAGTGACCATAGATTGGTGAGATGTAAGATGCACCTCAACACTAAACTCGAACGTAGCAAGCTCATAAGACAAACAAAATCTATTGACATAACCAACCTTAAAAAACACCATAATACCTTCAAGTTAGAACTGAAGAACAGGTTCTCTGCTTTAGAAGGCCTAACATCGGAAGAAGTGGACATCTCTGAAGTTAACAGAAAAGTAACCAAAGCTCTTATGGAAACAGCAACAAAATTAGCTGGGTCTAAGAACAAATTGCATGTGAACAAATTATCAGGAAAAACCAAAATGTTGATGCAAAAAAGAAGAGAGATGAGGACAACTAAAGATGTGACTTCCAAAGTGGAATATATAGAGCTATGCAAGACAGTAAGAAAAAGTATCACTGAAGACGTAAGGAAATTCAACTGTGAACTAGTGAGGAAAGCAATTGAAAACAACCAAAGCCTAAAGATAGCAAAGGGACATCTCAGTAAGGGAAGAAAACAGATTATGGCACTGAGAAAAGAAGATGGTTCTGTAACAAGAAATAGAGGCGAAATTTTGACAAGAGTGAAAGATTTCTACTCCAAATTATATGAAAGGGATGATATATGCACTCCAGACATCATGAAAGATACCAGTACCAGAGTTCCTCCAGTCCTTCCAGCAGAAGTTGGACATGCAATCAAGAACATGAAGCGAGGAAAAGCTCCAGGAGAAGATGGAATTACTGTAGACATCATACAAGAAGCAAGTGGAGAAATCGAAACAGTACTCGCCCAAATTTTCACTCGATGCCTTAATGAAGGAAAGATTCCTGAGGATTGGAACACCGCTACAATGATTCTGCTACATAAGAAAGGTGACATTGAGGATCTCGGAAACTACAGACCTATCAGCCTCCTATCAGTAGTTTATAAAATCTTCACTAAAGTTCTTTCACACCGCTTGAAGGTAACACTGGACATGGCTCAACCGAGAGAACAAGCTGGATTCAGGAGTGGCTACAGCACAATAGATCATATCCACGTGCTGAGAGAACTAATTGAAAGAGCGAGGGAATATGAACTTCCATTGTGCATGGCTTTTATCGATTATGAAAAAGCCTTTGATTCGGTGAAACCATCAGCAGTTACAATGGCTCTGAAAACCTGCGGTATTGAAGATGCATACATTAATATTATTAATAATATCTATGAAAATGCAAGTGCAAAGATTCGGCTGTTTGAAAATACAACACACGTAAAAATTGGAAAGGGAGTGAGACAAGGTGACACCATATCTCCGAAGCTCTTCAATGCCACATTGGAGGGTGTTTTTCAGTCGCTGAGCTGGGAAAACAAGGGGATAAAGATTAATGGAGATTATCTAACCCACCTTCGTTTTGCTGATGACGTAGTCATTTTTGCAACTACCCCATCAGAGCTGCAGAGTATGATCCAGGAACTTGCGGACAAGAGTAAAGAAGTGGGATTAAAAATGAACTTTCAGAAGACAAAAGTGATGTTCAATGCTTTTACAAGAAATGAAGATTTATCGATTGATGGAGAAAAGCTGGAGATAACAGACACGTACGTTTATCTTGGACAGCAGATATCAAGTGAGGGTCACATTGATGAAGAAATTAATCGGCGTACAAAACTTGCCTGGAGAGCTTTTGGAAGAAACAGCATAATTTTCAAGAGCAATATGCCATTATGTCTTAAAAGAAAAGTGTTTGATCAATGCATCCTTCCAGTGCTTACGTATGGTGCAGAGACGTGGACCTTAACTAAAAGAGACATACAAAGGCTGCAGACAACTCAAAGAAGCATGGAGAGGTGCATGCTTGGTGTAACCAGGAGAGATAAGAAGAGGAACTCGTGGATCCGAAAAATGTCAAGAGTGGAAGACATCATGATCAGAGTTAAATCCCTGAAATGGCAATGGGCTGGACATACTGCCAGAAGGACAGATCATCGATGGACAGCCGAAATTTTAGATTGGATTCCAAGGGACAGGAAAAGACCCAGAAGAAGACCACATGGGAGATGGGTGGATGAAATTCGAAAGTATGCAGGGGTGACATGGAGGAGACTGGCACAAGACAGATCGTTGTATAGGAAACTTGGGGAGACCTTCGTCCAGCAGTGGATTGATAATGGTTGACAATGATGATGATGATGAATATAATATATTCTGCGGGGAAATTTAAATAACAGGAAACTAAATATGTTCTGTTTAAGATGAAGTGGAGATTAAAAGGAATGGGAAAAAGATGTTTTGCATGGGCAAGGAAAGGTGTTTTGCATGTGCTCGCCGTAGAATTTCTATGGAAAAACAAAATTATATTGCTCGTGTGTGATAAAAATGAGTACAAGTTTAATAATTAGATATACCTCACGATTAAATGTTTGTGTTTGGTTTTGTTTATAAGTGTTTCATTAAAAAAGTTGTACCTTTTTTTTTGTGTTCAGTATTAATTTTTGAAAATAAATTATATAAAGTTATGTTATTCCAAGAACATAATGGAGCAATTATGTGTTCATTTTGAATTTTAAAAACGCTTAAAAGAGCGCCTTATATGACAGTTAAAAATGAACTTCTCTTTTGGCAGTTATGGTTTCGTGTTTGGAAAACTTAGCTGTATTGTACTTTCCGTGCAGGGAAGTGTAAGATTTATCCATACAGTAAAATAACTCATGGTATTTTGAATAAAAGTACGAACGCCTCTTAAGAAAGAATTCGAATTTCCCATCATGTAGGTTAATCAAAGAGGTAAATACATATATATTTTCGAAAAGGAAACGGACGAAGAACATCAAAAGGTTTCGCATCCTTCTGGCTACAACCCTCTGTATTTCTTCGAAAGGCTGAAAAAAATATATAATTTTAAGCGGGAACAGCGTGCGCTGATATAATGTATACCTGAGAAAAAGTAGTGCAGAAAATAGAGTTTCAGAAATATATGGTTTCCCAACACGAACCGAATATGAGCTAGATATATTCTTGTAGTCTCACACCGAAAAACAACAGTCGCCGGGAAGGAGAAAATTGTATTTGTTTCCGTGAAACGAATTTTACTTAAAAATTTCAAATTTTACTAAGTACTCTATCATAGCATTGCGGTAAATTTCAGGTCAAGTATACGTCACCAAATAGTACTTTCAAAGTCAACGAGTTTCTGATTTCTCTCTAAGGATTTCACTGCCAAATATTTTGTTAACGCGAGAGATATGTTTAGGAAATTTAACTAACGATTCAACCTTCAGAAATGAAATAATTCAGGATTTGCAAAGTGGGCTGAAATAAGGTCGAACGAAGGTATTCTCTTCCTAAGAAGTAGGCAGAACGCGGATGGAAGGAGTGAACCTGCGTATCAGAAAGCGTTGATTTCCTTCTTAACTTTGTTTATTCAAAATGGTAATTCAGAGAAACGGTTCCAAACCTGGGGTGCGAGACAGGACAAATAGTTGTACGCAAAAAGGATTTAGAAATGGAAGCAAAAAGGTATCTTTGTCAACAGTGTAAAAGAAAAGATAAAAATTGCCAAAATAATTCAATTCTATGGAGACGATAGTGCGTGTTTTCTTCGTTATTTGGCCCAGCCCATGGCTTCTTAGCGTTGTTATTTTGCCGAGTGGTTGTGATTCCTTACCCTATTCAAAAATGTGTGACGACTGCGCTGCTCAGAAAGTCTGGTAACCAGTGAACGATGAACGAGTGAGTTCTTCGGGGTGTTTTCTTTATGTAGTAGTTTGTGTCATCTGATCAATTGTTCAATTTGTGTTATATCAAATATGGATCAGTGGTTAAAATCGGTAAAGTTAAGAAGCTCAAACATAAGTGGAAAGTGAATTATCGCCAAGTGCTTCTCAGGAAACGATTGGTTGGTTGGTTAGTGGATTTTAGTGGCGCAAGGGCCAGGTTTGGCCAAAGAGCGCCAGACAAAGAACTATCAGCCACAGATTTTTAAAAGCGTGGAAAATGATTAAGAGCAGACAGGCTTGGTGAAAGTTGAAAAAGAGTATAATGAAAGCTGTGAAGACAAGGTAGTTAATTAGGTTTATATAAAAATTTATTAATTTACTATTAGAATTATATATATATATATATATATATATATATATATATATATATATACACACACATATACACATATATATATATTTTTTTTTTTTTAAACAACTACACAAAGGATGAGTCACTCTCCTCCCCCACACTCCTCTGCAATGCTGGCAGAGGGCGGGGACGAACTGTCACTCTCCTTCCCCCCATGTTCCTCTGCAATGTTGTTTGAGGCTGGGGACGAACTGTCACTCTCCTCCCCCCTATGTTCCTCTATAATGTTGGTTGAGGGTGGGGACCTCGCTGAGGCCGAGACAGTTGGATGGACACTGCACACCTTTGCGGATTTAGGGCCGGGTCTTCCGCACGTGCAGGCTTTCTGCTGGAAACTGGAAGAGACGGTCGGCAGCAAAAGAGAAGGCCCAGAATCAGGTATTCGAAAAATTTCGAGCTCCGGAAAAAACACCTGTGTCGCTTGGTCAGCTGTAGATCGCTTGGCAAGGGCGGCGAGAGCTACAGGGCGCGGAACAAAGGGCTGCACGGGTTGTGGCAGAGACTGAACTACTGCGGCAAAAGTACGCTGTCGGGTGGTGGGTATACCCAACTTGGCCTTGGCAGCAGGGTACGGGAGGCCTTCCAGGGTCTTGAGGCGCTGGATCGCCATCTCGTCCTTCCATTTCATACAGTTGCGGGAGTAAGCTGCATGGGCCTCACCACAGTTAACACAGCAGGCCGCAGAAGTGCAACCTTCCCCGTCATGTTCACTGGAGCCACAATTAGCGCAACGAGCGGAACTCTTACAGAAACGTTGTGAATGCCCGTACCTCTGGCATCTGAAACAGCGCAGAGGACTGGGAATGTACGGGGAACTCCACAGACCAAGTAGCCAGCCTTGATTTCGGTTGGAACTTTCGGGGAGTTAAAAGTCAAGATCACATTTTTAGACTTAATCAAAGAACCATCGCGCCGAAACATCATACGGCGTGCAGCAATAACACCTTGATCTGCAAGTTCAGTCACCAATTCTTCTTCACTGCATGGCAAGAGATCAAACTCCGAAATAACACCCCGAGAGGTGTTAAGAAACGGGTGAGGTGTCACTTTGACAGGAATGCCTTGAAGACTAGTGAGGTGCAGAAAAGTGTTACTCTGAGAAACACTGCAAGTTTGGACAAGCAGGTCCCCAGAGCGAAGCTTCCTCACAGACTTCAAGGGGCCAACTGCAGCGTCCAAAGCTTTAGAAATGAAGAATGGAGATCTGGTGGACAGTCTCTCATTCGGATCGATGGATTCTACAACTAAGTGTGTAGCATGCGTATTCACAACAATCGAGGGGAGACGACGCTTCGGAGCGACTGGTACAGCTGCCGAAGAAGAGGTTCCACATTCTTGGTCCAGATCATGGTCTAAAGATCTTTTAAGGGTATGAGACTTGGTAGGTTGAGAAGACGAAGGAGAGTCGTTGTCAACGATCATTTGCTCAGGTGACTTGAATTTGGAGCGTTTGTTTTTGGGTTAACCCATGGAAAAAAGGAGAAGGATTCGTCTGCAGACTACTCCACCCACCACCGAGCCCTACAAGGGAGAACTGGAGGTCTGCAAGCCAAGAAAATGACGCTGGACACAGTTCTGGAGCTTATACGTTGCAGATATAGTCCGTTGGCTGTGATCACACGCACTCGGCGGACACTTCGGCCTCCGGGTACCGTCATGCCAACGCCTTTGGCATGATCCCACAGCCCCCGGGCTCACCCTGCCGTGCTATACGACAAAAAAGCCGCTAAAGCCCTGCACACAACTTGGTACAAGACTTCTGACTAGAGGTGGGTTAGTCTCTAGCCTCCCGTTTACAGCGAAGCCGGGGTCGAAGAGGAGTGTTGGCACACAGGAGGCACTTAACCGGTCTCCTGCGACCTCAGCCGCCAGACATCCCATTTCCGCCTCACGGGTCTCCGCACGCGGCAAACATGCAGGTAGGTCTAGCACCCAAACTAGCTAAAAGGAAAAAAGAAATCCAAAGAAGACAAATCCTGGCAGGGAACCTAAACGGAATCTCAGCAACCTACGAACTGAGCGGTTAATATAAATCAGTTAGTGGTGGAGGGTAACAAAACCACAAGACCGGGGTGTTAGTACATAACGTGGTAGAGATTAGGTAGAGAACACAACACGGGCAACTAGCCAGTGGAGAATATAAATAAAAACGAAAAAGCGAGACACAAGACCAGCTCGGGAACGTGGGGCCGCGACTCCCCAACAGCTGGATGAACAGCCGTCCCTGCAAACACCAACAGCACCAAAATAAGAAAAAACAAGCTGTGGCATGACATCAGATGTTGACCAGTCACAAGGTCAGCTCGGGCCGTGGTGGCGCCGCTCCCCAAATAACTGGAAAACCAATTATCCCCGTGCGGGGCTCAGGAAACGACTTACACTTTTATGAAGAACAGTGAAAAGACAAACTATTCAGTTCCACAATGAGATAAAAAGAGAAAATACTGTTAAAAATACATGAAGTATGGATTTTAATTTATAGGAGATAAGGGCTGACCTGAGCACCAGTGTGTGACGTTCGGGGAAGTATTCTCCAATGTCAACATGCATTTCTCTTTACTCTTGCGGTATTAATAAACAAAAGCACTCCAATTACAGAAGCAACCGACGCATTTTTTTCAGCGCGTATCAAAAATGTGAGATCATTTTTGTCATCAGCTGAAAGATATAACGGAAATCCAGTTGAAACTCCCAACAGTGGTAGTATCGCATTGCTAAATGTGGTGAAACTAGTATTACACGCATGTCCAAATGTTAAGCATAGTCAGCATATCTGTGAATATTTCAAGAACCACTCGTTGTGAAGGCACAAAACTGAATATGTTTGTGTAATAACGAATTGCAAGTACAACGGTGGACAAATCAAATTATAAAGCAAAGCTCAATACATTACTTATCCAAATTTATAAATCCAACAACACAGTAATTTTCCTGTTGAGTACATAATATTAAGAAAACGCTGGTGCACCATGATTGGTAAGGAATACCGTGAGCCCTTGCAGACATGCAAGCCTCGCATCGATCTTTATAAGATCATCATCATTATATGATTGTCCAAGAGCTCTGTAGGCAAAACGTCCCACTCCTGAAATGGAGCAATTCAAGGATACGGAATGGTCTTGTTGGAGTCTGACGGGATGCAAATCGGCACGCTAATGCATGCCATGCGTTCATTTTTTATCCGATTCTTACCCGAAGACCTTTGGGTCCACTCAATGGGCTGGATGTCTTCAATTCAGAGAATTGAAGACATCCAGCACATTGAGTGGACCCAAAGGTACCCACAAGGAAAACTCTCTTTACCCACAACATTTACCCACAAGGAGAACTCTCTTTACCCACAACATTTACCCACAAGGAGAACTCTCTTGGGGCGTGCATTGTCATCCATGAATACCAGTATTTCTGGACCCACGGCACGTCAAAAAATGTTCACATGATGTTCTAGTATCTCGTCTCTGTACCTGAAAGCATTAACGCCTCGTATGTCACACTGCGGCACATTCAGTGCACTGGAGACCGCAGTCGGTTACTGTCCTGATTCGAGCCTTTCCATTATTTTATCCTGCAAAGAATGGTCGACCAGGCGTTGTTGTTCCATATCACAATCCTGATCACCAATGGCAAAAAATCCTCTCACTACGATTGCAAGAAGATGGAATAAGACATTCAGAGAAGGGTCAGGTTATTTTTTTTTATTCTGAGTTTACTGACAGCCGTGAGCAACTCAGTGGGCGATAAGTAAGTGCCTGTCCCTAATTTAGGGTCACTTGTTTCAGGGAAAGGACAGAGCTAGAGCCGTAAGACAAATACAACATCCATGCCTCACTAGATTCTAACTCGGACCCATCTAGGACGAATGAGCACAAGTCATCACTTAGACACTGCGCCACCAGGGCGGCTGTTTTTGTTTGCACATCAAACGTCAGTAGACGCCATTTGACCGTGAATTGCAATAGTTTTAGGCGTGTGACTAATTTATATACAAATGCCCGCTGTTCTATCTGGTTTTTAATTTTAATTTGTATGTTTTACCAATTATGCTTAATTTTTAGACACCAATGCAGTAGCTGAGAATTTAATATCTGCTTGTATGAAATATGCCATTCTGCGTATGCTCGCAGTGGAACGTGTACAAAAATGAACGCAATAACACTTTCGAACATTTTTCTAGTAGAATTCATGATACGTCTGACAATACTGAGGCGATAGTAATAGGTACAATTGAAAATGATAAATATTTTGCTATTCAAGTTGTCAAAAGCACAGATGTTGCTAATTTAGGTGTTTTTTGTGTTATTGCCTGTCATTTGAAAGACAACGAACTTGGAGAAAATCTTTCGTTTCCTAATCCTTTATAAGAGCTCACAAGATGTTAGGACATAATTAATGCTATCAGTCGTCATTTGAAAGGAATTAAATGGCTAAATGTTTCTGGACTGTGCACTGATGGAGGCAAGTCAATGTCAGGTTGTTACTCTGGTCTTCGCGCTCATGTTATGAACGTTCAACCCGAGAATATGTCGAGTCAATGTTGCATCCACAGGCAACGCCTGGCATTGAAGTACCTCCTTGATGAATTAAAAGTCGTTCTTGTTAAATCTGTGAAAATGGTTAATTTTATAATGTCCGCAAAGTTGAGGGGTTGTATAAAGAGATGGTGTGTCTTTATATAAGATGGTGTGTCTTCTTATGAGATACTGTGCCTTCATATGAGATGATGTGTCTTCATATGAGATGATGTGTCTTCATATGAAATGATGTGTCTTCATATAAGATGATGTGTCTTCTTATGAGATAGTGTGCCTTCATATGAGATGATGTGTCTTCATATGAGATGATGTGTCTTCATATGAAATGATGTGTCTTCATATGAGATGATGTGTCTTCCGGGTGGCGCTTCACCATGAGGAAGTGGCTAAACTTCGAGCTCCTAAATTTGTATTAAATTTAATTTGTATTCAGAAACAAAAGTTAGTAACTTCATAAATTGGAAAATGTTGATCTAGCGGAATCAATCCAGAACATGGATTATGTACTAGGGAAGAACTGTCTCATCATGAGAATCAACATTTCAAAATAGTGTTCCGAGGAAAGAGTACGTTTCTATCGGAATAAATGTTCCCGAATGAGGTCAGCCAAATGAATTTTTCTATTCACCTCTGTTTGCTTACGTTTGAGGTGAGGGCAATTGATATCCTCATCATGTGATGTCAAGAGGTATATGAGCATTATTGAACCACGTCCCAAGTTATGGGAACACATCTGCACAGCGTGCTTGTTCCGTCACGTTAATTTTCCAAAACGGTAAGCCAAATCAACTTGGAGTGTCATTTGGAGACCTTCGGAATCCAAATATTATCAACAAGCGTCTCCAGAGAGGCTTGGGATACCTTCAGCCGTCCTGTCATTGGGCTGCTTTGGTGTGGTGGAGACCAATCAGGTAAAAGAGAAACATAAACATATGTGTCAGGATGTCGCTGGAACCGATCGAGTACATTCCTTTTCTGTAGCTCGGATTTTGGACTGATTGTATAACGTTTTCCGGATTATTGGCGGGTATTTTCCTCTATCATTTCTTGGCAGGGGTGTCCCAAACAGATTAGCTTATCCGAATTGTGTAAAGATATTTGACATGATATAGGATTTAAATAAACATATTACAAATTTTCATTCTGATGTTTCCATTGCACATTTACCTAAGGTAACTAATGGAAATGCAAACAGATTAACATGCAACAACTCTGTTACTTAATCTCCTGTAATGATGAAGGCACATACTAAGGAGAATGATTCATTGCATAATACATTTCCTTTTGAATGATTTTTTACAATCCTATTCATGAATATGTAGCTAGATAAGACTGAATTTCCCTCTAAGGGATGTCATAAATTTAATTGAACAACCCACATGTGATTATACTATCACTCCATAAACACGCAAATGTGCATTGGTGACCTTAGTCATATAATACAATCTGAAGACTACTGAAAATTTTTGGGATACCATCAGTACTGACTGCTTATGAGGTTACACCTTGATACATTCAATGGCTGATACAATCGGGAATGCAGCCGTCAACCACGGATACAGAAGTTTACTAGTTGTACTACATCCGTCATAAAATTCAGTTTAACAGAACAACGATGTTTACTATGCAGGTGCTCAAGGATCTAAGTACTTCTCAGAATTATTCTTGTGATGTGTACTGAATCCAGACTTACGTAGTTATTTTTACATTGACGAAAAAAAAAATCAAAACACATCTTAATTTCTGTTGGACTGGTCACAGTGAACGACATCATTTCAGCTCTACAGCTGGCCACCTAGGTCACCGGAACGTGTGTCGTGTGACTTCTTTTAAGGGTAAGTTAAAGATACTGTGCACGTGACACAGTTATCAAAAACCCTGAATGAGCTGGAAAACAGTGTTGTTACTGCCGTGAAGTTAGTGACAACGGCCATGTGCGAGCTAGTACGGGAGGAAATATATTATCATTTCATCGTTGCACACATAACAACAGGAAGTCACATACAAAACGCAATTATAAGGTGAGAGACAAAACTCGGACCGTTTTTCTTTGGTTGATGTATTATTACTCACTCCCTATTTGTAAACTTCAAATATATGGTCATTTGAAATATGATGAATCATTCTGAGTAACCCTGTACAACTCATATTGAGCAACCCAGAACAGCCAAATGGTCATTGTAACTTTAGTTATTTTGATGTCACAATGTGGTAGGAGTGTGTTCTGATTATTATGTAACAGTGACTAACTGGTGATTCATAAAAGGCCCTGGAAGCAGAATTTTTATGGTCCAGTTTTTGAAAAAAATTATCGAAGTACCCCAACCCTAAAATTAAAGTTATATCGTTAAGCGTTATCATTTCTGCACAAGTCTACGAATTACTGGACTGGTTATGTTGAGAGAATAATTAACTAACATTTTACTCATTTTTTGGACAGCAGCATAAGATATTCCTAGTTAAATTTATTGTAAGAATTAAACTTACTTCCGTTGTTGAAGAAACAGTTAAGGTACGTTCTCTGAAAGAGACTGTTGAAGATTTATTCCATTCTTACGAATTTCATTGCGATTGCCGAATACAGAATTGCAGTAGGTTTTTGGCTTTCAGTGAGAAGGAAAATCGTAATGTTCCAAGATGATTTTTTTGCAGGACTCACTGATCATAAACAATATATTCACGAAAAACTATCTTGAAAAGCTAATTTTTTAAAATTTTCTGAGTTACAAGAACTTGAGTGCAAATTAATAAAGCTTCCAACCTCGGTGGTGTATGATAGAAGATCTAAGCGCTGGCTTCTGACCATTTGCCCAAGATGAAACCGGGTTAGAATCCTGGTAAGGCATCAATGTTGTGTTTGTATGATCTCACTTTCCTGGAACCAGCGGCCCTAAATTAGATACGGTTGGCTGCTTATGGCTTATCGAGTTTATCACGGAGGTTGTTAAACCTCCTAAATATTAAAAATAAGTTATAAATTGAGAGAAAGTACAGAATGCAAACATTAGTCTATACTTAATTGCTTTCAAATGTACGAAGCATTTCTACTGTAACTGAAACGTTCCTTCCAAAATTCTAGTGCAAGAATTCTTGTACCTCTAAAGTGAAAATGAAGTAAGTTAGATCCAGATTATGTTATAAAGAAAAGCTCGTACTTAAAACAACCCCAAAATTTTATCGTACGTGAACCAAAGTGCACTGACCCATCCAGAAATTTTAGAGTTTCTATTCCAGATCATTGACAGCATATTTGATAATATTGTATTGATTATTCAACTTCCATTGCAATTAGAAAATGCGGGTTGTGGCTCCGGAAATCAATTGAAAGGAACGGAGCACAAGTTTTAAACTCGAAAAGGGGAAAGGGGTGGGTTGTATGTTGTATTAGAAACGCTTCACTCCACCATTTAACTCTTCTAATTTTCTGAATTTACCTATCTTATTATCTGCCCTCTTTGACTCCTTCCATGTCTCGGTTGCTATTCTGTTATTAATCGTATTCATATTTCAGTCTTCTAACATGTTCAGCCCATCTCCACTTTAATTCTGCAATTATTTTAATAACATCTGTTGTTCCTTATTTTTCTCCTGTAATTTAATTTCTAACTCTGTCAATTTTTGTTATTCGAACACTCTTCTCTATAACTTTCTAACCGATACCCTTGTTTTTCTACATTGTAGCTTTGTGATACTCCACGTCTCACATCCGTAAATAAACAAGGGAAAACAAGATTTTTCTTTTTAAACACAATGGAAGATCACCGGTTAAATAGTCTTTAAGCATCCAAAATGCTCTATTACCCTGGGTAATTCTTCTATTGATATCTCTTCCCTGAGTTTCTTTAACATCAATTACTTGACTTAAACAGACGGGTTTGTCTATTCTTTCAATTTCATTTCCTTCTATCAAAATATTTTGTGTATCCTTTGCGGTATTGTTCATATATTTAGTTTTTTCTGTGCTTATTTTCCGACCTTTTTTAAAACTTTGTATCCATAAATCGGTTATCATATTCTGCATTTCCATATTGCTAGTTGCGAAAAATGAATATCGTGATCAGCAAACCGTAAGTGATTTGGGTACTTCTCATTTATGTTTAATCCATTTTTTTCAGTTTAACTTTCTATAAATACCTCCTAATACAAAGTTATACAGTACGGGTTGTAATGGTTCTCTTTGTCGAACTTGACAGCATATTTGATTATGTTGTATTGATTACTCAACTTCAATTAGCAAATGCGGGTTGAAGTTGAAGTTCAGGAAATCAGCTGAAAGTTATTCATTTTTTTAACTGAAAGTTCGTTTTTAGAAGCTATCAAACTGGTTAACTTTGGCGTTTTAACATAACTTGGTTTTCTGCTGTAAGATGGTGAAGGACAAATATATATGTATATGTTTTTTTTCAATTGAGTTTCTACAATCTCCACAGCCCAGAATATGATTTACCATCATTAATTCTCCCGGCATCCCTGCGGGCTAGTCTGTGCCTGTTCTGCAATGTGCAGTAACTGCACACATTTGAAGGTTTCTTTCCTACAAGTTTTCGATCCTTGCAAGAGTACCTTTTTTCTGTGCTATTTATTTTATTAACAAACACAATTATTGTGTGAAGGAAATGACTAAAACTGTAAATTATTTACATCCCCCAAATTAAAGCTACATTGAACCTAATAAACCATGATAAAAGTATAATTTAAGTGATATATTCAGACATCCGTATTTGACCAGTACTAATGTCCCTCTTAATTTATCATATTGTGGGTAATTGAAATTTCTGTTATGCAAAAATCAAATTATTTCGTCCTTTTCTGGCCTGTGCACCGCTAGTAAAATTTGCCCGCATAGAGTGAATATGAAAGGAAACGTTTTTCATGTTTTACGGGCTCGTAGGGTACGAAAGTAGGGCGCAAAAAACACCATCATTGACTGCAGTAAAGATTAGAATATACAGGTTGCATCTTAAATGAGAAATCAAGGCTTTGGCTTTTTACGTTGCTAGGACTAAAAGCATATGAATGAACATGTATTTAGCTTATACACTGGCGTGCAAAATTTAAGGACGAGACGGTTTTTCGAATGTAACGTCGTGCAGAAGTGCTCTACATCGACCCAAATCATACCATAAGATCCCCAAGATGTAAGAATATGGGACAAGTGAGCAAAACCGTCCAAACAAGGAATCCAAAAAATACAAAGGCACTTTATTGAAAAGGTAGCTTCAAGCACAACTGGACAGAAGACACAAACGTCCATGTGACAGGCGGCTGCCAAGAAAAATACAGTCTTTAGTAGGGGATATGATCACCCCTGACTACATTGCAGGATTTACAACGTCTGTCCATGCTGAAGACGAGGTTGTCAAGGAGCTGTTGCGGCATCGTGGCCTATTCGTCTTGTAGCGCCAATCGTAGCTGCGTAAAGGTTGTTGGCGGCTAGTGACGTGGCGCCAAGCGTCTCTCGAGAAGGTCTCACACGTAATCGATTGGATTTAGGTTCGGGGACCTTGCGGGCCAATCCATGCTTTAAATATCTTCAATCTCCAACAGCCCTGCGACAGCTACTTCACAATGAAGTGCAGCGTTGTCGTCCATGAAGAGGAACTCAGGACCCACAGCACCTCTAAATAGACGCACGTGAGGCAGGGTAACCTCGGTACAATAGCGGACACCAGTGACTGAACCTCCTTGGAAGACGTGGAGGTCAGTACGGCTACCAAGCATGATACCACCCCAAACGAGAACTCCGCCACTTCCAAACCGGTCGCTTTCGATGATGTTGAAGGTGTGATTGCGTGTCCCCTGCTCTCTCCAGATGTGTATACGTCCATAATCGCTCGTCAGGCTAAATCGGCTCTCATCCGTAAAGAGAGCTCGAACCCATTGCTGAGGTGTCCAATTCTTATGTTTCTGGCACCACAGAAACCGCCGTCACCGAAGTGCAGGCTTTAATAGCACACACCGTACTGGTCGTCATGCAAATAGACCACTTTTGTGCAGCCTCCTGGCTACGGTAAAACGCGATAAAGGACGTCCAGGTGCCCGTTGCAGGTGCCTTGCGATTTATCCCGCTGTCTTAAGTCTGTTTCTTCTCGCCTGTAGGACAATATACCATCGTTTGCCGCCCTGGTTGCTCGTGGACGACCACTGCTAAGCTCTCAGACAGCTGTTCCTATCGTTTGAAATGCTCGCCAAGCTCGTGAAACGATGCTGTGAGCGATCCCAAACTCCTCGGCCACACTAGTCACACTTCGACCTTCTTCCAAATTTCCAATGACGCGACCTCGGGTAAAGTCGTCCAGATGTCGTCTACTGGATTACCTGTTGGCCATATCCCACGGTGGCAGCAACACGACGTCGCTCAAACCGATGTACACCGTGCAATAGCTTTCATCGAATTGCTGAGAGTACACCGCCCGTGTGTTTTATACCCTTCTGACCCCCCTATTTGATGCAGCACATATGCGCATGCCCTGCCGTACCGGACCCTAGTCTATATCCTGAGTGGTCTTTCTGTCCGTTCTACCTGCTCGTTCCGCTCTCATGCTAATTTCTGTTCTTTGTCGTTAATGTCTGCACACCAGTGTAGTAACTCGTACTAAACTTCTTGTACATCAATTTAAATCATTCAGAAATATGTAACCCGTCTATCAGTAAAAGATGGTGCTAATGTTAAGGTTGAAGGGCTGTGGTATTTAAACATCTGGGAACTAATATCTGCTACTTCTGTTTCATCACCACTCTCATTTATAAATAGACACCACTCAGATATTCAATTCGTCCACGCCGTTCGAGCGATGACCAATGAGATGACGCCTTAAGGGATCCCAAGCTTCCCTCCAGACGCTAGTGAAGCCATACTAGCGGCGGCATTAATTATGTTGTGAATTCAAAAGCACGATGTTGAACTTATTCTTAATTCATTTGCAAGAGTACATTATTCGCTAAAGGGTATGTGCAATTATCTAAAATTCTGATATTTTCCAGTTCACGAAAACTGTTCCAAGCATGCCTACAAATCCAGTTCTTTGTTACAGATTCTCTGGTTTTATTCACGCCAATGATGTACGTATTTATCTGGTGAACTATTATTATTACGTATGAAAACGCTTTATCTACAAAATTAAGAATGGCGTCAGTTCAAGTTTGCTAAAATACAGAATTCTGTAACTTTAATCTCCTGTAATAATTGGCTGCTATTCATCTCGGGAATAAATTTTGTCGAAAATTAAAAAGTGAAATGTGATTATTTGTCAGTTTTTCAAACAATATAGGAGATTAAATGAAAATTTTACTGTTTGTTTATGTGACGAATGTAGTTACTGATATTTCTCCTCCATATAGAAGAAAATGGATACTCGTTTAAGTAAGTCACACAGCATCAGGAACTTGGACATATTAAAATTCGTAGATGTTTCACCACAAACACAAAGACAAAAAGCTTTTTCCCAATTTTCTGATAGTTAAATGAATAGAAAAATAAACAGCTATTTGACCATAAAAACATAAATGAGGAAAAAGTGAATATGACATTATATGATTTTGTCAAACAAAAAAATTTCATTCTGAAACTATGACAGGTAGAAGAAAATTTTTATTAAATTTGTTAAGAAATATCTTTTTCAAGTACCGATTGAGATAGAGACATGGGGTATTTCTGAAATTCACATATAACAAAGACCTAAGCACACAGTTCAGTTAATGTCTTTACTCAGTTTATTTTGTTCATCATAAAATTCAGTGTAATCTTTCTATCTACTATTGCAAAATTCCTCAAATTGTTTGTTTGGAAGACAATTGTTTTTCAGTTTTTTCTGCGAAAACTTCATTTTATATAATTTACATACATCTTTGAATTATTTGCCATTCCTACCTCAAATTCTTTAAAACGCTTAGCGAAACTTTCGGAATGAAATTATTGAAATAGAAATCACAAAACAGTCTCTTAGGGTATGTTAATATCAGGATTCGGTTAACAAACGCACTGAGAATGCATCGTCCAAACAGAATTTATGTGCATGATACATTACGCAGGAGAGGCCATAACAATAGAAAGGGGAATTGGGAATTTCAGAAGAGCACCGATTTTAAATTATACGTTGAATTGCTGCAGTCCTTGCAGGCTCCGATATTCGCCGAAGTTAATGTATTTCAGTTATACGTTATTCGTCAGTAAGTAAGCTTCGTGTATAACTTTTCATTTTGTAGCGAAAAGGAAAAATTCCTCCTTTTGAGCCTTAGAAAGGTAACGAAAACCACGCACTCTATTTATTGTAAACTTCCGTTTCTTCTGTTCCGTTAATAGTAGCCAAAGGAATATAGTGGGGAGGACAGAGATTTGTCAAACGCACGCTCCAATAAACAACGACGATGTCCTTATGCGGGGAGGGGATGAAGGCATTGTTTACTTGTTTGTGATACCATTTTTCTTCAGAAAAATCGAACCTCTGTAATTAGTGTGACCTTCCCACTTCGAATTATGTTCGGGGAGCTTTGCCAAATTTTTCCTACCGAAAAATTAGATCCTTCAGTATACATTCTGTTCTACTGTTTGTCTTCGAGGTACCCGTTTAACCTTCCTTTTCAAATCAATATGGCTTCTCGTAAAATAAATTATTGGTCGCTAAGCGATAAGATGCAAATTTTGAAGCAAGTGGATAACAATCCGCATTTGGCGAATGTGGAACTAGAGCACATAACTACTCCAGAAATTATATGAAAATTAAAGGCGATTAAATCAAGGGATAATGTTCTGTGAGTAGTAAGGGCATCACACATTTGCTTTCTAGGATAAATACCGTATTTTTAAAATGTTGGTGTTTGTTTTTTCTATAGTAACATCGTTAGAAATTGAAGTATCCTTTATACGTATTTCACAGTTATATGTTATTTATTTCGGTCCTAAAATAACGTGTAATTGATACTTTACTGTATTATATTTGTGAAAATGAAGTTTCACAAATCAATAAAAATTGCACGATATTTCCATTTCTTTTTCCAACTTAGATTATAGCCGTATCATTAATAATATGTGACAAGAGTTCGCTATAGTACTAGAGAGACGTTTTTATGAGTTCGCCCTATTACTACATTTTAATAACTCTACCTGTTGACTACTTTTTTTGAAAAATAGCATATGCAAAATTTTTGAGAAGTTATCAAATGGTGTAAAGTATGAACAAAATTATCAATGTCCTTTACAAATTAGGTATGCGGTGCACCAATAAGACCACGGAAGGTCTTTTCAAAAACGGCCTTCATCAGCCTACGTCTTTAAATATTTCCACGTGCTTCAGCTCAAACATATTTTCCATTAGTCAAAGTAAATTGGGTAAACTCCTGTCACAGATAAAAACGTTTGAGAATTTAGAAATTTTGCAGCCTCATTTATAAAATTTGAATCAACCAAAAGTGCATTAATTACATTCTAGTTACCCATTTGAAAATATAAAAAATGTTATTTTAATATATTTGGCATTACTGATTTTTTGCTGCGACGATAAAAAACAGTAATGCCAAATATATTTTATCCATCCGGACTTTAAACTCCCACAGCACTATATATTTACTAAACAAAACGATGTATTTGTGAATGGAATCTAAGAAGTTTTAGTGACGAATGTATGGAACTATTTTGAATAAAATTATTGGATAATGAAGGAAAGTGGGATATGTAGTATCAATATGCTTTACCTGATATTCTCTTATGAGCTCCCACTGCTTTATGATCCCTGGATAAGAACCTACGCAATAATGCCGAAACACAATGTGCGGTGTGTTCTCTACAGGGAATACTATATTTTACAAAAATTTCACAGTTCACAATTCGGTCCAGCATCGAAGGGCCCGATTCCACGCCCTACAATGAACGCTTTGTTGCCTTCGACTCTTAGCACTTTCTGTTATTCAGTCAAACTGTGCGGCACAAACCTTGCGGTAGTTTTCATTTACCTGAGATCTTCCCTTAGAATCAGCCGGATTATTTCACGGTTAATACGGAGTGTGTCCTCAATCATCCGGACCGTCATTTGGCTGTCTGACTTCACCAGAGCACGTACATTCTCCACCATTTCCTCAGAGCGGCAGGTTAACAGTCTTCCAATTCTTGGGTAATCCGCAACGTCTTCCCTTCCTCCCAAAAGCGAGCATAACATTCAAAAAGGCAACCACGGGACAGCGCATTATCCTTGTAAACAGTTTTGATCATTTCAAAGGTCACCGTTGCTGGCTTCTCCGATATGCAGCAGAACTCAATATTTACTTTATTCTGTCTGTTCAAATCCATGACAATGGTCTTTGTGGTACGTTTCCTTAACAGTCTTCAGAATCGGACAGGTCTGCGTTTTCTTAGATCTTCATGTGTCTTGCAAGAGAGGGAAAACAGTTACAATTTGACCCATGGAACATATTTTTACCACTACCAGTAAGAGAGTAATAACCACTGTCCTGGAACTTTATTGTCAAACGGTGTATATATAGCGTCAAAATAAAAATTTTATTTCTTCTTGTCCTGGGTCACTGAAATTGATTTTCGTCAATTTATATGTCGTTCTACAATGAAACATCCTTTATTACGTCAGGTGGGACTCGGAGAAAATGTTTGTACTCCAGAGCGGCTATTGTATTGGGTTGGAAAGAAAGCAATGTGCGATGACGAGTTTCGTGAATTCGCAACACTGCCTAAGGGGCACAATTCCCACTGACATTGCGCAGCTAACCGGCATGGTATCAGAAGGTAGATGCTTTACGTTTGTGGCAGTCAGCCGTCAGAAGCAGAAGAGTATAAGTAGAGGAAAAGGGCGGGTTCTGGCACAGGGGCAGCCCTCCCATAGACTTAACATTAGCTGTCCACGAGGCTGTCCACGAGGCTGCCCCTGGCTGCCCACGAGACTGTCCCAGCTGTCCCCGAGTCAGAATTTTTGTCATGTGGTCGTCCCCATGATGTACTGCCCCCTAGCGGTGCTTCTTGGAACTTTCAATGGAACTTTGTTTTTGATGGATGGCAACGACCGAGAGGGAATGGGGGTGGATTTAGGGGGATGTCAACTCGATGTGCTGCCCCTGGCGGTGCTTCTTGGAACTTTATGTTTTTCTCGGGAGATTTATTGGACTTTTGTCAAATTTTTGGAGGAAGTTTTTTTTTTTTTTTGTCCATTCCAATATTTTTTGTTTCCTCGAATTTGTTTTATTAAACTTATATTTTTAGAGCTTTCGTGGGGTGTTAGGCTTTTTTTTTATAAACGTTGCAATTTTTTTAATTTTTTTTTTATTTCAGAGTACATAAAAATGCTCTAATGGTCTCGGTGAGATTCGAACTCACATTAATTCATTCAGAAAGCGTACATTCTTCCCCTAGACCATCAGACCATTGGGAAAATATGTTTGAGATAGGAAGATGTTTGTTCACGGTGTTAAAATGTTTTTGGGGACTTTTCTTGGAATTTCATTTAAAAATGGAGTGTGAGGGGGAGTGGACGTTATTTGAGTTGTGAACGAGTTGGTGTGAACATGAATTTTTCTGTTAGGGTTGAACATCTCTCGTTGAATTGTTGTAATGGAGGATGTAATGAAACAGACTTATCTTACAGCCGTAAAAGAAGGAAGCTTCGGTGGTGTGAATGCTTTATTCCGTGCTGTCAAGAAAGAAGGAATCAAGAAAAAGACGTCGAAAAATGGCTGAAGGGGGAGAAAACGTACACCCTCCACAAACCGACGAGACATAATTTTCCGAGAAACAGAGTGTTGGTGAATAAAATAGATCAACAGTTTCAAGCAGACTTGGTTGACCTTCCCAGTTTGAGTCAACATAACGATGGATTTCGTTACTTGTTGACGTGTATTGATATATTTTCCAAATATGCGTGGGTAATTCCCTTAAAACAAAAGTCGGGGTCACATATCGTTCAAGCGTTTTCCAAGATTTTCGAACAGAGAAAACCATTAAAACTGCAAACTGATAAAGGAACTGAATTTAAGAACAAAGAATTGCAAAAGTTTTTAAAACAGCACGAGGTGCATTTCTTTACGACGAACAACGAGACGAAAGCAAGTGTTGTTGAAAGATTCAATCGCACGCTGAAAACTAGAATGTGGCGATTCTTTTCAAGTCAAAATACGTTCAGATTCATCCACGTACTCAACGATTTAGTCCACAGTTACAATAATTCTACCCATCGAAGTATAAAAATGAAGCCTGTAGAAGTGAACGAAAACAATGAAAAGGAAGTGTTTGACAATCTGTATGGTGACCTCAAAAGGGAAAAACCAACCTATAAATTTCAAGTCGGTAATCATGTGAGGATTTCTAAAACCAAATTAAAGTTTGAAAAGGGATACGAATCAAATTGGACGGAAGAAGTGTTTGTGGTGAGTGACCTTGTTCCAAGATCCCCTCCCGTGTACAAAGTAAAAGACTTATTGAATGAAGAGCTGGAGGGAACCTTTTACGCTGAAGAGCTTCAAAAAGTGACTCTCTCAGAGTCCTTTCCTGTGGAACGTGTTCTGAAGAAACGCAAAAGAAAAGGAAAAATGGAATACTTTGTTAAATTTAAAGGGTATCTTGATAAATTTAATGCTTGGATCCCCGCGGAAGACTTGACCTCTCTATAAAACCGACCTTGTTTTTAGAAGAAACATCATTCGTCAACATGAGTTTCTATCTGACGTTACCTAGCGACAGCTCTCTCCGCTACTTTGCAGACAATAAAATTTCTCATTTCATCACGCGTCTTCCCTCACCGATCGAACTCAATGGTGACTGGGAAGTGGGACTCGTCGAACTCATCTACCCTCATTCCTGGTTTAATGTGAATGTAAATTCAAATTCCTTTGCTTACGGTGTCGGCCCAAATCAACTGAAAGCAGCAAAAATCCCTGCTGGATATTATGATTCTGTGGGAGATGTGGTAAAAGCCATGTCCCAGCACTGGTCGAAAAAAATGACGATGTTTTTTAATAAAAACACGAGACGTGTCAAAGCAGCTTTAACTCATGGTTCTCAACTGCAGTTATTTCCTGGAATAGCTGAAATTCTAGGTTTTCAATCTGGAGTGTATTCAGCATCAGAAGGGAGTGATGTCACAATTCATGGAAATTTCGTAGCCGATCTGAACACGTCGCTTTCCCTATTGTACGTGTACAGCGATATTGTGGATCCTCAGCCTGTGGGAGACATGGTTGCTCCGCTCCTTCGCATCGTGAAAGTGTGCGGAGAAGACGGAGATGTGGTGAGCGCCTTATACGACCGCCCTCATTATTTGCCTATCGCAAGAAAACATTTCCAAACCGTAGAAATCGTTATAAGGAATCACTCGGGACAATTAGTACCATTTGAACGTGGGAGAGCGATCGTGAAACTTCATTTTCGTCTCAAGGCTCTGTAGTTATGTATGAACCATACCGCTGTTGTACAAAATCCTTCGAGGAATATTACGTCAATCAAACTGGAAAAGGTTTAGTCTACTATCAAGGAGCACCCCTTCAAAAAGGGTATGGACTTGGGGGACTTTTTCGCTCGTTATTTAGAGCGGCGGTACCATTATTCAAACAAGGTGCAAAAACGCTTGGAAAACAAGTCTTGCGAACGGGGGTCGACCTTGCAAATGATTTAATGCAAGGAAAGGATGCAAAAACAGCAGCCAAACAACGAGCTAAAGAAGCAGGACAAATTCTCACTGACAAAGCAGCTAATAAAGTGAAGAAAATGTTGGGAGGAAGTGTTAAAAGGAAGAGAAATACGAAGAAATGCACCATTCGTTCAAAGAAAGTCAAGAGGAAAGCACACGATATTTTTGATCCATAAACCATGGCTTTGATTCACAGTCATTCTTCCGTATGTCTCAAGTCAGAGCTTGATTTATTTGCTTTACCGCCCACCCAAACAAGCATAGAAAAAGGACAATGGATCGAATATCACCCCTTGGCCAACATTCGAGATGGAGGACCTCTGGAATTTAATATTTCTGGGAGTGGGGAAGAATACATGGATTTGTCTTCCAGTCAACTCTACGTAAAAATTAAAATTGTGAAAGCTGACAATTCTGTCATAGCTGACAAAGAGCCCGTGGGACCCATTAACTGTTTTCTTCATTCTCTGTTTTCCCAAGTTGATGTTAGTTTAAACGAAAGAGTGATTTCGTCCTCAAGCAACACGTATCCTCACAGAGCACACGTTGAAACTCTATTAAATTATGGAGAAGACGCAAAGAAATCCTATTTAGCATGTGAAGGATTTTACAAGGATACAGCCGGACATCTGAACGAAATTAATCCCACGAATGCAGCAACAAACAAAGGATTGCATCAACGCTATGAGCTCGTGAAAGACAGCAAAACGTTGGACATGATTGGAACCTTGCACTGTGATTTATTTTTTCAAAACAGACTGCTTCTCAATTTAGTGGATGTGAAAATTAAACTGGTTCGAAGTAAATCTGATTTCTGCCTCGTTTCCTCCTCAGAGGCCCCCAATTACAGAGTTCTCATCGAACATGCATCAATTTTTATGAGAAAAGTGAAAGTCAACCCGGGAGGTGCCATCGGCCATGCAAAAGCTATAGAAAAATCTCCAGCCAAGTATCCTATTGACCGTGTTTTATGCAAAGTGTATTCCGTCTCTCAAGGAAGTATGTCATTCGTGCAAGACAACGTATTCCTAGGACAAATGCCCAAAAGACTGATTATCGGATGTGTCGATAACGATGCTTTTAATGGTACATATAAATCCAACCCCTTTGAATTTAAGCATTATGATGTCAACTTTATAGCCGTGTACGTTGACGGACAGCCAGTTCCTCATAAACCTCTAGAACCCAATTTTGAAAAGGGAAACACAATTCGTTCTTTCCATAGTCTATTTCAAGGAACCGAGAAACTTGGCCAAGATTGTGGAATATATATCGATCGAGAGGAATTTTCCAAAGGATACACTCTTTATGCATTCAATCTCAGTCCCGACCTGTGTGATGGAGGGCATATGAACCTGATCCAACAAGGAAATTTAAGAGTGGAAATCAAATTTGGAAAAGCTTTAGCAAAAACCATTTCTGTGCTAATCTACGCAGAGTTCCAAAACATAATTGAAATTTCAAAGTCCAGAAACATTCTTTGTGATTTCTCCAATTGAAGAAATGAACAGTGTTCAAATTGCAAAGACCCTAAAGCAAGATCACGTAACAAGACGATCATTTCTAGGAGTGTTTGCCTGTGACAGACTTCCCAAGAGAATTACCAAGTTCCCAGCATGCCTTGTTGTGAATACGGACCGACATGGAAATCCTGGAAAACACTGGTTGGCTATGTATATGTCAAACCCCAAAACAATGGAATTCTTTGATTCTTTCGGACATTCTCCAGAATATTTTCAAGGCCCTATTGCTCAATTTGTCGCCAAGTTTGATACTGTAAATTTTAATGATGTACCTCTTCAAAGTTCGTTTACAGCCGTATGTGGACAATATTGTATTTTCTTCTTGTATTCTAGATGTCGCGGAAAAAGCTTGTACTCCATTGTAAGAAATTTTCGATGGAAATCTGAAACAAACGACGTGCTTGCCTATCATTTCGTTCGAAATAAATTTCGAATTGTATCAAAATTTAGAATTTAAAATAAAAATTGATTGAAATCTATTTTATGTGTCTTTAAATTATTTTGTAACTTTTTTAATGACTTCAGTTGACAACATGGAAGTGCCCAGACTACAACATCCTTTCACTGCTCTGATAGCGGGTCCTACTGGCTGTGGGAAGATTCAGTTTGTAAAACGCTTACTTCAACATCAAGGGGAAGTCATATCTCCCTCTCCCGAACATGTGGTTTGGTTCTACGGGGTTCACCAAACATTGTACGATGAAATAGAAAATGTGACATTTGCGGAAGGCCTTCCCTCTAATTTCCGTGACTATGTGAAAGGAAGAATGCTGTTTGTTATTGACGATCTCATGACTGAATGCGGAAGCGATAAAAAATTAACTCACTTGTTCACTAGAGGGAGTCATCATTTCAATGTATCTGTGATATTCATTACTCAAAATATTTTTCATAAAGGCAAAGAAATGCGAGAAATTTCCCTGAATGCGCATTACTTGTTTCTGTTTAAATCACGAAGAGATGTGAATCAAATCACTCATTTAGGGAGGCAGTTGTACCCTAGCAAACTTAAATTTTTTCAAGAAGTGTATTTGGATGCCACAAAATCCCCTTACAGCTATTTATTGATTGATCTAAAACCAGAGACCAAGGAAGAATTAAGATTACGCTCTCAGATTCTTCCAGGAGACATTCAAGTAATATATCAACCTCGGTGAAATGAAATAAGTCTCAGTTTTCATCATGACGTTGTCTAAGCAGCAGGTCCAACTTTTATGCATAATTCAACACTGTCCAAGAAAAGTATTAAAAGACCTAATATTGAATTGTAGAAAAAATGGAATTAAAGCACTATGCGAAGTTTGTATGAATACGCTAAAAGGAAATGTTCCGCTTACACCAGCCCAGAAACATTCACTGCAACGGCATAAGCACACCTTGCGAGCACTCTCTCGAAAAAAGACGCCTCTATATAAAAAGAGGAAACTCCTTATTCAAAAAGGCGGATTTTTAGGTGTGTTGATTCCTGCTGCTCTCAGTGTATTAACGACTCTGCTTACGAAATAATGGAATTTGCCAAGAAAATGGTACTGATTCCTAAAGAACGGATTTCACGTCATATACCAACAGAGGAAACGTTAACGGACTTAGACAAAGAAATGAAAAAAATCCTACTAAGCAAAGTGTCTGACGAAGTGAAAGTGAAATTATATAATCAAGTCTTGAATAAACGTATTCATGTACCGAGTTTTAATCCCCCAGTTTCATCTCAGGAAACACCATCGAGAACTGAAGAACCATTGAAAGAAGAACATGTCAAAGACGAGAAAGTAAAAGATGCTGTGGAAGACCTTATCATTCAGACCGTTCCTACTAACTTGAAGCGAAATGCAAGAAATGTGTTGGACGTCTTTAAAACGAACTCTGATATTATTGGCTGGAGCCCTAAGGCCGAATTGCAGGTCCGAGGACGTATTGTGAAAAACACGAGTATTATTGACCTCGTAGACTCTATGTTTCGAAGCAAAGGATCTAAGCTGCACATACCTCCTGAATTTGTTAAAGCATTAAAAGACATTAATTTACCCAAAAAGTTCATTAAAAATAAACGAATGTTGCAAGTTCCTGTACAAGAAGGAAATTCGGTTGTAACTTCTAAACGGAAAAAGACAAATTTATGTAAAAATGTTCGTTGGATTCCTTATTAAAAATTTAGTTGAAAAAAAAGTGTCATTCTTTTTTTAGTCTTAGTTTTTTTTAAATGCATTCATAAGTTCATATTGAGAAGGGTTTAAATTTGGATTGAAAGATCGTTTTAGAAAAAGTTGAAAACTGATAAGGTTCGTTTCGGGAAAGTTGAAAACAGATAATGTTCGTTTCGCAAAAGTACATTCTCATATAGGGTT
Organism: Macrothele yani; assembly: GCA_039090855.1. Taxonomy (NCBI): domain Eukaryota; kingdom Metazoa; phylum Arthropoda; class Arachnida; order Araneae; family Macrothelidae; genus Macrothele; species Macrothele yani. The sequence continues at coordinate 96,997,762 of CM077034.1, read as the reverse complement.
AAAAAATGGAACACTTCATATTTTCTTAGGGGCGGTTTTGATGAAACACGTTTCAGTAAAAACAGTGAAATTCCCATTGAATAACATGGGGAACTATGAAATTTAAGAAGCACGTTTTCGTTCAAGGAAAATATTTTAAAAGGTCTATTTTCGATTCAGTTGAAAACGATTCAGGTAGAAAACAGAATGCAGAAAAAACAGTCCCAGCAAGTTCCTGAAAGTTGAAAATAGATGAGGTTGACATTTGGAAAAATGTCTAAGGAAAGAAATTGTTATAAAACACAGACTGTTTTAGTTTTCCCAGGCTAGCGGGGTCTTCAGTGAGAGCACTTCTTCTTTTTCAACCCAAAGAATGAAGCGAGTCAGTTTGAAACATTTCAAACTCCCCGAAAATAAGCCGTGTACTCTGGTTTCGGCTCAATACTGTAAAGCATTGCTCTCAGACCAGTCGGAAATCCCCCCTGATTGGCCGCCTAATGGAAAACATCAGGCCCAGTTCCCTTAATAAATACCCAAATATCCATAAGAAAAGTCTTCCAAAAAAAAGCACTAGTTCACCATTAAAACAATTGCATTCATTCTGTTACTGTTTTAAACATTTCTAAAAAGAAATTTTACTTTTAAAATTCTTGAAAGCTTAAATTTTGACCCATTTCAAAAAAAAATTCACTTAATTTATGTCACTATAAAAAATAATTTCACAAAAAATTATGTTTAAAATTAAAAAATAAAAATTACACTTTAAATTTAGGGTCTAGTATTAGAAATGGCTAAAAAAATGCATTTATTAAAAACTTAATTCCTCCCTTTTTTTTTTTTTTTTTTTTAGTAATTTACCTACCTCCCTCCCCCTTCCCTTACCCAAATTTTTAAGAGTCCTAAAAGGACTTTTTTTTAAACTAGCAGGAGTTGCTGTTACGAAGACTCTTCACCGTCTCTAACAAAGAAGCTGCATCAATATTGTTCACAAATGCTTCTGTGATGAGCAAGCTACCAATTTCTTTCAAAAAAGATTCCGCAACAGTTTGGGGTTCTAGTAAAGAAAGTGCTTTATTAAAACCCATATTCCATTTTTCATCGTTGGTAAACTGAGCACACTCATGTCCTAACTGGTTGTTGGGTTGTTCTTCAAGAGGCAAACGACACGTAGCACAATCAAACACAGTCCATGTATTTTGCTCAATGGCGGACTTGAGTACATTAGCCAGAATGAAATGCAGTTCCTCATCGCTCGCTGGGGAATTTTCAGCACTTTGGTTTATTAAGATAAAGTTCTTAAAAACAGTTCCAAATAAAACTTGGCAAACACTCTCCCAGATTTTAGGACATTCTTCAACGAGCTCACTGAATTGGGACCTAGTGAGAAATATTGCAGTAGGCGATAGTTGAAGGGCGCCATTGGCCGCGGTATTTAGTGATTGAAACTGGTAAACGGTTCCCGAACTTGAAGTAGTTGCACAAAGAAGCAGTTTCTTTCCCACTACTTTAATATCGTTCATGTTCCAATACATGAATCTAGACTCCTTGAAAACGCAGAATGTGTATGCCGACATCGTAACACCGAATTTAGTGGGGTGTAAGAGCTCGCCATCGAACTCATAGCTCCTGACATGAACTCTTACAGTTCCTGTAAAATCAGTCACTTTCGCGATCTTGTTTCCCCCGAGAGAGAAGTGGTGGGGTGGTAAATTTTCTAGTGAAATTCCCGACGAAGCAGACTTGTTTGCAGCAGGCATTGTTGATGTAGACCCAGTACTAGCATGCACAGTTGAGACAGGTGTGTCGGAACGCAACAAGTCGTCACCACGATGAAATTTCTTTACAGCATCCGATTTGGTTTGGTTGGCAGTACGCTTCATGCTAATGGCCGGTAAAGGGTTTGTAAGGGCAGACAACTGAACGTGTTCAGAGTTCGAAGGTAGAGAACCGAATGAGTGAGTTGCTGTGCGTTCAAACAAAACTGATAACAGATTATGGCTGAGGCAAGTATCCTGTTTACTGCTTGAAAGCGTGAATGAGTCACGAGACAATGGCGTCTGTGTTATCATCTTTCTAAAGGTCAAATTTATTCGAACATCTGGGGCATTTCCGCAACGTGGTAGACCATGTGCCCATGAATCATTTGTTGGGGGTAGCATCTGGAGAAGCGAACCACTTTCTAATCTTAAGACAACTGGTTGAAAACATTCTCTTTTAAAAACAAAGTCCCTTGTTTGACCTAGAGAAACTGAAGCAATGCAAGAATTTTTCACGATTTCCTTTTCATCGTCCATGTGGAATCCGATGCATTGATTTCCATTTTGATACCTATTAATCAATACAAAATTAAAGGTGTCACAACACACGTTCTCTACCTCACGCTTGATTTCTCGAAGTACAGGAATCCACGGTTTTGCTTTTATGGTCAATCCACTGAAAGAGTAATGGAGGTCAGCATCACCGTAGGCAACATGCTGTCGAGGAATGGAATACGATTTCCCATATACTTTAATCTTTGAGAATTCACCGCTAAGATATTTCACTTCTGTCTCCAAACACCGAAGAAAATAATCAGCCTCTGATTTAGAAAACAACTTGGAATACGAAAAATGGAGACCGTCCTTGTGATATGATGAATGCATTTCTTCAGACGAGTAGGCGCAATTGAAGTAGGCTCCCAACGATCAACGAAGTAAGAATGAGGAAGACAAAGGATAGATTAGCTACGAGATAAAACAGATGACGTCAGCAGATGAATAATCGATTTTTTTTTCCGGTTTAGTCCTGAAGACTGTTTTTTTCTTCTATTTTCATTCTTTTAGGAGGAGGTTCTAATGAATTGAATGAGTAATGCCCATAGGGAAGGGTATGAATAAAATCTTCCATAATGATGCGTTTATTGTCATGAGGGCTTAGAGATTTCTTATTTGTTTTAATGCTGAAGACTGCATGTTTCATACTACGAAACGAGTGACAAACATTTCTCATCTCCTGTTTATTGAATAATGAATATCGGTAATTTTGAAGTTGGAGTTGATTTTGAACAACTGGCTTACTCACTCCTTTAGCTTTTTTTATTTCTACATCATCGGAAGAAAAAGCATACATTTTTGCCCTCAGTCCAACGAATTATCTTATTATTTTCCCGTTCATTTCATCTTTAAATTTTCCGATAACTTTTTTATTAGCTGAACTGTAGAGAGGATGGTCTATTGAATAGTCGCTCGTATCTAGTAAAGGCAGGATTTTCACCATGTCATTATAAAGATCTTCTGTCTTCGTTTCATAAAAGAAACTGTCTGTGTCCATGTACAGAACCTTCACTCTTTCTTCATACATGGGTTTTATAACGTCGTAATGGAACGAGTACATTAAGGTTTTAGACATATCCAGAACGGCGATTCCTATATATATGGGTTTATTGAAAACTAGTTTGGTGACATCTAGATGGCATAAAATCATAAACTCCTCATCGGACTCATTCTTCAGAATTTTTCGGTCTTTGAAGTTGTGTTTAGCCAACACTTTTTCCAAACGTTTCTCATCATGAACCAGTTCTATGGATGTTCTTTTCCTGATGTCTTCCATAGTCTTCCCAAAGACGCTGTTATTCATGAGCTTGTAGAAATTTTTTCGAATTCATTTTTTGCCAATTTTCGTTTCTCAGTATTTAGATTTATGTATACCTGCAACCACTTAGATTGGGAAAATGATATGCCTCGATGATTTTTTTTAATTGCAAGCCCAGCTGCAACTGCTTGTTTAAGTAAGCGGTAGTGTGCTATATATCTGTTCTTGGGGTTTAGTGTTGTCAGAAGTTTGGTTTGTCGGGTACCAGGAACAACCCCAACCTCAGGACAGAAGGGAAGATCGGCGTGAAAATCATGCAATGAGTCCGGGTACTCGATGTCGACTTCCAAAAAGCATCCAAAGGGACCATCATCAGGAATAGAGCCAATATTCAGTTGCTTCAACTCATCAGAATGCATCCAATTAAAGTGAGCATATGGAATCGATTCGCTTAAAGAAAATCCATACATATTATTGCAGTCGAGATAAGAAATATAGTTGCTTTCTTTTGCTGGATTAAAATTTTTCATGTACTTGTTGTTCGCCAGGGCATGCCGCTGGATGCATTGGCATAGTCCCCCTCGTTTTGCCGCCTCGACAAATAATAGCATTTCATAATCTGTAAGTAATTCTAAAGACATTTTCGTACTCTTAAGCATGGCAGCGAATGCTAATGATGGTGCACTGAAGAACCACACAGGATCCAGTGAATATGTTTCCTGACAGATATCCCGAAAATTTTCAAAGATATCGGCCAGGATGAGAACATCAGTCTTTAAATACAGATCTGAGTATTCTCCTAAATCTCTTATATTCATTTTTTCCCATACTTGTTGAGCATGATTATAATCTTCGTTACTTATGTGGGACTCGGAAATGCTACTATAAAAACTTGATTTTGGTGGGAGGCGTGAATCTTCTAATTTGTTGTATGATGTTACATATTCATACGGAAAAACACCCTTCTTTTTCAACAAACGAAACTCATCATCTTGGGGGTAGTGCTTTCGGGTGATCTTAAATTGGTTTGCTGGAAGATTATTTGCAAGGCTCGACAACCCAGTAGGCATGAATCTTAAGCTGTCTAAAAATCGAATTTCCATCCCACCAATAAATTTTGAGAAGGAAATGAATTTTTCGGTGGATTCTGGAATGACTTTAATGTTTCCTTCTGAAAAACCAAGCTCTTGAATGATAAAGTGGGAATCATAACCAGATAAGTTGTGGAAGAAGACTGGCACAAATTTTGGGTTTCGGAAATTGATATTACATGACGCATGTGCTGGACCCCGGAATGCGCCAGTTCGGTGGTCATGGTCAGCGACTTTGAGTTTGCCTTTTGATTTGGCGAATGCTTTTTCACAGAGATAACAGATTGATGCAGATTGAAAAGATGCTTTTTCTTCAGCACTTAATGGACACATGGGGACATTTTTTTGATACTCCTCCTGGATTTTCAATACATCTTCTTTCAAGGAGTGAAGGAAATGACGAATGACGCCGTCTTCAGATCTATGACTCCGAAATACGGAAAATTCATCTAATTCATCTTTTATGAAGTACGCATACGACATGAGCTCGTGAGTTTGGGTTGTCATGGTGTATGAAATTTCGGGATTTTGAGGGGGCCCTTGAATGGGTTTGAGAACGCACTCAAAGTCAGCGTAGATGACAAAGGGAACCCGTAAAGCATGCTGAAAATCTTTGAATTGAAGGATATTATTCTCTGGCATCTGAATGGCAACTGGTTTGTTTTTCATGCAGAGGAGTTTGTGATTTTTTAATTTGTTTTCTCCATCATAACGGGCATCGTAGGTTGTAAAACATTTTTTGCATATTATGACTTTTACACGACGCTTGGTGATTTGTTTGGAAATCAACCGCTCGAAGTTAGTGATGAATGCGTAGTGGGAGCGACATCCATCTTCTAAATAGAGGAGATCTCGATGGTCTTGTAATTCCTCATCGCATACCTTAATGGGAAATATTTTTTCTCTCTCATCGATGCCGAAGACATTAATGGACATGTTATTTGCCTTCTCGAACTTTTTGATATCGGAAATTTTTACCGGGTACTCAATACAGTCCCATATATATCCTGTGAGGAATTGTGGGTCCTTGAGGAAATTGTTGACTCTATCCCTATTGTAACATTGAAGACGTGGGGTCCAGACTGCATATTTAAAGCAGTAGATGTCATTATTCATAACATTCACTACTGCCTTCTTCCTTTGAATATTGGTTGGAAGGGCGATAAATGACTTACCCCTCAAGGGTCTGAAACGGTTGATTCTAAGTTCGAACCAGGAGACATGGGAAAATACCCAACCGGACCCTTTCAATTCTGCCTCCGACTTTTCGTTCTCGATTTTAGCAGCCATTGAATCATAAAATTCACTAACATCACTAGCTCTGAAGAGAGGTTTGTTAGGGGTTTTCAGGTTGTGGTCACAAAACTCGTACTCGTCTGGAACATCTTTTTTCTGTTTTTTAAAAACTGCCTCCATGAAAACGCTGACTTTGATCGATGGGTGAGTAGCTAATGAATGTTGCAGGATTCTTAGACATGGAGCTTTACTGGATTCTAAAAAGGAGCGGAGACATGATGCTGACCCCTCATTGGGTACGGTCTTATAGGTGGTGAGTCGCTGTCTCGCGGCAGACTCGACTTCAATGAATCCTCCAATATTTTCAAGGGGGCCTGTATGGGCACAGCTATCGGTGCATTCATAGCGACCGGAGCTTGATTTGGTGCAGCTATCGGAACATCAAAGTTTGGGGGAGCATGACTTGGCCCTGCAACTGCGGGATCCGAACCACCGCCTTGTCGATGAACTCGTTGTTCATGACGCTTAAGATGAGGTTTACGGCTGAATTTTGCTGGGCATTGTGTACACGCGAATGGTTTTTCACCTGTATGGCTCCTCATATGATTTTTCAGGTTGAATTTTTTGGCAAAGGTCTTGGAGCAGACCGAGCATGTGTTGGAAGGAATATTGACTGGGATGTCGGGTGTAAAATCAGAGGTTAGGTCTTGATTCATGGGAATTTCCTCCAAGGCATCGAACACATCGGAATTCTGCAAAAATAATTGTTCATCCACTAACCACCACTGTGTCTGTGAAAGAATTAAAAAAAAAAAAATTAACCCCTTTCCTCTAACACATTTTTATGAAATAAACATTGAGAATAGACTTCTTAAATTTTTATTGGAAAGGGGAGCTATCGTAAAAGTATGAAAAATAAAATGTTTTAAAAGAATAAACGAGGCCATTAACATGAATTTTTCTTCTTTAAAATCTAACTTTAATCGTATGCAAAAGAACTCAAATGCTTTTCCTAACACGCAAACATGTTTTAAACCCCTATCAACGCATTTTCATGGAATAAACATTAAAATGGGAAATTCCTGCGTCGAGAATAAACTTCTTAAATTTTTATTCGAAAGGGGAGCTATCGTAAAGGAATGAGTTCCTAAAAGCTTTCTAAAAAAGAATCATGTTTTTCCGTCAAGAGAATAAACGATTCCACTAACATGAAATTCTAACAACATCCTAATTCAAACAACTTGGTGCACCTAACAATAAATAATTGCATGCGAGGAAATGCGAACTTACCTCTTCCATTGTAGAACCTTGGGAAAATCCGATAGACATTTTCCAAAATAATAATCCAGAGAGCAAGAGAGGTACAACAGCACACGTGTCGACAACTGAACCAGAAAAAACAAGTGATGCAGTAGAAATGGCAAACGTTTTAAAGGAAGCTGAATGCACTTTGACCCCAAGCATTTTCGGAAACGTCACGAGGGCATTTCAAGCGGACATCTCAACTAATAAAATTCAGGAATTCACACATGACAAATGTGGGCGAATCGAGCTGTTATCGCAAGGGGGAGGAAATTGAACTACATTCCTATGCGTTTTCTAAGCATTTCGAGGGTTCTAAGTTTAATCAGTTTCCGAAATTCTGCTGTTCACAAAGAAACAACACACGATCCTTATCACCACAACCTGTCTCATGGAGACTACTTCCTTATCTGGTCAGCTAGCAACGGACACGATGCTGATGAATCATCATGTGTCAGTTCTTGTGACGTTTCAAAACACTGGGGACTGTTTCCTTATCTGTTCATCTCTCAACGAACATGCTATCGATTCTAATCAAAGCTTATTTTCAGGAAAATTCTTAGAGAAAAACGAAAGAACTTCATTATAATTAATTTTCATATCCTGAGAGAATAAAACTAAAATGTATTCGGTAAGAAATTCTTCATGGCTGAATTTTCCACAAAAGGAATACGGAAAGCGAAAGAATTTAATCAGACACCTTGAAAGAATTCATCTCAGAATTAAAACCGCTTTTGAAAAAAAAAAAAAAAACGAGTGAACTATGAAATACTTTGTTCTTCACATAAAGAAAACACAGCGTACGATTTCAATAATTCCTTTTGAAAAAACTGGGTGGTCCTGAAAACGACCGTTAAGATTTTTTTTTTTTTTACCAATAATAATATTCGTCTTAATCTCGTAAAATTTCCCCCACGTAATGACTTAGGTCAACTGAGTCCAGAAATGCTTCGTCTACTTTAGTATTTCGCTTCCGCTGGAGTTCTTTCAGATACTGTTCAGCTATTTTCTCAAAATCCAGTTGTAAAATAATTTTGGTCATGTTTATTTGATTGTCGTTGTCGTAGGAGATTTCCATTCCATTCATATCCGCTGTGTCATACATTGTGTCCACGAGAGTTTCTTCAAGCAGAAAAGAACCATCTTCATAATGTCGAAATCCTTCTTTTGTGGACTGTAATGCTTCCAAAGTCAAATTATTTTTTTCCAATGCTTTCTTAATTAAAGCTGAAAACGAAATGGAACGAAGAAACGTCTGTTGTATGACTCTTAACATAGTAGATTTCTTATCAGTCACTCTGGTCCAATGTTCTCCGCACAGAGAAATTTCAGTTTTCAAAATTTCACCATCCTGACCCACTTTTTCCTGAGTGAAATCCAATACATGGTGAAAATCTCGACTTGTGCATTCCACCGAGTGGGGATTCATTCTCATAAAAGGAGTCAACGGTTCTAAACGATGAGCCACTGTAATATTTCCACTGAAAACGTAATCATATTTCGCAGGCTTGCGACTTTTAACAACATCACGCAGAAAGACAAAGCTGTCTAGAAGTTCAAACCATTCAACACCCTTCAAAGCGATTCCCATAGCTGTAGGAACGTATAAGTCACCGATGCAAATATATTTTCGGACATGAATCTGTAATTCTCCATCAAAACAAAATATCCGAATGAATCGATCGTCTCCTAAAGGAAAGCAATTTTCAGGCATTTCATTCTTCCTAAAGATGATGCGATTTTCATCGAGTAATGCTATGGACGATTCCATTATAAAATTTTCAAGAAACCCAAAAGACGACCACTCTTCTCGACCGATCGAGTTCAACTGATAGAAACTTAAACCCCTACGTCAATCATCCACCTTGTTAGGAATGGACCATAAAGATCATGTGACCTGGGAATAGAACCAATCCTTTGACGAGAACCATTCCTGATGCGGAACATGAATCAATAGGAACGAAATCTCATCCATCGAGGCATTTCGTCGTCTAAATTAAAAAAAAAATAATAATATTGCAACGTTTATAAAAAAACCCTAACACCCCACGAAAGCTCTAAAAATATAAGTTTAATAAAACAAATTCGAGGAAACAAAAAATATTGGAATGGACAAAAAAGAAAAAAAAACTTCCTCCAAAAATTTGACAAAAGTCCAATAAATCTTCCGAGAAAAACATAAAGTTCCAAGAAGCACCGCCAGGGGCAGCACATCGAGTTGACATCCCCCTATATCCACCCCCATTCCCTCTCGGTCGTTGCCATCCCTCAAAAACAAAGTTCCATTGAAAGTTCCAAGAAGCACCGCTAGGGGGCAGTACATCATGGGGACGACCACGTGACAAAAATTCTGACTCGGGGACAGCTGGGACAGTCTCGTGGGCAGCCAGGGGCAGCCTCGTGGGCAGCCTCGTGGACAGCCTCGTGGACAGCTAATGTTAAGTCTATGGGAGGGCTGCCCCTGTGCCAGAACCCGCCCTTTTCCTCTACTAGTATAAGCGCCAGTCAACATGGTAATGAACAAGAAGAAGGTGGTATGCTGTATGAATTTCGCTGTGGTAGAAACACGCTAGTGCTGAAAGGAACAAACATTACCAGTGTATATTCCTGCGTTACATCACATCATCAGTGCTCTCGTTGATTTAAACTGTTTCGAACGAGAACTTTTGACCTGTGAAACCATCCGAAAGCTGGGAGAACCACAATCGTGGATATGAACATGCGGAATATCTTAGAGAGGACTAACCCATGTATGACCACAAAGCCAGTCAGCCAAACATCTGGGTAATACCTGCACAATCATTGGAACTACGATCTCGGAAACGGCGTGGTTTGTGTGTTGTTCATGTGCGGCTTTAGTGAGTGCGTGTCAAAGTGGTGCACAAATGGCCAAATGACGAACCGTCGTTTGGCCGTGTGTCGTCCGCAGGTTATTGATGCCAGTGGGGAACTGAGACTGTCAGGCATTGTTCACAGCGACCGCAGGGACACAGTGGGACAAATCGCCCGCAGCTACAAAAGTGGTGATCAATACAATGTGTCACATCACGCAGTTCATCGCAGTCTTCTACGCATGGACCCGCATAGCCGAAGACCTAACTGGGTTCCCATGCTCATTGAATATTATTTTCAACAACGCATAGAATGGGACCAAGATAATCGAGATTGGACCAAGTATGATTGGAAGAAAGTGGCCTGGTATGAGGAATCATGATTCCTGGTGCATTACGTAGACGGTCGAGAGCGGATATGCCGATTATCAACGGAGACTATGGCACCTAGACGAACTGTTGGGCGGTAAGAGGCCGCTGGCGGCGGTTTTATGCTGTGGGCGATGTCGTTTTCTGAGATTTTACGACCCATTATCCCATCAGCCCAATCCTTGACAGCTGTTATGTATCTGAACATTATTGCGGACCAGGTTCATCCATTTATGGCAACTGTGTTCCCTGCTAGTGATAGCGATTATTAACAAGATAATGCGCCATGCCACACTGCCCTAATTGTCAAGGAGTGTTTCGAGGACCATGCTCTTGACGTTCTATTAATAGCCTGCCCTCCAAATTCACCATACATGAACCCAATACGACATTTGTGGTTCGACTTAGAAAAGAGGTGTCAGGCTAAATCACCTCCACCCCGAAATGTACGAGAACTGGAGGACCTGATGTTGACATTATAGTACTAGACACCCCAGGAAAAATATCATCGCCTCATTGATTCGATGCATCGCAGGGTGTTCGCTGCATTGCTGGCCAAGTGGGTCCTACACCTTGTTAGGTAAGAGGTCATACTATAATGAATGGTTTATTGTTGTATTGCTTATTCAACGAAGAACAGCATTTAGTATTTCAGAAAATTCCCTTTGATTTTTATGCTAAATATTGTCGGCCTTTGTAGACAGTAAAAACATTCTCATTTTCAAATGTTCAGCTCAGTTGCAATTTCAGAATATTGACCTGCGAAAGATCTCAGGATGATGTTTCCACTTACTAAAGAAACAATCTCAATAAAACTAAAAAATTATGAGAACTGCCAAAAAATTTCAAAGGGTCCCACTACGCTACTGACAATGTTTTACTTAAACTTCTATGCAGCGTACTGCTTCCATGATTGTAAGTGTCTGAAATTAAATATAGAATGCGTGCTGGTGTAAAACATTTAGTACTAAGAGACGTTTCGTTGATAATCATAAGTAATGACCTCCATGTGAAAATATACTCTAAGTGGTTTCAAGCTTAAGTGAAACGGAAATTGTGTAATATTCCATGCAACCGTTGCGCAGATAACAGCTTTTGATTCTGACCAAATGTCAGAGGTGGATACTTGCTCGAATCCTGGTGAGAAATGAATGCAATTTTGTTTTACATCACAATCTCTATCGTTTATCATTATTTTGGAACCACTGGCACTATATTAGGTACGAGAGACCAAACCAATGTTTATAACGGTATATATTCTATTAATGAAAGGGAAGTCAACCTGAATTACAAATAGGAACAATCCGTTACAAAAAGTAGATGTCATGTAGCAGTGCATTGGGAATTCCTGTTCTATTTAAAGAAGTGAGCAGTACCAAGAATGACTCAGTGTTACCTACTGTCAGTGAAACGAATTTAAAATTAAGACATTTATAAGGCAGCGAATATATACATGTAGCCAGAAAAAAGGACCACCGATGTAGAACCGAAATTTTAGAATTTCCAAGGGGACAAGAAATGACTCAAAAGGAGACCATGTGCGAGATATGTGGGTGAAATGCGAAAGCATGCTGGTTTGATATGGTGTAGATCGGCAAGACACAGAAATTAATAAAAAAATTTCGGAAGATCTACATTCAGCAGTGGATATTTAATGGTTGACAATGCTGATGGTGTATTGAGTATTATACGTTCTGGAGTATTGTCTATGTTACAGTTGATAAGAAAAGTTCAATCATAAGTTCTGTACCTCGAAATAATTATTTTTGTTTTAATCAAATATAAATCATGGGTGATCTCAAATTTATGTTGTTATAAGATAACCTGAATTGAAGAATCATCTGTGCAACACTGGTTTAAAGTACAGTTTGAAAAATCGAACGGGCGTTCTTCTGCCTAAGTGGGTATAAACATTTTAAAGATGAAACAAAAACAAAGCAAGCAGCTGAGACCAATTGCAAAGTTGTGTTTAATTCGTAGTGAATTTGGGGTGATATTTAGCAGAAACATTGATATGTCAACAATTACACACTATTGATATATATTTGTTTCTGCTTTGTAAAAAAAATGCAATTTTATTTCATTCCGGTGTATGTTATGGATAAAGATGACACAGCAAACATTCGTTTCCAGTAATGTTGAGTGACAACGATGTAGTGTTACATTAATCTAAAAATTAATATGTGTAAACACTTTATTCGAGAGCTTTGTTTCAAGAAACATTACAATCTCCTAGAGAAATATGCTATTATGTCTTAAAAGACAAGCGTTTAATTAATGCATCATTCCAGTTCCTGCTTACACACTGTAGTTCAGAGACCTTGACCTTAAGGAAAACAACTGAATGAAGCATGGAAAGATGCATACTTGGTGGTAGCGTGTAGATCATTCTTCATCGACGTTTCATTGATGAGGAAACTACAATAAAGCATGGAGATTTTGTATGTTTCAAGTGTTCCCCATCTTATCATTTCTGAATGTGTTTTCCTCATTTACCAGGAATGATAAAATGAGGAACTCGGGGTTCTGAAAAGTGGCAAGAGTTGAAGACATTACATTTGATAAGAAAAGTTCAATTATAGTAAAATCCATGAAATGGCAGCAGGCTGGACATATTGCCAGAAAAAATCATCACCGATGGATGTCCCAGCTGAGCTGAAATTCGAAAGCATACCGGAGTGACATAGAGGAAAGTGGCTCAACGCAGATCGTTTTATATACACATGTATCATTATCGTCATCAAAGGAGAAAATTGTATCAAAGCTAGAAATCATCAAAAATTATTCCATCCGTATTTTGACTGTTATGATTCTCTCTCGACCAAAATACGAACTGTTTAAACATCATTACATAAATTCAAAGTTATGAAAATAGGAAATGATAATTCATTATGGGACAATCATTTGTATTTATAACATGCGAATTTTCTTCATGAAATCAGTTTTACTTCTGTTCTGATCAAGATTTTAACTCAACAAGAAGAAACTTTTCAACCATTAAATGGTTGTGTCACATAAAGCAATTAAGAAGTAATAAAATTAAAGTTAATTTAGCAAATATCTTCTTTTATATGTGATCAAGTGATTAACGAAATGATGTAATGTTGCTTTACTAAATTTGTCTTTTACCTTTTGGTATATCCCTTGAAAATAAAATCACGTAAAATATAATAGTAGAATTGTTTTTCTTGTTTCTAATCAACTCTAAATGAATAACTTAAAGGGTTTAAAACTCTTACTAAATATATGCATGTGATTTCTTCTGTAACAAAAAATGTTTTCCTGTTTCACTTTTTCGCAACTCATACGTATAATTAGATACATATACATATATTTTCTGCGATCTTGATGTATTCTATTAGAGACCAAAAGGGCAAAAGAGAGACAATTTGAATGAAGAGTTATTACATGTCATACATACATATCAAAAACTGTTCTCTCAGATACATAGGTTAGCTCCACAAAGAAATACACACTACAAGATAAATGTTTAACTAAATATTTACTTACTATTGCCGTATCAAATTTCTTCATTTACAACGATCTTGACATACAACTCGGTTCTCACTGACATCCATCACACGACGTTCACAAGACCTTCTGTACTTCATACTCACAATCTTTTTCCCATTTAGACACTCTTGAATCTGATCCTCCCCTGATTTCTTTGACCTTCCTCTGCATTTCCTTTATGCTAGTTGGGCTAAACAATTATTAGAAAGCATCTCATCACTCGTTCATTCAACTTAGCCAAACCAATGAACAATATTAGTCTCCACTTTGCTAACAGCATTTTGCCTCACATTACGGAACTGCACAAAGAATTCATTCTACACACGATCAGAACGCATCCTGCCAGACACCTCCCGTAAGTAGCGCATTTCTCCTGCATACAAACGACTTCCGTGTCTCTTCTGTAGTACCAAGGTTTCACTGCCATACATCAGAGTAAGAATAATTACACTTTCATACACAGTTATGCGGGGCTGACATGAAAACTTATCGTTCCGATGAAAAGTTTCCTGTAGTACGTAGGTTTCACTGCCATACATCAGAGTAAGAATAATTACACTTTCATACACAGTCATGCGGGCTCACATGAAAACACACTGTTCCGATGAAAAGTTTCCTGTAGTACCTAGGTTTCACTGCCATACATCAGAGTAAGAATAATTACACTTTCATACACAGTTATGCGGGGCTGACATGAAAACTTATCGTTCCGATGAAAAGTTTCCTGTAGTACGTAGGTTTCACTGCCATACATCAGAGTAAGAATAATTACACTTTCATACACAGTCATGCGGGCTCACATGAAAACACACTGTTCCGATGAAAAGTTTCCTGTAGTACCTAGGTTTCACTGCCATACATCAGAGTAAGAATAATTACACTTTCATACACAGTCATGAGGGGATCACATAAAAACTCATCGTTCCGATGAAAAGTTTCCTGTAGTACCTAGGTTTCACTGAAATACATCAGAGTAAGAATAATTACAATTTCATACACAGTCATGAGGGGATCACTTGAGAACTCATCGTTTGTATGAAGACCTTCCAAAGCAGCTATGACTTTCAATCAGGAATTTACGCGCCCACTGATTTCGCCATCTAATGTTTTCTCCCTGTCAAACATGCTTCCTAAATACACACCTGGCCAACCACTGGGCCATTTAGACTTACCCTACATTCAGTACTAACCGTTCCTCGCTCAAAATCCATAACGTTGGTTTTTCCTTTATTTTGCTCGTATGGAGTGGCATTATAATCGACGGCCGCACAAAACTCCAAAGTTCGCAGGATGAAATTGAATGTTGAGCGCTTTGTGGATGAGATCAGAAAGACCTATAACAAAACGTTTTGGGAATTTGTTAGACTTCGGTTCCTTTTAAGGTATGATTACCGTCGCCTGCAGAGGGCTCAGTTTGTCAATAATCGCTTGGAGAGCGAGGATATTCCGAGTATGGACTGGTCAGCCTAGTCTCGGTATCTAAATCCTATGGAACATGCTTGGGATGCTCTGCGAAGAAAAGAAGCAGTTGGTCAGCCTTCTCCACTACACACATGCCTTCCCTATGAATGGAATTATTTGCCTCCATAATTCATCAACAACCTGGTGATGATTATGTTTATTCGATGCGAGAGCTGCTTGATGAAGGAGGTTGTCACATTCCTTATTAAATCATTTTTAGATTACATTAACGCATCTCACCTTGTTGACATTTGCGGATGTAACCCTGTATCCGCAAAATGCGCACTCGTTTTCTGTTGTCATATAATGCCTATTTCCCTCATGATTTTGTCTGTTTACATCTCTATCTACTGTTCGCGATTTATTTTATTTCCCTCAGAGTACCTTCCGGACTTAAGTTTTGGAAAACAGTGAATTTCCGGGCTTCGCATAATAAAACAAACTTTGAATATCTGCTGTGAGACTGAGAAAATACTTCTTCGCAATATAGATTAGGAGGCGAATGACCAATGGATAGCTGAATGTATCACAGAAACATCTATCCGACTTAAAATACCTCTATACTTCAAGACAGGTTTTATAAAATAACTGTGAGGGAGAAACCTTTGTTAATAACTTGTAGTTAACTCTAAATACATGACCTAATTATTTTAAAAACACATATGCAGAATATTTCATAGAAATGAAAGGGAAGGTAATACGGTTTGTTTGCCGCTTTCTACTGCACAGTCCGGTAAAGCGTAATTAGAAGCACATAAGGACAGACAAGTTTTTAACTTGCAATTTCTGTGAAATTCATCTTAGTGTAAGTATATTTAAGTAACAGCACTTTTATCAAAGTAATTAATGAATGCTGAATAAAAGTATGGAAATTCAAAATCTATTTTCCATTTTCTTAATAGACCTTTCTTTCAGTACATTATTCGGATAATGATTTTATAAATATTAAAATTGAGGTGAAAGTGTAAAACAAGGAATATGTATGTGTTTTGAAAACGCCAAATGGGCTTACGTCGCTGAGTAATAATTGATGTCATTTCCATTGGGCCAGCAAGTTTTCAAACATTTTTCAAACAAAGTCGTGGAAACACACCATCAAATGCAACTTTAGTTATCCCACAGCAAGACGTTTATTTATTCCTAAGCGACAAAATTAAATCAGATATATGGCGTATGCAGTGAAACCCATATTTTACGCATTTCAAGGGTCCAGCATAAAGTCATTAGTTGTACGATGCGGGAAAACCTAAAACCGAAGTAGGGGTAAAATAAACTTTACAGCCATACATAGTGTGTACAGAAATAAATACAAAGGTGCACTAATAGTACAGTACTATACTAGCACATAGTATGTATTGTAGACAAATTTATGTAAGAGCCATAAAATGCAATATAACAAAGAACGTACGTTACAGAATGTTGGCTTGGAAAAAATTGGTTATTTCCTTTTGCTCTCTTTTTAGTGTCTTGCTCCAGCAAAGCTTTCGGAATAACTGAAAGGTTTTGCAAGTGCTTTTTTTGAGAATCGTGACCAAGGAAGACGTTTTTGACAAGATTGAATCCATTTAATGCCGCTTAGAATGAAGGCATACGTTCCAAAATTTCGGAGTGCTCTCATCAGATCACTGACCTGTATAATTGCGGGGTTTTTTTCAAATGACAGTACAGAGATTGAAATTTGAAAACACCTCACCATTTCAGAAAATGTGAATAAACAAAACTGGAGACACTGTGGCATTGAAAACCCACACGTCCACCTGGTTAATTTTCCTTGACGCAGGAATTGTCCATTCTAGCTGTCATAAATTGCCGAATGTCCTTCTGAGGTCAAAGTACAACTGAGAATTCTGCTCCATCGTAAACCACGTGAGAACATTGAACGATGTCATATTTAATATAGAGAATTTCGTCTATAACATTGGGATTTTTTATTATACTGATCTCAAACTGGCCTTGGAGAAAACTTCGCATGGGTTATACCCTCTGCAGCATTTGTTTTATATATGTCGCATTTGCAGGGAGTTTTTACACAGTATCTGCACATTGTTTTTATTCTGCACTTTCACTCATTGTAAAGACATAACATCACACGTGACTAGGAAATATAAACACAAAATATTATGTATCGCTAGAAAAAGAGCAATCGTGGTCAACAAGAACCATTACTTCTGGTTTTTTTTTGGTTTTTTATTTATAGAAGTATAAAATTTGTCAGTAATTTCTTTTAAATTATGTATTGATACTTTGATTTTTTTTTAATTTTGCAGTGGAAACTCAATTATTTTCTCTATTGTGAAGAGGTTGGCACCTTTCCCGCTTTCAATAATAAGTGTAACAAAATATTCTTTGTATTATGAGAAATATGTTTTCCTTGATTGACGGTGTGGTGTGGAATCAACGCAAAACGCATAATCGGACCCATATTCATCAACAGCATTGTTACTGATGCAAGTTATAGGCAGCTACTGTCCGAGCAGGATGGCGCACCTCCACATAGAGTTGCTGATGTGTTTCCCTGGCTCCTGGTTACAGGACAACTTTCAGGACTGTATCATCGCTTTGGACACTGCGAGGTTCGTTGGACAGAGCATTGAATGGCCACCCTATAGCCCTGGCCTGAACCCACGTGTTTCTTTCTGGTGGGGTTATTTGAAGGACCGAGTCTTCAGGACTGGTCCCAAGACACTGGAGGACTTCAAAAAAGCCATTGCAGACGAAATCCAGGCCATCAAAAAGACGTGTTGCAGCATGTAATCGGCAATTTCCAGTCCCGTCTTTATACGATGGTTTGTGTTGACGATGGCCATTTTTAACATATGTTCTATTAATTTCACTTATTGTTTGAGTTTCTCTGAAAATTTCATAACATTTGATCCAGTAATAACGAAGTTGTGTCATTTTACTCTTTTAACACTTTTTCTTGGCAACCCGGTACCTTTTCACTGCTAAATTCTCATTTCAATCAGACGCCTCCGTCTTGGTGAGCTGAATTTTAAGAAAATCAGTGTATTTCTTTAAATTGCTTCAGACACACTGAGTGACCACTGAATTATGACCACTGACCTATAATTGGTATGTCCGCTTTTCGCCCTCAAGTTGGAGGAAATCTGCTAAGCTGTATCTGCAAATAATACTATAATTTTGATTCCAGACACATTTTCCATTACCACTTACACACACAATTTAATTTTAAAAATGGGATAATGCTTGCGCAGTTTTGCAGGAAAGCAAATACAGAGAATACAGTGCCTTTGTTACCATTATGAACGTTTTAGTTGCTGCATAAAATATAATCAATTCTCCCTCATCTTAAGAGATCGGAACGTAGTGTGAAAACAAAGATGTTGATCAGCAATTTCTGAGAAAGTTCGTTCTCAGGAAACTGGAAATTTTACGGGGAATTTTGTTCACAATTTTTCATTTCCGGATATTAGGAATTGAATCCCAACAGGGAAGTTACTTACATAAAGTGAATTTCTTCTCTTGGTAATTTAAAGGTGAAATTTCATCCCCAACTTTTTCGAAAAAGCGGAGGAACAGATTTCCAAAGAGTGAAATATGTAATTATTATTTTTCAATTTGCTAAGTACTTTGGGTATGACAATGCAATGCAACAAAGACACTGAGTTTCACATTTAGTGCATACGCAATATGCTGTAATCGACACTTCTTTTCCACAGATCGAAAATAAAAAAGTGTTTATTTACAAGTGATTCTGACAGGAAACAACTGAGCTGGATATATATGGATGCTTTTTGCTCTAACGAAACCTTAAGTATAATTTTTTGTATACATGCTTTTAAATAAAAGTGTGTGAGTATTTGTTCTAAATAAAGATTTCAACAGAGCGCGAACATTTTTTTTAGAAATCATGCTTATACCATATCAGAGATCATCCACGAAAATCCTTTGCCTTTTGTTTACTCATCGTTTCCTTTCACACGTGTTTAACGCGAAATTAGTACGTATCTTCAAGACTCGTGCTTATTTATTTCAAAACATTATATTTCAAGTTCTGTAAACCTCTTTAATGGATTTCAAGCTTCAACCGTCTAAATAGGCTTAATAGAAATGCAGAGTTCTTTTATGTTTGGGAATTAATCAAACATTATGAGCAACTGCATGGGTTATAACAATTCGCATGTCCCTGATTTAAGGCCACTGGTTACTTGGACTCCAGAGACGTAACAGAAACGCTAGATGAATCGCTCACTGGACTTCGAACTCAGAAGAATGGTCAGAAGCCATAGCTTACACCACTGCGCCATCGGTTTGTCCCAAATGTCGTAGAGTAAACATTAGGATTAATACGTGTGCCTACTTTAAGAAAACAGACATACTATCATTAATACATGAAAAAGGAAAATATGTATTGGTTCCTCTTGGTGTTTGTAAATTAAATTTTATGATGTTCAGCCTAAAAATATTTCAAAAAATATACTATAATATGATTACACTTGTGTTATTTTTTTGTTTGTTTATCATTGAGGCTTTTGTTCTGGATGAAGCAACACTCTGTTTTCTCATTTATATTCCACACCATAAATGCTTCAATGAATACAGAACACATAATATGTCACAAATATTTTTTATCTAGATGTAACACTGTTTTTACTTAAACTACAATGTCCCTGATTACACGTTGGAAAAAGTTTCCAATTCACATTCTTCATGGCTCGTAAAAATTCACAGCAATTTCAAAATAATAGAAAGAATAAATTTTCATTCAAGGGGAACACAAGTGTGAACATTAGTCATCAGGGTGGTATGAAACCATGTGCTCACAGGTGATCAGTTTGACCAGAGATGTAACCGATGTTTCCCTTCTGTGTCTTTAAATTTCGAAAGAAAGCATTTCATAATTCTTGAAATTCTGTGTATAAGATCATCTGTTTAAGGGTTTTAGTGGTAAAGAACCGTTCCTTTAAATTGTTGTTGGGCTCTTTTGCTAAAACAGAATTCAATGCTATCACCCTGATCATGTATTTATTTCTGACTCATAAAGTATTTGTTCGTATTCAATTTATCATTTGAAGTGTCTCGATCCTGCACCTTTAGCAGTGTGTGCTAGTAGAAACCATAGTACAAATGAAGCAGAAACACCTGTTTTATAACTTTCAGTATTTCAGGAAAATCCTGAAATTTTAACAGGTACTGCAATCAGTGATAAGTAAGGCACTATAATTAAATTTTAAAGATTTTTAAAGATCAATTAGAAAATATTTATTGGTCAGTAGGTGCACTTTTGTTGAACCTCAGATTTAAAAAAAGAACATGTTATAGGACCGCAGCGTTTCCGTCGTGAAAAAGGAACATCTCTTTTCTGGCAATGAATTCAAAAGAGGTAAGTATACTTTCCTTTTACTTTGGCTTCAAAGCGGACACATTTTAGGAGAGTGGTGTTTTGGCTATAAAAAAATAATATCTATTTAATGCCAACAAATTAAAAAAGAAAACTTTTTCACAATTTCTAGAACCGATTAATCTGGAGTTGTGTTATATAGAAAAATCGAAAATATAAACATATAGCTACTTTGAAACTCGAAGTTCTCACCCCAGGAGAAACGATAAAACTCCACACATTTCGAAAACATATGAGAACGTTAAGCTGCTTTTAGTAGATAAAACCCCTTTTTCCCCACGTTTTGGTCATTGCAGCAGGCTGTATTAAAATCTCTTGTGTAATTTTCTGATAAAATGTTTTAGATGCAAATTTTTATATATTAAATATATTTTTCGAACAATATTATATGCTCAATTTTGTTTTAGACTAGTAGTTCCTGTTATTTCCTACAGTTATGATCATAACAAATTAATTTTACAACAAAACTCTTATACTGAAATATCCATTGACGAACTGAGTGGAATGGAAGTGGAAATTGTTTATGTTGTGCCAAATCGCTGGTGCTCCCTAGGAACCAAACATTCATGTTTGATATTACCATAAAATAACACAAAGTTTGAATGTTCTTTGACTCGGTCAGTTTCCATAATCCCAGAAGCCTTTCTAACACGATAGGAAGCATCTAAGCCCTTACAAAAACAGATGAGTATCAGAATGGCCACTACTACATGTGTGTTTCCCATTATACACACCACCTACATTTATTTTTTCATTCGTACAGGAGTTTCGCAAAGCGTCGTAGGCTTGTACAAATCTGCGACATTCGTCTTGGCAAACGTCGAAGAAGACCTGAATGGATATATAGGAATGTTTTGCGCTGGCATCATGTTTGATGGTAGCATGCTGCTCCTTGTGTTTCCAGGAGGTATCCCATTTGCTGCAGGTTAAAGATAGGACATTCTGCAACACTATGTATGACTTTTTAGGATAACTATTGGCTCACAGTTCTTTTTATTGACGATAACGCCCGTCCTTATAAGGATCGGCTAATCGACGAACACCTGGAAAGCGAGTATATTCGTAGGATCGAGTGGCCTGCGAGATATCCAGAACTCAACATGATTAAAAATACCTGAGGTGCCCTGGGTACAGCACTTGGAACACGGATAACCCCTGCCCGGTCTATAACGCTCCTTGGTAAAGTGGCATCCTCTGGAATAAACTGTCATTCATATTCTGCAACTGCATGAGGGCTCCTTGGGAGAGTTGTATAGCTTTTCGGGGCAGTAACACTCTATAGTATTCCAAAGAAATCCGTGCCACTTAAATATATATGTGCTTACAAAGATTTATTTATGGAATTAGTATGATGATAATTCTTTCAGTTTTTATTTCAAAAAATACTTATAATTTCTGTCCAATGGAGATCAGCTCAGATTTTTCAAATGAATTTGATAATTAGTCCCATTACCTGTGGTAGATTCTGCACGAACTTTTATTTTACACCATCCGACTCACATACCAAGGGAAGGTTAATATATTATATTCAGCGAATGTGCGTGCAAAACTTTGAGTGTTCTTTCCATGTCAAATTCGATACGAAGGCTATACATATCTAAATTGAAGTTTTGTGGGACTTCAGCGGAACACATCTCACTGAAAATGAAATTTGCTTGTTTGAAGCATACCAAAACAATACTTGAATATGTGTGTGCTTAATTCAGTCACATCACACAAATTCCCAATTTACGGTACACAACTCCACTGTTAATGGCAGCGATTTTCAAGGCAGCATGCTGATTACGAAACATTCTCTCTAACTTCTTGTAATACATGCTCTTTTAAAGGAGCGTTTTAGGATTCTCAACCTGCATTTGACACTACGGATTTACCTTACGACAATAATAATAGTATTCCTTTTTTCGAATAATTTACTGTGAAAAAACATGTATGTAATTCTAAATATTGTTTTTCCTGTAACTGGTGATGTGTTATGTCTTGATACTTGATATTTTATCAATTTTGGTGAAACTTAAAAAAAAATGTTTTCAGTTCTCTTCTCATCTCATCAAAGCATCGTTCAGTTTTAGAAAAATACTTTTTACTCATGTATATGTTTTCCTTTGAATAAATTTGATTTACGTGCTCATTGAGGACTTACGTGAATAATAGAGCTATTTCGCCATGTGCTATTTAGATAACATGGACATGTACGTATTTTCAGTAAAATAATTGTATAATATACAACCGCACCCGCTCTTTGTGATGTTCTGTGATTGGATGAGTTATTTCAGGAAACATATTTCAAAAGGTAACAACAAAGTGTAACGCCTATCTTTTGCACTAACTGCTACGTGGATCTTTGGTAAGATGATATATAAGTTCTTAAAACATTCACTTGTTAATGAATTTGAATTGGAGAATAAATGTGTCACTGGAAATAGCTGAAGGAATTATAATCTAAGGAGTATGATGGCCGAAAGAATTAGACACCACATTCCGGATGAGAATAAACGTGAAAGGGATTTAAACCTTCCATATTATATATTCACATTAGATGCTAACAATTTGCACCGAACGTAACTGTATGTGACAAACTAATACAACTGGAAGATACGGCATTAAAACAGAAATTTGTGATAAAATATTTTGTATTAAGATTAAGTACATATCAATAATTCAGAAATACGTACGTTTAAGCGTAAAGTAGGAGCTTATATTTTATAGAAGCTATAAAAAACATATTTTTAACAAAATTTAAGTGTAAGACTAACAATCCATCGTTTTGGATCTGATGCATACCCTACGAAAAAATGGATAAGCTCAAATACTAACCAGCGGATGTGAATCTTTATACCAAACGTTAAAATCATAAAGAACCGTTACTGATCATTTACACTGGTGTGCATGTCTTTTATTGTTTGAAATAAAAAAAGTGCTTCTAGGCACCCTTTTCATGCGGATTTTAAAACTATATTCCATTTTCACTTTTTCTGTCATCTCAGGATTTTATATTATGCCCGGTGCCTTCTGCATTTCAACAAGGTTAGTAAATATGCATTTATGAGAGATACAATGTGTTAGGCGTGATGTCCAAATGTATGAAATAGCTATGATTATTCACACGACCAATTAACCTTTACTCTTCCATCCAGTTACCCCAAAGCTTAGTTACTTTGCTGAAACCATTATGTAAATCTTTCACATTTATTGCTTAGGCTATATTGTTAACAACTGAAATGTTGAGCAATCTGTAACTCAATGTCCTCAGAAATTGCAACTCATAATTGTTTAAGTAATCTTAACATGTTCTCTTACATATGTGCAGCTACGAAAACGGAAAGTATTACGTTATAGCTAAGAAAACGTAACGTATTACAAGTTTTGCGAAAGCAGCATATTTTCCCTATATGTATCAGATTTGCACTACTGCTTGTGAAAATTGCAACACCACGAAGGAACCGTTCAATTCGAATAAAATTTATAGCAAATATTACTGATATGACTGTACATCAGTGATTTAATTTTATAAATAATACAGCAATTTTTATTTGCAAAAATGAGTATCGTGTGAAGCCTCCGCGAGCTGCAATAAGAGCTTCTAGACGGTGTAGCATTGAAAGGAAAATGCGTTGGATTGTGTCCTGGGTTATTGCTTCCCAGGTGGCATGCAGGCGAGTCCACAGATCATTGGTACATACCGCTGAGTGACTTTCATGGGCCAGCTGCAGAGCAACCATATCGCAGACATGTTCAATAAGCGACATGTCTGGCGAACTTGCAGCCCAGGGTACAAGTGGTATCTGCTGTGTGCGAAGAGAGCTTGAATATTCTCTTAAACGTGCTACCGGGCAATGTCCTGCTGCAATATAATACCAAGAGTTCTCTGAAAAAAGGTATGGCTTCGGCCTGTAAACGTCTTTGATTTAGCGGTCGCTGTTGAGATTTACCTTAAGTAATAGAAGCTGAGATCGGGAATGTTACCCAATAGCCCCCAAACTATCACACCTGCTATTCGGCACGTATGACGCTCGATAACGCATGCCGGAAGAAGGCGCTCACCACAATACCGCCTAATGCTTATGCGGTCGTCATGGTAATCCAAGTTATATTAGGACTCGTCCGAAAGCACGACGTGTTCCAGTCAGTACGCCAGTGTCTGTATTGAAAACACCATTCCAGCCTGAGGCGTCCATTATTTAAAGTCAAAGGAATCCGCTTCAAAGGGATACGTGCAATCAGTCCTCTGTGCTGCAGACGGCGTCGAACTGTGGAAGCAGACAACGCCACACCCGTTGCAGTGCTACACTGTTGTGGTAACACTTGCCATGCAGATGAGTTATCGGTAATCTAACGGTGTCGTCACTGCCATGCGAATGAGGTGTCGGTAATCTAACAGTGTCGTCACTGCCATGCGGATGAGGTATCGGTAATCTAACGGTGTCTTCACTCCCATGCAGATGAGGTATCGGTAATCTAACGGTGTCGTCACTACCATGCGGATGAGGTATCGGTAATCTAACGGTGTCGTCACTGTCATGCGAACGAGATATCGGTAATCTAACGGTGTCGTCATTGCCATGCAGAGGAGGTATCGGTAATCTATAGGTGACGTCACTGCCATGCGGATGAGGTATCGGTAATCTAACGGTGTCGTCACTGCCATGCGGATGAGGTATCGGTAATCTAACGGTGTCGTCACTGTCATGCGAACGAGATATCGGTAATCTAACGGTGTCGTCACCTTTGTCGGTCCACTGCCGGATTGTCGATGCACCTCTCTTGCCTCTAGGTCCACTGCCACCACGCACGCATCACTGCCGAAGCGTTTTGTTCCGTATAAGCCGCAATGTCGCGGTACGAAATTGCACCTTCACGCAGACCAATTATTATTCGTCCACGTACAGGTTCTGTCGCATGGTGATATTGCGGCCTTCGTCGTCACCGAGGCATTATTCAGTCCCTGAGACCCTTTTACAACTCGCTGTCTGTAATCAAATACTGTTATGAATCTTAAACAGCCCTGTCCTTATACTCCTCACTCGACGGGCCGGAGGTCGCTGAGGGTCGCAGACATGCGCAATGACTCTGCACTTCTAATCATTTGCATGTCCTACCATGTTCTGTATATCCTGTAAGTTTCACGTGAATAAAGTGATTATTTCTGGTTTTACAATTTTCACAAACAGTAATTTACATTAGGGGATCAAAACACACCAGGCGCGCTTTAAAATATAAGTATGTCGCTCTATTGATTAACGTTTAAATCGCAAAAAAAGTGTTGCGAACAGCTATACAATTTTACTATTCTTATGGCATGGAGACAGCCTAAAATTTATACATGTGGACGGTCATTTTTTTCTTGATTGAAGATGACGTCTGAAATTCACAGAAAAAAGAAAGATACTCTATTTACTTTGGCAATTAGACAAGTACCTCTTGGCGACGGTCATGTCCACTAGCTGGATTGAAGAATGCAACAGCAGAGAACAATAAACGGAATAATTGAAAGTCTACAACCTAAAGTTAGTAATATTATTTCAAATCGTTTGAAGAGCTCAAATCTAATGATAGCTTTCCCTATTAGGGAAATACCCGTAACGTTAAGGTACCCTGCAAAAACAGAGAGTCATATACACGGCTGGCCACCCAAAATGCAACACCAAGAAGGAAGCATCCGATTTGCCTGATATTCGCAGCATGCGTCGCCCGCAAGAAGACATGCAAACGATAAGCTTGGCAGGGCATATGCAAATCATGTGCACCTAGCACGCCACCGAGAAGCACTATAAGAAGGGCTCACAGAATGAGGGTGTAAGTAGTGGAAGTGTGTTGTGCTGCCGGAACTGTGCGTGAGAAGCTTCCTGATGCCTCGTCGCAGAATACGACAGTCATACCAGCACGCTTCGGAGTTCGACAGAGGACGAATAGTGGCTTATCGCGATAGCAGTTTATCGTACCCAGACATCAGCGCCCATGTGTGACGACATCTAGCCACAGTGAGGCGAGTATGGATTCGGTGGGGGCAGGAGCGAAAAACTGACCGACGTGAGCGATTGCCGCAGCCGCAGCACACCACCCAGCGAGAAGACGGGCATGTTGTGCCGCGGGCATTGACAGCTCACACCGCCACATCACGACCATTAGCGCAGGAATTAGGGTGTGTTTCGCAACATCGTGTGTTAGCACGTACTGTTCGACGTCGTCTGCAGGAGCCGGGACTTGTCGCACGGCGCCCATTGCTCCGATTACCATTGATGTTACACCAACGGCAAATGCAGCTACAGTTAGCCGTTGAACGCCGCACCTAGACTACAGATTGGCACGAAATCGTATTCTCCGACGAATCCCGCTTCTGCCTGCAACACCACGATCGTCGGATCCGCGTTAGGCGGTACCGCGGCGAAAGACTGTATGACGCCTCTATTATGTATCGCCATACCGGTCCATCGCCTGGCGTTATGGTTTGGGGCGCAATTGGATATGACACCCGCACACCTTTGGTACGCATTTCGGGTACACTCAACGGCCACCGCTACATTTCTAACGTTTTACAGCCTGTAGTCCTCCCATACCTGCAGGACCTGCCAGCTGCCGCGTTTCATTAGGACAATGCTCGCCCGCACGTGACACGCATCGTGCAACAATTCTTCATGGCCCACCAGGTGTCACTGCTGCCGTGGCCCGCCTGTTCTCCCGATATGTCGCCCATCGGACACGTCTGGTAGCTGATCGTCAACCGAGTGGCCCGGCAAGCATCAATCGCGGGTATGCCTGATTAACTGTGGCAACGTGTGGAATTAGCCTGGACCGACATACCCCAAGCCCACATCCAAAGTTTCTTTTGTTCGATGCCGCGGCGTGTAGCGGCCGTTATTGCCAGTCATGGGGGCCACACAAACTATTGATGTATGCGTGTTCCGCATGTCGCACGGACCTGTAAGCTCACTCGTTTCATTCTTGTATCAGTTGTTATGTGTCGAATAAATCTGGCTTTGCTATCTCGTGTCCTTCTTGGTGTTGCATTTTGGGTGGCCATGAGTGTCTGTACAAATTCATTTCGACCATATTAGATTGTTAACAATAATATCAAATTTTGAAAACCGTGAAACTAGTACTGTGGAAATATTCGTAATTTGAACAAACCACATGGGCACATACAGTTCGCAGATGCTGTCCTGAGGTGTATCCAAATTGCGGGCCGGTTAGCCGACATTCCGGGATCAGCGTAGGTGATGTCCCATTATGTTCCGAACGTGTTAGATTGGTGACAAATCTGGTAATCGCGCTGGCCACGGAAGGGTGTCGACATTACGGATATAGGCGTGTGAGAGCCGTGCTCTGGGTCGGGCGAGATAAAGAAACAGATGTATGTCATTTATTGCAATTCTACCTCTCTCTTACAAAGTGGTCAACAATTCTTAGAATACGTGCGGTAATATTATAAAGCAATAATTATAACACAATTAGCTGCATCAAAGAAAGAGAAAAAGAACAAAAACAGAACAAGAAGAAATTAATCAATGTTGGGTTAGTCAGTAAACTAAAAAAATCCACTGGAGCATAAACTACGAGGTGGTGGACTTGTTTCCAGCTATAATATTACAGAGAGATCAATGCGAAAAGAATGATATTTGGCTTACGAAATGCTACGCTATGAGTTCCTATGTATATATGCTTTAACGATATTCGTTAACTGTTTTTTCCTTTTGCTGTCCTTTTTCTTATTTTGATCCACCTCTTCCTGCTTCTGAAGATGTGGATGACCATAAACACATATTCGGAACGTACGTAAAACCACCAGAAAGAGAAGTACATCAAAGTGGCTCAGGAGGTCAGGAACTGACGTGTTTTACGGCGTAAAGATGTAGAATACTGGCGGCTTCCGTTCATACCTTCGAAGATATTGCATCACCGAAATTCACATCGCTAGACTGCTAATATTGTACCTAGTAATTTGCGTAAATGAGAAGCCCTTCTTTCCCGCATGCCGAAGTGTCGACTGGGAGGAAAGGTGTGGAGAGACTGGCAGACAGCCATTTAAACTTTTCTCCTATAACGAGCGTCTAGGAAGTAAGTGTTTCGATTCTTCATTAAACGTTCATTGGTGTGTC
The DNA here is from genome assembly GCA_039090855.1 of Macrothele yani. NCBI lineage: Eukaryota > Metazoa > Arthropoda > Arachnida > Araneae > Macrothelidae > Macrothele > Macrothele yani. The sequence goes on along the minus strand of CM077034.1, from coordinate 96,968,952 downwards.
ACCGATGATTACTGATAATGGCGAGTGTGAGTGCGTCCCTGTGAATAACCATGCTTAAGAATATCCTGTGATCGTAGGTGAAACCGATCGCATAACAAATTACGCACCAAATTTCAGTCACGGCAACTGCACAAATGATAAAACCCTATCAAGTTGGCCGTATCTACTGATGAATATGTTTTCCTGCTTACATTATACGAAGCAGACGAAGCCCGCGAACTGAATAACGGAAACCAGCAGACGGATACAATTATTTGCAATAATTTACGTTTTCGCTTATAAATGTACCTCAAAAGTTGGATGAAATAAAAATATCAAAGCAAAATTCATTAGCTAGACTTGGATCAATCCTTCACGTATTTCAGCCAAGTTCATTAAAGTTAAAGATTTACTAATTTCTTTGTATTTTAAATACAATACTTACATGTATGTTGTTCCTTTTATTAATACCGCAGTTGAATACACTATTTTTAGGGCACAGAAATTTGATTTTTTGTTTTAGAATTTCCAGTTCCATTTATTCGCTTACTCCATAATACTGGAACGATAAACAAATCCTTGAATAATTAATTTGATTTTCTAAAGTGTAACACAAAGTCAGTAAACACAGGTTCTTCCACCTATGTAAATTGTTAGAGTGAAATGTTTCCGTGGGTAAGACAAAGCCGTGAGGTAACAGCAATATATAGACATTATTTTCTACCTTCATTTCCGAGTTGGCCTCAAATGATATTGGTTTTCGCTCAAATTTTTGTTATTTCAATATATTCTACTATGTAGCAAGCAATTATTACTGTATTTATGATTGACATTTTCTTGGGTCGCATTGCGTTATGATTTTGATTGTGCTGCCTGTACAGAAATGATAAAATAGATTTGCTTTCCTGAGATTCGCAAAGCAGCGTATGCTACAGAACGCCATTCGACAGCGTTCTTTCAGTGTTGTGTTTTAATAGAAATATGTAATTAAAGAACTGTTAATTATTTTAGCTTTTAGTATATATATAGAAAATGAAATACATATATTATCTACTCTGTAAAATTCTGTGAAGTATTTTTTTTTTGTTTAAGAAAAGATACTAGGTGAAGTCTTCATAGTAGTTTCAGGAAATGTAACGGTAAATGCAATTCGCTGCTAAGATACTAAGACTGCATTTAGATACCTGTTAAGACTTCCGTTTCGCACTTGTTTCATTATTTTTTAGGGTATATTGCATACTATGAGAGCAACGTGATTAGTGATTAATCATAAACTCTCGTCGGTATCTGGTTTGTGACCATTAGTTTGAGAGAAGAGACAGAGTCAATGACATATGACAATCATACAATCGATGCCTTATATTTGATTTCAACACGCACCCATCTCGCACTCATGCTAAGCTAGAACTTGTTACCCATTTATTACTTGTAAAGAAAGGGCTGCAAATATTTTTCAGTGTTGCCTACTGCATCCCGTTATTTTAGCTCCATTTAAATTAGAAAAAGTTCTCTGATTTGTTATTATTCCTTTTATTTCCGGATATGGTTATTCACGTTCCGGAATAGTTTCCCATAAAGATAAAGGCGGATTTCATTTTTTATAGAGCAGCATATGTTTGATTACATTTATTAGATCGATTGTTTCTCTGTTTCATGATATATTGGCCAAACTGCCCGATTCAGATCAAAGGGAGTCAGGGGCGTAGGGAGGGGAGTCCTGGGTGTCTGGACTCGCCCCCACCCATGACCCTAGATGATGATTACGGATAAACTCTAAACGATGACCGAAAACTTTCTACAAACAGACAGCTGCTAGGGTAATCCTATTCGGCCACTTCCTTGATCCTCCCTGCTCCCACCCACTCACATTTTTCTCTCCGTTTTAGGCTTGCCAAGGCAATCAGCTGCGGAAGCTGTGCAGCTTTTCACTAGAAGAGACCCATTCCGGAACGAACTTCACCCAGCGCATGCGCTGAGATGTAGGGCGCATACGTAACCCGAGTTGATTCTGGAAGAAACTGCAATGTGAAAACGACACGGGATCGCGAATGAAGATTAATTCATTTCGTTATAGACAGGGAGGTGTCAAAAACCGGTTTCGTGATAGAGGCGCTCATATTCTTACAGTAAGGAATTACAGTCGCCTTCTCTTCTGCAAACTTTAGGTTGTTTATTTTAACTTCTTCATCATTTGCTATGTCTAAACGTTTGTGTACCTTACATGATTATTTTTCAAAGAAAATTAGGAGTGAGGAAATTCCCTCAGAATCGGTGGGAAATGAAGCAGCTGCTGTGCGAGCGGCCTAGGACCTAGAATCATCTGAAGGTACAGAAGCCCCAGCAACTTAACAAAATCGAGTCCAAATGACGTTGCATTACTGGTAGGTAAAAATTTGAACAAGTACGAGATATTTAACGCGTTACAAGACATTTTAGTGCCAGAAAGTAGCTTAGCATTCCTTGCGACTGCTGTCGGGGGAGAAAATCTCAGATTCCAGATTAAGTGGCTGGAAAGATGGAAATGGTTATCCTACTCCGAATTGGAAGACAAAGCTTATTGCAAATACTGTGTATTTTTTCCTTGAGTGGAGCAAGAATTGCATACCAGCCACTAGGACAGCTATGCAAGAAAGCGCTTAAAAATTTAAAATATGCTGTGGAGAAATATAACTATCATCAAACCACGAATAACCATAAGCAATGTTTGAAGGCTGCCCAAGACCTGGAAGATGTAGTTTTGAAAAGAAGTAAACCCATTGATCATAGGCTAAATGCTGCTGAAAATGCCGAAGTGGAAAGAAATCGTAAGCTCATTGATCCTGTTATTCAAACAGTACTTTCGTGCGGCAAATAAGGGCTGGCTTTGCGGGGCCACTGCGAGTTGTGAACTTTCAAATTAGATCAAGGACCTACTGAGAATGAAGGAAATTTTAGGTCAATTCTCCATTTCGGACTTAAGATGGCTACGAAAGGTACTTGCACGAGTGATTTTGTGACTATTCGTGAACACACTGGGAAAAATTATCAGTATATAAGTTCTACACTTCAGAACGAGATAATTGAAAGTTGCAATAAATTGCTTACAAAAAAATTGTCAACATGGTAAATACAATAAATAGCTTCTCAATTTTAGCGGATGAAATTGCTGACATTGGGGGAACTGAACAATTTTCTTTAAGCCTTCGCTACGTTAACGACGAAACAGCAAAAAAAAAACGAAATATTTTTGCAGTTTGAATTAGCTCAAACAATAAAGACCACATTGGACAGATTTGATGTGGAAAACAAGTACCTAAGGAGTCAGGGCTGTGATGGAGCACAGCAATGGCAAAGAAAATGTAATCATGCTCAAGCAGTCATGAAAGAAAAATTCCCGTCTGGTATGTCTGTTCATTGTAGCTCACACAGCTTAAATTTAGCCATTTCTGGGGCATGTAAGGTTCAGTGCATTCGCAATGCCATGGATACAGTAGAAAACGTTTCTGAATTTTTCAATACCCCTAGACGTCAGTCATTCTTACAAACAAAGGTAAAAATATTCATTCAGATTCCAGAAAGGAGAAACTAAAGTGTTTATGCCCAACAACCCAACAAGATGGGTAGATAGACATGATTTCGTTATAACTTTTTTGGAGCTTCAGCCGGCAGTCTCAAATGCTTTAGAAGAAATGTGTCCCTGGAATGACAAAGAAACATAATCAAAAGCCATGTATATTTCGTTGGCGATAAAAGATGTAGAATTCAACTTTAGCGTTCTTGTCATTGTTGTGGTTTTTCGGTACTCCATTTTACTGTACAAAGCATTGTACAAAGAAAACATAGATTTAGTTGAAGCTATAAATCTTACAGAGGATTTAAAACATGAAATACAATCAATATGAAAAAATCTTGCTACAAATTTAAAAAAAAATATTTCAAGAATTAATTGAATTATCAAAATTACTAGATTTTGACATCAACGAACCACGTTTATGTAACAGACAAATGAATCGTTTTAACGTAGACAGATTCTGCTGCAGATTACTACAGAATCTCTGTATTCTTGCCGTTTTTAGATTCGTTCGTACAAGATATCGATCGAAGATTTCTAATGCATAAAACCGTTACTAAAGGTTATCAGTGTTTACTGCCTTTTCACAATTTCTTATCTTTCAACAAAAACGACTTAGAAGAAACACTGCATTTTCATTCAAGTGAGCTGGAGGACAGCAAAACTGTGAAAGCCGAAATACAGCTATGGAGAAAACACCTTTATAAGGCTACTACAGTTCTATAAGTACCCTTATAGAAAAGGCGGAGTTACGCAATGCAACTGACGTTTTGAAACAACGCAATATTGCAATATATCCTAATGTACATCAACTTTTGCAGATATTATGTGTTTTTCCAGTATCAACAAGCTCTGTGGAACGGTCTTTCTCAACCCTCCGGAGAATAAAATCTTACTTGCGTAGAACTACCTCTGAAGACAGATTAAATGCTTTAGCAATGTTATATGTACACATAGACATATCCCTTAGTGCAGATGAAGTTATCGCTGACTTATCAGAAAAAAGCAGGAGACTCAGATTCAAATTGTAATAATAGGAACCATGTATGATTAAAAAAAAACTACCCTTAATTTTACATTTCTGAAGATCCATTTTACAATTATTGCGTATTAATGTTATATTAGAAGCCATACTTTTTGCTTAACAGCTCTATCCAGGATTTCAGATTCAGGCAGCATCAAAATTTTCTAATCAAGCGAATTATTTATTTTCATGTTATGATTTGTGTATATGTAAGATTATATATATTTACAGTTCATTATATCATATTTTACAGTTTTTAAGATCAATTTTTAAATTACACACATATATATATATGCACTATCTACCAACAAGTAATTGGACACCAGTAATAGCAAAGGAAAACGAAGGTCATTCACTTTCAATAGTTGGTGGAGCCTCCATGAGTGGCGATTACAGCTTCGCGCCTCCGGGGCATACTCTCAACCAGGCGTTGTACTTCAGCTAGCAGTATTTTTTCCACTCGGCTTGCAGAAGACAGGTCAATTCCTTCACCGCTTTCGGACGGTGGTAACACCCCTTAAGTAGACTCTCCAACTCGTCCCAGAGGTGCTCGATAGGGTTAAGGTCCGGGCTCTGCGCAGGCCAGTCCATTTGATTAACCCCATTGTCACCGTATCAAGTCATGGTGGACTTTGCAACATGACAGGTGGCATTGTCATCCTGAAAGGAACATGGGTCCACCCCGTAAAACTGCCACAACGTAGGAAGCGCATGGTCATCCAAAATGGTGCAGTAGGTCTCGGCGTTGAGTCTACTATAAATTGTGACCAAGGGTCCAGTGCCATACCAGGAGAAACACCCCCATTGCATAATTCCACTGCCGCTTAACTTCACAGTTGGCACAATACATTCTGGTGGGAGGCGTTCTCCAGGCAGACGCCAAACCCAGACAATTCCATCCAAATGGTAGAGGGTGAACCTTGATTCGTCGCTCCAGAGAACTTGCTTCCACGGTTCAACGGTCCACTGTATTCAAAGGCTTGTGGGCGGCAGCACGTCCATGAAAACCGAGCAGATGGGCTTGCTTATGGATGGTATTCATCGAAAGAACACTCCCGGATGCCTGTTGAAACTCCTCGCTGATGTGACAAATCGATTTGGTGCGGTTTGATGAGGGGAAGTCTACGGGTTGGTCTCTAACTCCCAGTTTTATGGGTCTGCCGGGTCGGGGCACATCCCGACAGTCACCTCTCATCTTCCACTTACCAATCACGTAGGCCACTGTCAATTGTGGGTACTTCAACTAGCTGGATATGACACTTATGGATCTGCCATTTCTGTGATACCCGACGATTACACCTTTCTCGAAATCAGAGAGCTCCGAACTGCGTGGCATCTGGCATGCGACTGGTTGCGTTGTTGTTTCCCACACGATATTTAACGGCTGCGGCCGTGACGTGTATCAAGAGCGCAGATATCGTCGATTGCAGGGGTGTCGAATTACTTGTTGGCAGATAGTGTACATTTTCAGGAAACTGAATATATATATATATATATATATATATATATATATATATATATATATATATATATGTAAGAATATACACGCGGTTCTGCTTTTGAACTAGTACAGTAGCGAACAAAAGTATTTGGCGAAATACTTTTTCGACCATAATAATTTTCTGCTGGAACAAATCGGGTCATTTTGGGATATAATATGTGCTATTCAGTTGTAAACATGACCCATATGCTGAGGGATCGGAAACCTTAACACAGATCAGGTATTGAGCTTAATCGCAAAGATCATACGAATTGGCCAACAAAGTAGGTGTGTATCACATTCATTTAATGCAACGATAAGAGAAAACAAGTACGACAAAACGACAAAACAATAACTAATACTTAGTGGGATAACCGCGAGACTTAATAACTGCTGCACAACGGGCCGGCTTCGAGTCCACTAGCTTCTCGACGGTGATCTGCGGAATTCGCGCCCATTCTGCAGACAGCTGGTCGAATTTGTGGGCCCTATTCCGGAAGGTTTTTTGGACATCGTCTCTCCAGCTCCTCCCTCATGTGCTCGATGGGGTTGAGGTCTGGAGATTGGCTTGGCCAGTCTAGAAGTGTGACCTGTTGCTGCTGGAAGGCTGCCTTCGCTACTCTGGAGGTGTGCTTAGGGTCGTTGTCTTGCTGCATGATCCATCCGGGTGGCATGTTCTGGTTTGCCCATGGGAAGACATCGTTGATGAGCATGTTCTGATAGCTCTGGCCGGTCATTATTCTGTCAATCTTGATGATGGGGTGGGTACATTCCATTGCAAGAGAAGGCGCAGTAAACCATGAGCGATCCTTCTCTCTGCTTGACAGTCGGCTGAATTAACTGGGGGTTGAATCTCTGGCCACACGGACGTCGTACGTATCGGATGCCATCACTTCCGAACAAGTTGAACTTGCTTTCGTTGGTGAAAAGCATCATACCCCAGTCCTCTGCGGTCTAGTGTCGATGACGGCGCGGAAACGCGACTCTGCCTCGTCGAATCTTGACTCCGATGAGGTTTTTCTTGGTGGGGCGTCTTCCATTCAATGCACCAGCAATGAGACGACGGGATATGGTCATTCGGCTGACGTTCAGGTCTTCGCTGTCACGGAATTCGGTGCCGATGTCCACAGCAGTTAAGGTGGGATCAGCACGAGATCGACGGAGGATGCGTGTATCTTGACGCAACGTAATGGAACGAGGCCTACCACATCGAGGACTGTTCTCGACGGTTCCATTTTTCTTATAACGTTGCAGGATAGCTGAAATGGACTGGTGTCGGATCTCCAGGGCCCTTGCAATGTCGGTGACGCGCATTTCCGATTCCTTCATCTTCACTGCCGCCTGGCGAGCTCCAACAGGGATCTCCGCCTTTTTACCCATTTCTGAAAACCTAAGATTGACTTATTATCACACTACACATGACAAAATCCACAAAATTCACAAGAAAAGCATTAATACATGCAGCAAACAAATGGGTAATAATTGGCGACTCTCGAATATTGCCCATTTCGAACAATAAATTCGTTCTGAGAGAAATACAAACTACCCGGCATTGTAACCCACGAATCAACACATATCATAACTCAAAATGACCCGATTTAGTCCAGTAGAAGGAAAATTATGGTCGAAAAAGTGTTTCGCCAAATACTTTTGTTCGCTACTGAAGATGTTGGACTCCTCCCCCGCCCCCCGCCCCCCCCGCCAAGACAAAATCCTGCCTACGCCCCTGAAGGGAGTTAGTATTGTTACTTGGCAGTAGTAGTTTGGAATTTTATATAAGTGTCAGTATTAGAAGGGATAACACTTTCTATGTTGAACAAATAGGTAATTTTAAATTTATGGTTCTGGAGCCTACAACTTTCAATGGTAACATTTTATTGTTTTAATGAAGTGCTTCTTTTTCTTAAACCAATTGCATGGTATATTGTTCCGTATGATACGAATATTTTTCCTTCTTTTTTTTCATTAAAACCGTTTCATGCTATGACGTCATTCTGATTTTTTTGGGTGGCACAACTCAATTACGGAAATGACAAGGTGTCATCTTGCAATGCTTGAGTAAGACGGAAATTCTTCAGCCTGATGGGCGTCCCGTTATGCTCATCCTAAGTATTTATCACTGTGACAGCAGGGATAATAATTAAATTTTGTTTGATCGATAATTTTTTTTATTAAGTTAAAAAAAAAATCGCCGTTAAGGAACATGATATTGTAACCTCTTGTATCAGATTTTGATATTTTGATTGCATACTGTTTCTATATTCCAATAAACACAAGCTGAGGAATTTCGTCATATTTTTTCAGAACAAACAGAATACTCGTGCTTCTATAAAACGCTAAAACCTGTTAAAAAATACAAGTAGGGTCAGTTCTGACTGAGCCGTCAGTTTGGAACGTAGAACTACGACTTATAGATCGGAGAGTTGAAATGAGCTAGTCGAGTGTGGTTTCAAGGCGTTTATTGAATTTGTTATTGCCCACGCACATCTATGATATGAAATGCTTACTTAATTTTTACAAAAAATGCTGGATATATTGCGAACACAAAGCAGATCGATACACGAATTACCCAAAGTGGTGCTCTGACTTCTTAGGCTTCTTAAATTAATGATCACTTCCTCTTGCCTCTCGTTTTCATTTTCTCCATGTTTGCTCGCGTTCATCCAGTGAATTCCGCGGCATTGTCGAAAATGCTAACCCGTTCAACCCAACACATTTTTTTAAAATATTAGTTCAAAACACTGCGATATGTTCTTAATGTATTTTATAGATCTCGTCGGGAGCTTTAAAACGATACCACACACAGACGTTATGCTCTCACGGTTGTCCAGATAAACCGCGATACTATCAAAAATGTTCATCGGTTCACAAGGAAGCAATTTTTAAAATGTTTAATTCAAACAACTGCTAAATGTTCTTCGTATATTTAAATAGATCATCGAGCTCTTTTAAAACCACACCACGTACATCCGTGTTGTGCTCTCGGTTGCCGAAATAGACTGAGTTAAAAGCTGTGGCATCCCCAGAAATATTCCATAAATTCTCACTCGCACAGTGAGCGAGGATACGTCGCATGCGCGCTGCACTGCGTTGTATGCGAATTGGACTTAATTCTGTTTACGAATATGTTAACACTATTAGTGTGTTGAACGTATTTTTAACGATATAATGATTTCAATTGGGGCCTGTTTTTGTCAGAAGTGGTCGGCCGTAATTAACCCCATACGAACCGCGGAGTTAGACGTAGTCCTACTAGTACTTTTCTGAAAGAGACGAAAATGCTTTTTCGTTTGCACAGTTTAACTCAGGAATCTTTTTCTTCAAAGCATAGCGAATATTGGTACCATAGATCATTGCAATGCATAGTATAATGGAATTCTCTGGTGCTATCTTCTTCCAGAATAGGAAAATCAACAAAAATAAGATTTTCGAGTATTATCTTTAGGTGCTGATAACTGGCTTCTGCTGACACATCCCGAAATTGTTTCAGAATGTTTTTTGTATGGTAAAAATAGCGCTGTGTTGATGATGAACTTTCATCTTTTAATCATACTCTTTACAAATTTATTTGTACACATGTCTGGTAATCATCCTTTTACTTTCCTTTCTGAGTGTGGTCCTTTGGGACTGAAAAACGTTTTTTTCCACATGTTCGGACTGTACTTGAAGGTGATTTATTTTCGAGACATCACAACTTTATGACGACAATATCAAGAAATATCACAGACGATTTCTATAATACCTATTTAAATTACTTTTTTTTTGTTTACCGCAAAGATAATACGCGTATGTTAGGTTTATTTAACTATTTGCAATAAAATTTTATTTTCTGTAAGAGAAGAATTGCGAAACTTGAAAAATCGGAAATTTTTAGTTACTGCGTGAGCAACTGAGTGTTTGGCTCTATATCAGTAATGTAACGAGATGTGCCCATACACATAAGAGGGACATCCACGGATAGTATATACAAAATATTAGGGAAATCAGATAGTTCAATTATACGTTTTTAAAACGTGATAATTTTTCTTATGGAAAACGCTGTTCTTCGCTTTGTGAAATTAGTATGATAAGATTTCACGCTTATCTTCTCAAGATATCTTAATATAACAAAACAATTTTAAAATTTTAAAATTTTTGTTGTCTAAGAACTAAGAAGGCTAACATCTTCCCGAAATGTAAGACCAAGTTTACATGAATCCTTCCTCACTGTCTGACGCATTGTCAAGATTCACCAGAGATTGAAGAGACTAATGCTAAACAAATGTTCTGTAAGTCCAAATCCGATGACACATCCCAAAGATGATATAATTGGTGAAGTAGTGTCAATACACATAAGGGGAAGTCTACGGATAGAAGCTGCGAAATTATAGGGAAATTTTATAGATCAATAACATTTTTGGAAATTGTGATAATTTTTCTTAGGGGAGACGTTATTCTTTGCTTTGTGAAATTAGCGTGATAAGATGTCACACTTACGTTCCCAAGATGCCGTAATATAACAAAACAATTTCAAACATTTCAAATTTTAATATCTATCTTCTCAAGATACCGTAATATTACCCAGCAATTTTAAAATATTTCAACTTTTATTGTCTAAGAAGATTTACTTTTAGAGATATGAAACCAAAACATTAGTCATTTCTTTATGTCTGACGTATAATCAAATTTCACCAGAGATTGAAAAAGTTAAGACTAACCAAATTGTACGTAAGTCGAAATTTCGATATATCTATAAACATTCTTGTAATAACCGTATGTTTATATTGCTGTGTGCTGATGACACAATCCTGTTGGGTGTTGGTAGAGATTAAAAGTGAGTTGCGGAGTATGTTGTCTCGGACGAACGAAATATACAGGATACCCAAACTGAGTATAAATAAGGTAAAAATCACGAAGGTTATGGTTTTCGAGTGAGGAACTGTTAGTACTGGATGCAAGAGAAGTCTAAATGGCACAGTGATTGACTAGGTGAATGAATATTTGTATTTAGGAAGCATATTTAACAGAGATAATAAACGAATTAGATGGTGAAATTAGTAGGTGAGTGAATTCTTCATTGAAAGACATAGTTGCTTTGGGAGATTTTCTCAGGAATAATAGTTTCTCAAGAGAATACCGACATGGATGTGTATGAAAGTGTAATTATCCGTACTCTGATGCATGGCAGTGAAACCTGGGTATTGCAGAAGAAACATAGAAATCGTTTGTGAGCTGGACAGATGCGTTACTTACAGGAGTTTTTCGTAAGACACTTTGTGATCGTGTGAGGAAAGAAGATGTGCTGCAGTTGTGTAATGTGAGGCCAAATGGTGTTAGTAATGTGGAGGCTAATATTCGTAGGTGGTTTGGCCATATTAAAATAATGTCAGCCCAAGTGGCAGGAAAAAATGCAGAGAAAGGCCGAAGAAGTCATGGGATGATCAGATTCAGGAATGTCTGCATGAGTAAAAGATTATGAGTTTGAAGTATAGAAGGTCTTGTGCCCATCGTGGGACGGATGTAAGTGAAGACCGAGTTGTGTGTCAAGATCCCTGTACATTGAGAAGTTTAGAGCGACCAGATACTGCCCTCCCCCCCCCAAATATACTTTGGACGACGGCTACGATGATTTCTCATTCAAAAGAACTTTGAAATAAAAAAGTGACATATTAGAATGAAACATTTCGAAATTATTTATATTCGAATTTAATGCCAATTTAAAATGTGAGAATTTATAACATTTCCGTCTACAACAATGATGTTCAAATAATGCCATGTCAGAGCGTAAGCCAGACAAGTAAATATAGTATCCGGCTTCCATTCCCAGTGATTCACTTCCTGTTTCAGAAGATTCCTTTTTTTTCGGCAACTGGTTAGGTAAATTGTAATTTTAATAATATGTGAGCAATTTCGGTACTCGACATCAGCAGGGAAGCAGGATTTTAAATTTTCTGTTAAGAAAAGCTATGTACCAATCTTACCATGATAAGACAGAGAAAAAGAAAAAGAATCGGAAATATTAGCTTTTCAGAAGTTTGCAGGAAGCAATAATTGGAGTTTTTAGCTACACAGTTGGTCAGGAGATGGACGATGCTTCAAAGAAAACTCATAAATTGTTAGCTCTTTAGGAGTTAATTACTCCCTCCAGTGATATTATAGAGTCTCTGTTGGTGGCATTAGGTTTGAAAATTGTGTAAAACCTGAAGTGGGTTCCTGTATTGTTTGCATTGGGGCGACTGTTGGAAACGAACAAACAGAACAGTCTCTCTATATTTCTTGTAAACATGAAATATATCGTAAACTATTGTGGTTTACTTTATACAAAAGATTCACTCAGTTCTTTAATGAACAATCGGATAGTCAATTGGCCACTGAATCAGAGCTGGAAAACACTTATTCAGTGATGCGTTTTTAAGTGACAGAGCCTTTTTCAGTTCTTGCGTGATTTCAGATTTACGTGAGCTTCAAGTGTGATCAAAAAACACTTTCTTTGAAGTTGCATCTAGCTAGTTTAAAATTGTGTTAAGTGTTCCTTATAATATGTAGAAAAGCAGTGTCATGTGGGTCATTCTAAGTCCGCCCAAGATACGAATTTCAAGATTTGCGCCTGAGGTGCCTTCGAGCACTCAGTCGGTTTATAAATGACGAAGTGTGGCCTCGTATAAGATGTTTAATTATTTTCCACGTATGTTCTGTGATTTACGACATATCAGCTAAAACAGGTAGTCTGAACACCTTCTCACCAAAAAAGTGAATCAAGTAAATAAATGATTGCACCGAATGCTGAATTTGTACAGCTTCTTCCTCAACGGAAGACGGGATGGGATATGACGTGAAATTGTATATATTTCAGCCGTTTTGGGAAAATGAAAAGGAGCTGCTGCCCTTTTATTCCCGTAAACTCCTGATCTGTCACACCGTGCCGCTTCACTCAGACAATGATGCTACTTCCCTCTTGATGTGTCTGCTTCCAGTGCAGTCAGTCTCTATGTGAACGGTAGCGATGGTCAGCAATAGTATCCCGTCATAGTGAGAGCTATACTTTTTTTATTTTCCTGATTACTAAGAGTGGTGAAGAGGTTTTTGGAATGTTAATTGATGAAAAATTCCGTCGTAGATAAAAAAGAAGGCAATGGAGTATGATATGGGCCCTATGTTAAGCTTGTGCGATTAGCGGAGACGCCTTATTGCAATTTTATTTCTGTGATACTGAGAGAGAACCCTTAACACAAAAGAGAGACAAGGTTTCAGAAGTTTTCCTGTCTTGTAGCAAATCAAACGCCACATATTTGAATTACAAGAGATAACTTACTACTACAAATGTTGATGAATGTTGGCACTTGGTTGAGATATGTCACTTATTATACATCGCATATCATACCACGATTATGGTAAATTCAAGAGGACGTTAATCGGACAAACAATGAAGACTTTCCGCCTTGGAACTTAGAAAACTGATTAATGTTCAGAACTTTCAGACTGATGTATGAAAACAAAAAAAATATTTTTTCCATATATGAGGCCTATATTTCATGAGCATTTTTACCCTCAAATGATTCGTATTGCTATAAAATTATCCAACAAGAACGTTCAAAGTTCGAATTAAATAACAGAAAATTAATAGGTCGTAGTCATTATACCTGTTCAAAGTTTAGGTACTTCAAGGAATATAAATATTCCTTTTAGGATCTTTGCAATTTCTTCTTTAGAGCCAAACGAAATAAAAATGTATCTGAGTTGTAACTTTGTTTCCAAAATATTTTCTGAAGGTAAAGCGAATAATGTTTCGCATCTTCATGAGCTTTTAATGTAAGGCATTACCATACATTTGCAGCATTGTTTTTCCTCAACACGCTTTTGCGTTTATAAATGTTTGTTATTTCCTAACAATGTTTTACAACTAAAGAAACGTTCGTTTATACGTCATCAGTAAAACGTCAATCAGATTATTTTCGAGCACCTTTCCCTAATGGGAAACGGTTGTAAACTTGTTTCTGGTTTTTCTTACACCTTTCGTTAAGTAAATTAATATATAAAACAAATAAAATATATATTTTCGACAGAAGTTCTTTGATCAAATCCAAGATCAAGTAGAAACGTGTTTCAGCTTTTTAAATATACATATCTGAAATGATCATTTGTCTGAAAAAAAAAAAAATGGTTGTTAATAGGTTCAAAATTAACGTAATTTAGCTTATTAAAATTCACAAGGTCATTTAAGTCTATGATATTGAATATAATAAAAAAAATAAGGTTTTAATTTGTCGAGAATTTCACAAAAGTATCAGATTTTCAAAGAAACTTCCTTCCTTTTCTAGTCAAAATATTCTCTATGCTTACAATGAAAAGTTAACATTTGCCAACCGATCCTTTTGTATTCTTTTTCTTACACCAAACAGGAGGTAACATATGCAGGTATACAGTGTGGTAGAAATATTCTTCTCATGATACGTTGTCAATACATCATGGTAATTAACACAGCAATCAGACATTCCTGAATTGACGGTAATTACGGTTTCACACGTAATATCAATCACATCAGGAAACAAAAATTTCATCGCCTAGGAGCCAGAATTTAACCTGTACATCAGAACGGTTATCGTAAAATGCGGGTTCGATTCTCATGATATTATATTGCCATCTATGAGAAAGAGAACTGATAACTTCCATCAGCTTTTACCCTGTTCCGCGCAGCTCCCGAATATATAACAATAAACCTACTTCAATATTCGGAATGTAGAAGAAGATTCTCTTAAAAAATATGCATAAAAGATTTAACCAAAATTAGAATTTACAGCATATTGTTTTATTATATGGGTATTTACCAACATTTCCTTTAAGTGCACGTCAGAATTATTAGAATATACATTTCCACAATGTAAGCGTCCGCATATACACTTCGGAATAATAATAAGCGAGATTCCATTGCTCTATAAACAGATACAGTACTGCCGCATTTTGCGCAAGGGTTACGTTCCGAAGAAACCGGGTAAAGCCGAAACTGCGTGTATTCAGAACCAATTACAAAACTGCATACGATAAATCACTTCACACGTTGTTTTTTTCGTTATATATCTACGGTATCATTCGCTTACATACACTGACGGAAAATAAATCCCAACACCAAGAAGGGGTTGTGTTAGATAAACGACAGTTTTTAGACTGTGAGTGTACATCTGTGAGATGACGTCTATGCAAATTTTGCGCTCGGCGCAAACGTGTGGCGCTAGTAGCGCCCCTTGGAACATGCAAAGCAGGTTTGCTGTAAATACGCGCTGTAACGTTCGTGAGCATTAGTTATCGTTGAGATTCGACGTAGTGTGTTGATGTTAGTCAATAATGCCTTTAAGAAGACGAAGAAGCCATTATCAACAGCTCACGGAGTTTGAACGAGGTCGTGTAATAGTTCTACGAGAAGGTGGATTTTCTTTCAGCAATATTGCAGAACGATATGGCAGGAATGTAGCCACAGTGCATGATTGTTGTCAGCGGTGGTCAAGGGAAGGTACTGCCTCAAGAAGACCGGGTTCCGGCCGGACACGTGGCACTACCGAGAGGGAAGACGGCCGTGTACGGCGTATGGCCGTGGCGCAACGTACTACGTCTGCGGCAGCAATTCAAGCTGCAGTTGCCACCACAGTGACACAACGAACTGTTACAAATTGGTTACTTAAAGGACACCTCAAAGCCAGACGCCATGTAGCGTGCATTCCACTTACTTCAAACCACTGCTTTTTGCGACGTCAATGGTGTCAAGCTAGAGCTCATTGGATGGACGGAGTGGAGATCTGTTGTGTTTTCTGATGAAAACCGGTTCTGCCTGGGTGCCTTTGATGGCCGTGTGTTCGTTAGAAGGAGGTCAGGCGAGCACCTGCAACCAACCTGTCTGCGGCCGAGACACACTGGACCTACACCTGGAGTTATGGTCTGGGAAGCAATTTCCTATGACAGCAGGAGCACTCACGTGGTTATCCCACGCACCCTGACGGCACAGTTGTACGTCGGTCTGGTGATTCAACCTGTTGTGCTGCCATTCATGAACAGCATTCCAGGGGTGTTTTCCAACAGGATAACGCTCGTCTGCATACTGCTGTTGTAACCCAACATGCTGTACAGAGTGTCGACATGTTGCCGTGGCCTGCTAGATCACCAGATCTTTCTCCAATCGAGCACGTATGGGACATCATTGGACGACAGCTCCAGTGTCACCCCAAACCAGCATAAACCGTCCCTGTATTGACCGACCAAGTGCAACAGGCATAAAACTCTATCCCACAAACTGACATCCAGCATCCCACAAACTGACATCCAGCACCTGTACGACACAATGCATGAACGTTTGGGTGCTTGCATTCAACATTCTATCGTTTACACCGGTTAATAATGTACCAGCATTTTACATTTAAAATGGCTCTTCTCGCGCATACATTAAGCAGTGATCTTAAAACCTTAATCGATTAAATATGTTACCTATACAAATGTATTGCCGCCATTTAATTCCTCTACAACTATTTTTTCGTGGGTTTGGGATTTTTTCCGTCAGTGTATATCTATTATAGTATAATGTCTATTTTACAAAGAACAATATATACGTACTTTTGTAACTGGCACAGTTAAAATATGAGATAGCATGATGCAAATCCTTATCCATACCTACATAATGGTTGAATTCACTACGTAACACCACTGCGGGGTCTTCAACGCTGAGGTCCAAACAGATGCATTAGGAACAATAGTTAGAGATTCTGGGCGGGGCAATGGGGTTGCCAGTAAAAGAAGTATTTTTTTCCTGAAGTTTTTTTTTTAATTACTTCGTCCAGAATATCGACGAAACCTTCACACACCAATCTGCTTGGCCATCTGAATAATATGTTTTGCTTCCTCGTTGATGGTAGGAAAACCTTTAAAATCATTGACACAATCACACCCCAGTGGCCACCAGAACGCATTGATTCATTCTTTCGTAGCTCAATTTCCTGCGTGATATGAATCTAGCATTGGGCTGACCGCGTATAATTGAATTCGCGTAAAACGCGGCAGCGCAGTCTAATTCTTTTTTCAAACTCAACACAAACAGATCTTACAACTGTTTTTGCAATCATAATAAAAGTGAATTTATTATCCGAGGTTGAAAAGAAAATCAGAAGTATCGACATGTTTTCAAATATTTTTCCCAACTGTAGTACCTGTGATACATTTTTAATCTTCCTGCAAAGTTCAGCTTATTCTCATTACAGTGTTATAGTGCTCAACATTTATGAATGCAAAAAAATAAAAAAAAATAAAAGCAGAGGTACATATCTTACGGTCAGGGGCTTCACTATATATTAGAGGTGGGTACAAAATCATGTCACGGTTACTTTGTAACATTACTAAAATGTCACTGTTACTTTGTAACGTTACTAAAATGTCACTGTTATGGTTTGTGATCAGCGACAAAAATCACCGTTCCAAAATCACGAGAATAGTTTGGTTCCTGAATTGTTTCAAATTCACGCTACTTTCCGGGAACGACAGGTACGTTGCAAATCAAGCGTTCACATTACAAGCTATTTTCGTTAACCCCTCCAAAATCACTGGATATAAAATATAGGCATTTCCAAGCTTTTTCACTCAGTAATCTCACTTTTAAATCAAGCTACTTTTATTAACCGCTCCAAATCACTGATATTAAATATTGATATTTCTCAGCTTTTCATTCAGTAATCTCACTTTCAAAGCTATTTATCGGACGGTGTTGTTGTTCTTTTATTTTAAGTGACATTTATACATGCTATTTTGCACACAAACCAACGTTCAATGAAGTTCTAGAGCCCCCAGATTTTTATTTTATGGCTCGAGCACAAAATTTCAGAAAAATGCAATTTGGGCCAAAAATATACCCGATTAAAAATATTTTTTTGTGTTTAGGTCTGTCTACAGACCGAATAAATGAATTATAAATAATAATTCATTTATCTTCTACTTGAAAATGTTTCATATACAAGCTTGACTACTATCTGCTCTTCGGGAGTTAAGATTTCATATTTAATGTTCCTCCGTTGCCTAGCTATGAAAAGTAATTGAAATACCCGTGAAAACTAACTAAAATGCATATGAAAAGTAACTAAGAATACAAGTGCCTAATTAGTCTGTCAGTGCTAATCTCGGAAATAGCACGAACACGAATCCTCATGAGAACTGCGAAGCAAAATGCCGACTGTGAGTACCGATTAATAAAACTTTCCTGTTTATTGTGATTTCGCCACGTGACTAATTTGAGCATACAGGTACAGGTGTTCGTTCGTATCACAAACAGTGACTTTGTCACCGTTACTTTTCGGAACGTTACGGAAAAGTCGCTGTTAAGCCCATCCCTGTTATATATGCATTTGTCATCAATATTTTTAATCATTTTTTTGCAAAATAAATAATTGAAATGATTATCTCGATATACAGGGTGAAACATTTTAAACAATACAAACTTACATGAGCGAGTTCCATCAATCTTTCATCTCTAACATGCTGTTTTAGTAAAATAAATTCAGATAACAACAGGATTTAAGAAATAAGTTAAATATGCCAGAAAACGGAGCAAAAACGTCAAATGTTTCTGTCCTACTCAATTGTGACGTAGCTTTTCTCTGACAAACCTTTTAGGAACATTTTCTTCTTGAAACAATGCATGGTTTCTACGCCAGAATGCGCAGATATATATATATATATTGTCAATATCTCTAATTCTAAGAGTCCTTCTTTGTTGGATAGTGTTTCCGATGCGAAATGTTTTTCCTATAAATTCAAAATTTTCAAGTAAATCATAGACTTTCCCCTAGAGGACACAAAGGCAAATTGCGTTTTCGGCGTTATTTCTGCTCTTAATTCTCCGATTTGAAAATTTATTTCTGTATCGCATACAAGACCTGATGGAAAATATTTTTCACATAATTTCTAATGTTTGGTAGAGAATGGTGTGGTCACCAGGGTGCATAAAAGTTAATGTCTGTTTATGATGTATTTATAGCAAAGTCTATGATCTTGAAAACACGATAATTTTTTTTTTCTTGGACCGATACGGCTCATATGGATAAACCTTTGAGAATGTTCTCTTCCTAAAAGAATGCATGGTTTACCCACCAGGGGATGTAAAGTCGCATCATATTTATGTCGATAGTTCTGTTTCTAATAGTCCGATTTGAAAAAATATTTTTGTGTTGGAGAGCGTTTCCGGTGCGAAATGTCTCTCTTAAAAATTCATGATTTCCTTAACGCACAAGTCTGCAACCAGAGGGCGTAAGATCACGATTCCGTTTATAGCATTATCTAAGGGATTAAAAACCCGATTGAAAAACTTTTTTCTTCCGTCAGATACTATTGTTTTCTATAACGGTTCTATTGAATTTGGATAGCTTTGATAAATTTTATTTGCGTCAGAACGGATTCAAAAGACGTGCTTATTACATCCGAAAACTCGGTGTAATCTTTCTTGTTTTGTGATTGAATCAGAAACATACGAAATTGCATTTGCGTCTTTTAAAGCGCTTGTGCTTTTGCAAATTTCTTTTATTTCTTTTGCCACAGTTCTTGGAAATTGGTGTATACTCAGTAAATCTTACCTTGTTCAGATGTGTTCAGACACAATAGGGGACGTGGATATTTCGAAAGGAACTTATATAAAAAGCCCAAAAGATGTTTTCCCATTAGAATAAAAAAAAATGTATACTTTCAAACCGTGCACTCAGCGGGTAATTCTCAAAGAACGAAAAGATCCGAATAAGAATCGATTTCCTAACACGAATGGTTTTCTAAAACGGAACAATCCCCGACCAAAACAAACGAATGGGTCCGACATAGAATCGATTCCGTAGACATAAATCGTTTTGTAAACCAGAAGAATCACTGATTAAAACGAACGAGTGCATCCATATCAGAATCGATTTCCTAGACACAAATCTTTCTCTAAACCCGAAGAAATCTTTTGGTTTGCTGAATAAAAAGAATAGATTATTTTAAAAGAATCGTTTTGCCCATCTCTATTTTATAGTTGTGTTTGCCAAATAATAATGCATTAGACTAAATCCAAAGTTGAAACATGATCTGAAGCGTACGTCCCTTTCACTGAATTCCGTAAATTGGAGGATATCTCCTTTTAAATGTAATGTAGTTAAATTCAAATTCCTATGAAATTTTTGAATTATTTATGATTAAATATTTTTTTCTGAATGAAATACTGCAAGATAATCAGCATTAAATTTTTTGACATGAACTTAGCATTTGGATAAACAGAGACTTAATGGTAGTCGTGTTTTTGCTATTCAATGGATCATATAAATTTCCGTAAACAGAATGTTTCCTGAATTGTTTTCATTTTTTTGAAAAATATATAAATTCCGGAAATTCAACGTTATAAACACTTTGAAGTTATTATTACATAAACATTTATCTTAAATTCAGACACAACACTGTGCGAATATTCGAAGACCAGAATTCATATAATCAAGTGATTATGTCTGAGTGATCCATCATTGAATATATTAAGTGCAGCTTCAAGAAAAAATCCTTAACAGGTGTGTCGCGCTTGATGAGATAGAACATTAAATTAAGGCTAAAAATCTCAATTAGGAAAGCAATCCTTGGTATTTATTGTAAAAATGAAATCTCTTGCGCCTTGGTTTCAAAATTTATCATGCCGTGACCAACTTGTTCACAGTAACTGAATTAATTTTTCTTCTAAAATATTAATGATGATTTGAACTGATAAAAGATACATAAATCACTTCAATTCATCCGATTTTGTTCTAACGTTTACTTACGTTAAAATTGTTATATAATTGTAAAATTGATGTATAAAATTGCTAAATTTTATACTACGTATGTAAACACAAAGGCAGCAGATATCAATTGGACACAATCAAAAAACGCAAAATATTTTGTAAACTTTAATTTAGTTGCTTCAAAGAAGAGCTATATCCGATAACCGCTAATTATTTGAGAATCTTTATCCATATTTAAAACTATTTGCTAGAGGTAAAATATTGGTGCACGGAATATCAGACACACTAAATTTAACTGTTTGTAACTAACGAAATTCAGATTGTTTTGGAATATAATCGCTCAGGTTCCTCAATGTTAAAACCAGAACTTCGACCTAACTAGAACTCTGCGCCACCAATGGTGCCAATATTCCACTTCATTGCCAGTTAATATAAAGAAACCCACATGGCACTAAATATAAATGCATTATGAAAAGTGTCAAGGAAAAGTATCTCACTTCAATTCATATTATCACGATCACCCATTCACAGTAAACTGCTGTAAGAAGCTATCGTCAGGTTTCTTCTACAGGTCTTTATTTTGAGTCACCGCCTTCGATACCAGTCAGGCTTTCACACATCTATTTCCATGGCGTCTAATTCTTAGTGCCTTCTTTTCCTTCGGAATGTAATCTAAAATGCCAATTACTTCCCGATGTTCAAAACCTGTGGTATTATGTTCAGCACTGGAGTTCGAACAGAAAGGCAGTGTGCCGGAGAACATATTCAACAGCAAGTGTTAACAAACTTTAAAAATGGTCTGACTTCGAAGTAAAATCTGTAACTATGTTGAATGATATATATAGCTGTACCCATACAAATACAGTCGAGTCTCTATTTAACGAAGTCCCATCGTTTCACCTAAAAATTTTGTTATAAAGAAAATTCGTTAAATAGAAATTAGTAACTGAAATTGAAAAAAACGAGAAGCAAACAAACACTGAAACTTATATCTCCTCTTTATGGTATTTAGCACATATCGTGAACTGTAAAAAAGTCCGTAATACTGCTTTGTACATGTATATTATTTAAAACGCATTGTTTGTAAAAATATTCACATTTTTTTACAGATCGGAATGCACTTCGTAACAGACCTGTAACACTTTCTTGAAACTGTAATTCCCTTCGTATTGTATCAAATGCTTTTAGCATTTCTTCTTGTGAAGGTCGTTTAATAGCCTCTTCATTATCATCTTCGTCACTCACTGTAGGTTCTTCACTACATTTCCTAACATTTTGCAAGGTGTCATGCCCCGTAGGATATTCAGAGATCACAATGTCCTCATCAACGTTGAGAAAATTAGAGTGCTCTGTACCTTCTTCAACAGCTCTTATGTCTTTCAGATACTGTCATTTTCCCTTCAACTCAGCCAGTTTCATTGTATTGGATTCAGTATTGCTTTTGAAGCCGGCGTTAACAAAACAGTTGTGTATACGGGATGAAGTCACATCACACTGACAAGCTTTCGTCGTCACCGATATGGAGATTCTCAAAATAATAGCATTATCTATACACTGAATGCTCTCTAACGCAAGGATAACCTTTTGTATTATCATTTTCCTGTAATGCACTTTAAGATTTTTAATTATGCCTTGGTCTAATGGCAGAACTTTCAAAGTTGTATAGGCTGGAAGAAAAATAACTTTTATGTTCTTCAATCTGCATTTTGAAACACAGTCTGGTGGCTGTGCAAGGCATTTGTCTATAAGAAACGCAATTTTGCGATGTTGTTTCTCAATTATTTATTCCATTTTAATAGCAACTTTTCAAAAATCACTGAAGTAATTCATGACTTTTTGTTGAATTCATAGTCCACTTCTAAAGATTTCGTACCTTTGAAGCATCTCGGGTTTTGACTTTTCCCGATTACTAACGATTTTAGGTTTTCATCACCAGTCATATTCGCACATAACAAAGCAGTTACTCTTTGCTTGCTATGTTTCCTCCGAAACGCTTGTCGTCTTGAAATGTTAAGGTTTTATTCGGTAGACACTAAAAAATAATCCCGTTTCTTCTAAATTAAAGATATCTTTTGCATCATATTCTTCCGAACGGTTTTCAGTTACTCTTTACCATTTTTCACACACCTCTTCTGAAACATCTGCGCTTTCTCCGGATATGGTTTTATTCGAAATTCCAAGTATCTTGTTAAATTTATCTAGCCACCCAACGATGGCTTGAAAATTTGAGTGTCCTAAATCCTCAGCAAAATCGATGGCGTTTTGTTGGATCATTGGAGCGAATAGAGGCACATTTTTATCTGGAGTCATCATAACACATTTTAAAACACCGGAATCGACATCTTCATATGAACATTGTTTAAACCTTTTTCTATTCACATTCATACTGCTTTAGTGTTGAATGATCGCAAAATAATTTTTTCAAATTGTAGATACTGCTTGCTGCTATACCATTCTCAATAGCCACTTATTTCTTCTTCATTCCTTTATCAATATCATGTAAGAGTTCCACATTATCAGAAAGACACAAACACCTTATTTTCGACATTTTCATCGGGTTAACATACAGGCGAGAGATACGCGCAGTGATTAAAAAAGATTGTGTCTTCTATAGAATCAGACCCACACCGGATACAACCGGTGCTTCCACCTTTGAATAAAAGCCTCGTGACGTATGCATGATTCTGCGCATATCGCACCCCTCCCCCTCAACAAGATTTGGCGGTCGCTGCACGTGTCGGCGCTTGCGGAAGACACGTAAGTGACACGAAATTCGTGGTGAGAACAAAGAGTAAAAAAACGAAGACTTTCACACGGGTTCCACATCTCGGAGAAAAGAACTGCGTGATCGCGCATCATTATAAACAGTCATGTGTCTGTGAGGTTTTAACTCACGCTTCCAAATACGACCTTTCAGCCCCACAAAGATGATGATTTAAGGCAGATACTTCCTTCCCTTTGATGTGGTACAGAATGGATTTAGTTCTCCCCTTTTTACTTTTACGGTTGTGCACGGCCATATCTCCCAAAAGGAAAAATCGTAAAAAACAATTACATTTTAGTCGGTAAAAACTTTGTTATACAGAAATTGTTTTCGTAATATGGAGAGTAAGTTGCATGGAAGTGCTATTAAAAGTTAAGGTTCCGCCAAAAATATCGTTAAATAGAAAACTGTGTTAAATGGAAGTTCGTTATGGAGCCTCTACTGTACTTCTCATTTCTTAAAGCTCTTGATAAAAAAGGTTTTACTATTTAATCCGAAAAAGTTTATATCTATAAAGAAAATTTTTATTCAAGAACTTAGTGGGGCTTTGCTTCTTTTACATTCAAGGACACCTTAATATGGTTCCTATCGCTACAGGTGGAGAACTATCGAAAGTTTTTGATAGTCACAAAATAACTATCAATATTGTGTTGGCAAAGTTTTTCGGAAGGAAATTTGTTTTCTGGGATGAAAAATTACTTCTGAAGAATTTTTCTAATTTTCTACATTATCCGAAACCTAAGCTCCGATAAAATTTGAAACTAAACTTTTTTTTTAAATTGGGGCTTAACGTCAACAGTTCGCAACTCGATGGGCTGTAAGCATTCGCCCATCCCTGATTTAGGGCCACTGGTTTCAGGGCCAGTGCTATAAGACAAACACAACCACATCTATTCCTCAGGTAATTCAAATCCGCGCACATCTCGGATGAATGATCAGAATTATTAAAAGTGCTGATTAGTTTTCCATATTTGAAAATTTAGTGAGGTTAATTTTCGTGTCCTTGCATATTACATAGTCACACAGCCAGCGTCCTTTATCAGAAATTAGATGTGATCTTCATGTCTCATCGGAGTGACAGATGAAGATGGCATCTAATGGAAATTAGATGCCATCTTCATGTCTCATCGGAGTGATAGATGAAGATGGCATCTAATGGAAATTAGATGCCATCTTCATGTCTCATCTGAGTCCTTGTTAATATTCATGTGGTTTATATTTTCACACGAAACGCAATTCTTGTGGGAATGATGTGTTTCAGTTTTATTACACCTCTTTCAACAATCGTTCACTGGAAATCAAAACAAAGGTTTATTTTCCGTTAAATAAAGCGTTAAACATTTTCTTGTCCTTGCACATTTTAAAGGTAGTCTGGAAATTTGGTAACCAGGTTAAATTTATTTTATGAGAACTCTTTATCAAAGAATGATGTGAAAGTGCTGAGAAAAGCAAAAGGACCAAAGGAAACTTTTCCTCCATCAGAAGATGAGGAGTTTCACGGTTTATCGTCAACTGATAATAGTCGAAACTTGGAGAACAAAGGCTTTATACTTTGTATCCACATTTTATTTAAATTTGTGTAAAGAGATATTATGGTATATATCTTTTTATTTAAGTTAAACCGCAAAGGGAGGTAATTGGAATGGAAATGTTTTATAGATGCTGAAAAATGTTTAACTTTCATCCTTTTGCAGATAATTATAAATAATTTAACAGCCACATCATCAAAACTTGCAGTAATATATGAAAAGCATATTATATATTAATTATTTGAAACATGGATTATCAATTTTGCTTTAGCCCGTGACATGGTCATTCAATATTTTGAAATCTAGCATCTGGCTGGTTTGACCTTTGCGGAAAAAAATTTGAGAAACTTACAGGTTTTAGGTGGTGCGGTTCAGGTTGGATTTGACCTAAAATTGAACATAAATTTCGTTTTCTGGTAACTTCACCTCGTCCTTATTAGGCATTGAACATTACTCACCCTTTCTGGATTGTTTATGATTTTGTATTGATATTTTGGTTTTGCGTTAATCTTTAAGGGTCAGGCAGCAACGGAGCGATGCATTTCACAAGTATGTTTAAGAAATTCTGTTTATGCCCTTTTCGAGCCCGCAATTGATTTGGAATTATTTTGGTGATTACGTGTAGGTGGGGAATGGCGTGACGAGAACATTACATATCCTGCGGCGATGAATTTCTGCTTTTTAAGAAATTCCCTGTTGATTTCGCTTAACGTACAGTGCCAATTAATGGTATTGAATATTTTACTGCCAAGTAATTTTGTCTACGTTTCCATAAGCAGTACTTGAACTTACTCAGATAAACACAAGTGCGAAATTTCCATAATATTAAAACAGAAGACAACGTCAAGAAATGACAAATAAATAAGAAAGACTCAGTAGTGGCCAATAGTTGCTGGCAGCACGTCAGCTGAGTATGAGTTGCGATTCATTTTATTTCAGAAGTCATTTAAAACGAAATGCAAAATTTATTCTGTCTTTTAAAAGAACTTCTAGCAATGAAAACAGTCCACCCTACTCCAAATTATGAATTCTCCCGTTGAAGGTTTACGACTTAATGAATGTGAAGATGTCTATTTTGCGAGCAAAATGACCTGGATTGATTTTTTGCCAGTAAAACTCCCAAATCGTGCAGTCTGAAACCTGAAAGCAGTGTTCTGTGGAAATACGACAGTTCCATCAGAATAAATGCTCTACAATCTTATTTTCTCGGAAAGGTATTGTGTCTGATTAAACAGTTCGCGGTTTGGCATATAATAAAATCCTCAAATTTCCCTTGCTTCACAACTGTATCGTAAAACAATAAATAATCCATCTGAACTCTCTGTTTCACATAAAATCATTCACCATTAAAACACATACAAGTTTTCGATACAAAATTATCGTCAGCAATCGTGTTAGAAAGCACTTAGGGAAGACTTCCGCTACAGGTTTGGGGGAGAAAGTTAAGGTATTGGATTGGAAGCGAATATTTTTTATGAAGTTGGGCATTTTTCTGAAGATTGCTCATCGACACACTTAGACATGATTCGTGGCACAATCATCTCATTTAAAACTATCAAATGTTTGCCGAGGTTCCCGGATCTAATCAATCGCCATAGAAAGTGTTGATACTTAGACAAAGCGACACACGCAACTTTTGATTTATTGCTACCTTTGCATTATGCCAAACGTTGCGTCCGAGCAGGCGCGCTCTGCATAAAATTTCCCTAGATCCCTCGATATACCGTCACACACTTGGCATCCGCCAACCAACTGTGTATATTACTGAGCCAACATGCCTTTCTTAACACAAAACGTACTTGATACACTACTTCCTGCAAGCTTTGTAAAATGCCCTTCCCGTTTATTTGGACCGTGATTGAATTGTGGCAAACATTAACGTAAATACAACTAATTCAGTCAAAGATGTGAATCACTATCTTCTAACACTGAGAAGATTCCTTAGAGTAAACACACAGGATGGCGATATTTCAAATGCATTTGTAAAATCAGTTTGTGCTCTGAAAGATATTGAATTCATATCTAAAACGCTTAAGTTTTTTAAATAAATGTAGGTATATAATTTGTTTTATGTGCAGTGCTAATAATTTTCACTTGATGAACCTTCAGTAACAGAGCAGGATTTTTTAATAATTTCTTTATAATTAAAATTGTATTCCTCCTGTACAAAGATAAT
Source organism: Macrothele yani (assembly GCA_039090855.1). Classification (NCBI taxonomy): domain Eukaryota; kingdom Metazoa; phylum Arthropoda; class Arachnida; order Araneae; family Macrothelidae; genus Macrothele; species Macrothele yani. Next base: position 96,941,718 of record CM077034.1, on the reverse strand, counting down.
TTCAACATTTAAGGTGTACCAGAAGATTCCACGAACGAAACAGGCATTTCGAAATGTAGTACGCACTAAGTACGTAAAATAAAACTTCATTTTTTAATTAATATGATTTTTAGTGTAATGCTAATGATTATTTTGGAGAAACGTTATCAAAATTTGCGTATCCAAATTTTATGTACCACCAACCTTGGCATTACGTCACAGTTTAATGTGACAATCGGTGGCTGTACGTCAAATGTTGACTGTATTAAAAAGCCAAGAAGCACAAAGCATTTATGCTTTCCGTGTTATCCTCACCATTTAGAATATATTTCAAGCATTGTGTAGCACAGGCCATAATATCGAAAGATTTAAAAATCGCTATGGAGTTTACCCTGTAGATGATTGATTACAATACGGAAATAGACGTGCCGCACATGTGTGCAATACAGTACCATTAAAAATATTGCAATTTAATGATTTTAGAAATTAAGGTGTCTTTAGAAATTTAATTGCCTGTTTCACTGTTTGCGAGTGTATGTTTTCGTGCAATTGCGGTGCATTTCTTAGGGAGGAAATAGCAGCTCTTATTTTATCTTCACTATCATTTGCGAATTTGAAATAATTCCTTTTACTGTAAGACAAAATCTCATACAGCTGCTTGTAAAGGAATCAACGTTAAATATTTAGTAATTAATCTCAAGAGCACAACGCACATGTACTTACTTGAAACTAAAACTGATTTCGTTTCGTCATAGTATGAATAATGTTAACGCCTCGGTAAATTTTGGGAACCAATTTTTGCCAAATCACTGGGATTACGAACATGACAGCATAGAGAACGTGATTTGTGTCGTGCGTCTCATCTGCATTACGAACACTTCAGGTGGTGGGATAAAACTTTTTCCAAATCCATTGACTTGGGACCGCTGAAGTATTATGTCCTGTATTTTTTCCGAATTAATACGACTTCATGTTCATCAAACTATAGTGTCTACTAAATGTTTCGTCCTGGGTCTCAGCGCTAGATCCGAATGACGCTTGTGCATGTCTTTTTCTGCATCAAATCGTCACCCAGATCTGTCCGGCTTAGTAAATTACCGCATGCACATTGAAGGGAAAAATTACACAGGATATTCAATTTCAAAACACAGACTCCACCAAAAAATATGGATGAACAAAAGGCCTTTTCCTACCTCAAAAGTCATATTTAATAGCAAGGCGCACAAAAACAATTTTTTTGACATTAAGGTTTTTCACTTACCTCCTTTATCTACATGAAATTCTCTCCAATTCAAAATAACATGCGACTTTATATTTCCTTAGTTATGTTCGATGATTAAACTTGATATAAATTGATTTATCTTATTTTTGATAACTAATTTGATATAATTCGTTTTGAAATATGTTCATTTCTTTAATTTTACAATTGGTTCCTCATTTTTTCCAGCAAAAACGTTTTCTATTGAACTTCATTTTTACTTTCTTCTTTTCATTTGTTTACAGTAGTCTTCACTAGGTGGGTAGGATCTCCCGACAGATACTCGTAGAATTATCCCACTTTTAAAAAATTAATTGAGAATAATTTCTTGGAATTAAAATTATTTGCCAAAGGTTTGATTAAAATTTGAATAGAATATATTAATGGAGATATGGGGTCTGTATTCGGTCAATTTCAAAACTGCTTCATCCATGTTTGAATGAATTATGAGTCATATTGTTTTTCGATTCATGATGTAATACAAAGAGATTTTGCAACATATGCAACTCGTTTTTCCGAAAGTATGTCTTCTATAAAAATTCATCCATCCTCTGGAAGATTGATATGAAAATAACATAAAGTTTCTTAGAGATGTTCATAAACGTCTTTTTTTGGTGCTTTAGTTATCTTTTAGGATACTAACATACCATAAAATTTTGTTACACATAGCGTTTGCTTTCTTATTCGAAAAAGTAGATATTAATACTTTAAAATATGTAACAACTTCAGCAGTAATTTTATGATACATTTATACGCCTTCTGCCTTAGTTTCCTGCAGCTGGCACGTAAATTCTCATGTTACACGACGATAATACAAGTGGGTCTACAGCGGTATCGCTAAATAGCTGTCTTCAACTTAGCACGGCACTGTGGAATACCTCTTTCAAACTGAGTGGAATTTATAAGTGCAGAAAATATTTCTTTTTTCTTATAAAATTGAATTTTCACTGTGTTTATAGGTGAATGTTACTGCAAATGGCAGCAAATTATGCATAATGCATAGGAAAGCATCGATTTTATTAAGGCTTCCCATTACAATAAAACATTTCTTAATATTTCGAGCGGACTATCTTTCGTAATGACATGTACCACACTAGTGGCCCGTCAAGTCACTTTGGGTGAGCTATTGTTTTTCTTATAGCAGCAAATTAAATGATTGTGAACTTTTTTTATTAAATATATGAAATTTCCACTGGAGAACATGAATTCCATTTTTCCACTTTACAGCTTTGTTTAACATTTTTGTTCTTTCCTAATTTAAAGCTACTGGATCCAGGAAATGTAGAAAAACCACTCCCTAACAGGTAAAGCCCATGACAAATGTAGTGATATGGAAAACAAAGAACAAAGTAAAATGCCATAATTTAAGTGAAATATTGGACTGTTAAAAAACGGTAGCACGACTTATCTTTTTCTGTTTTTGCTGAAATACTTTGTCCTTTACGTACTAAAATTTCGACCTACTCAATCCCTATAATCATATAACAATCTCCGATTATTCGTTCTTCTCTTTTTAAATCATTAATTGCTTTACGAGCAGTTAATAAGGTACAATGAAGCACAACTTGCCTTTCTGCAATAGTTATGCCTCCAATTCGTGTAAAAGTGAAGCAGCTATGTAGGGCTGTGCACCAAGAAAAAACACTCACAGTGAGAAAATAAACATAGTCTCAAAAAAACGAGAGATACCTCCTTTTTTTAACACACACGCCATCAAACTATCTCACAAATATTCGTCGTAGAAAGTGACAGTTTTACGTGTTACCAATCTCTCTGTCTTTCTTTGTAGCCTTTTCGACCGAACGCTTACTACTCTGTTTACTGCATGATCGTCTGACTTTGCTGTGTTATGACTTCGACGAGCTTAATAAGCAGCTTTCTAGGAGTTGCTAGTACGTCTGTAGCCGAATTCTCTGCCATTCGTCCCGCAGGAAATTGAGCGATAAGAAAAACACATTCACGCCAAACCTTGAAATTAAATAAGATATATAAATATACATACTCATTTGATCATATAAAATGCCCAATGTGAGAAGTGATATCTATAGTGCAACGAACTGGTATGAAACATAATTGGAAATCAATGGATTACTGCAATTGTTGAAATCCATTGAAATCTAAGCTGAACATGAATGACGGATTTTGTTCCTACGGCAGAAAAATCAAGATAACAAATGCAATTGAATTCCAACTAAAGCATCTTTTCTTTGCCTGGAGACCGTGACCAACCCCTTGGGTTAGACAATGTCCTGAAGAAATATTTAAAAAATAAAAATAAAAAAGTATTTAAAAATATCGTATATCTTCTTTATAGATTAGAGAATATATTAGGGGAATGCAAAAGTTTCCGCGCACCCACAATAGCTGGCGATGTAGGGGTCTAACCGGCCGGCGTCCGTGCTGTCAGTTTGTACCTGAAGCCAAGGGTGGTGGTCCATAAAGTTCTTTTGTGGCACTCTTTGTTATTCATGTTTAATATTGGGAAAAGAACGAGTGAAGCATACGGTTCAAGAAGTCAGGCGTATGGCAAAACGGTTATGGTTGAGCGGACGTGTCGAGAATTGTTTGCCAGGATTAAAAAAGGTGATCTCAGCTTGGAGGACAAGCCACCTGTAGGTAGACGAGCAGCTGGAATCGCTGTTGCAAGAGAATGCTACACGATCGACCACGCAACTGGAGAGACGTTTGAAAGTGGCCCAGTAGTCTGTGGTACTGCGTGTATAGGGCATAGGGAAGATTCAGAAGATTGATAAGTAGGTTCCGCATACTTTAACGGAGGGTAATATTGGTCAACGACTGGGCATCTGCATGTCGTTGCTGAAGAGGTTTCAAGGGAAGAATTTCTTGTGGAAGGTGGTCACCGGTGATGACAAATATGGGTATTTTGCGACAACCCCGTACCCAAGCGATCATGGGTCGACCCAGTCATGAACATCCACTGCAAAACAGGATATCCACGGGGGAAATGTGCTGTTGTGTGTGGTGGGATATACACGAAGTGCTGTATTTCGAACTGTTGAAAGCGGGCAAAACAATACTGCACAACGATATAACGATCAGTTGATAGCACTGAAGCCGCAATCGAAAAAAAAAAACGTCAACGTACAGGTAAAGGACACCACCCAATCATCCTGTTGCACGATAATATTATGCCAGACCACATGTCGATGCTACCACGAAATTAACCCTAGAACAGTTACACTAGGAGGTTTTACTGCACCCGGCTTACTCCTCGGACATTGCACCATCAGCTTTTCATCTGTTTCGATCTATGCAACATGCCGTAGCCCAACAGCGGTTCACCACAGTCCCGGAGATGGAAAATTTCGTCACTGTGCTCTTCAGCTCCAAACCAGAGTCCTTGTATCAGTGGGGCATTCATTTGTTGCCTGAAGAATGGCAAAACGTCATTGATAGTGACGGCCAATATTTCGTTGAATAAATGTGCGCTAGTTTGCTGATTTTTCCTGTCTCCATTCTCCTTAAAACGGCGGAAACTTTTGTATACGCCTAACAGAAAAACAATTACATGCACTGAAGTTGTAATCTATATTTTAAGCCCATACCATAACTGTAGAACATGCGTGCTTCACAGTCAGCACTCCATAGTTCACAAGCAGATGATCTCAGAGTAACCACCAAAAACAGACCCATCATCCGATTGGAATAACGTGAAGTGGGATTCCATTTTCCAATTTTTGGGCTGTTGATATCATTGCTACCACGTGGTTTTATTGATATTTACGATGAGAGATTTATGGGCGGCTGCTTGCCTATGTTACCCGAGTGTATGGGTCTCTCTTCAAAGCGCTTTGACGGAGACCATAACATCTGTGACCGTCTTTAACTCATATGCGCGAATTGAGCGGGACCAGGTTTTCCGCATCTCCCTCTGCAGTATCCTTTGTTCACATGGTTGCAATTTCGTGAGACTTCCATGGCGAGGTGAGTTCATGCAATGTCCTGTCTTATTCCACTTGCTGATGTCAAAGGACTCAGTGAATTTAGTGACATTTCTGGCATTAGCAATACTTCATATGTTCATACATCATAATGAGCAGCTTAATATAACGCCCTTTCCCAACCGAAAGAGCTCGCTCCTGTTCGCCATTTATCAGCTATTGACCAGATCGTATTCCCGTTGCCGTTGTTTTACCCTATCAAGCGCACTATTGTGGCAGCAACCATCGCGCCTGTGTGATGGTGTCCAATAACTTTTATGCACATAGTGTATATATATGCAAGATGTTTGCATTACTGCATATCAATGATATACTCAATTTATGTGTTACAAATAAATTATTCCTCTTTGCACTAAATATGAAATGACAGTAATACTGCTGTACCCGACAGCTCAGATGTTTAGTATATTTTTGTATTTAATTATCATATCATTACTTCCGAAATTTTGGAAAAATCGGCCTTTATTTTTGGCCTCAATAACAGCACCTTAAGAAAGAATGTTCTTCGTTATACCATGTTTACTGTAATACCTTGAACAGCAGCGAATTATGCCTCGATACAAAACATTGTGAAAGTTTTGACTCATAACGGGCTGAACTAAAACGCAAGAAGATATTTTTTGTATCGCTTAGCACTGTTGCTCTATGTTAAGAATTATTCTAAACAAAATGGGATATCTGCGCGCATGCGGTTGTAGCCGCGAGTATTTGGCACAAAATTCCAAGTCAATCTCTTACCTTTTTGTGACTTTTTCTCGGTATCAAATTTTTGACGAATCGAGTTGGGGTTACACAAACCAGTTACGCACCTATCTTTCTATAGCTATTTCGAGCAGTATACGTTGGACTGGAAGGTGGTTAAGATGTAGCATCACGGCTAATATGCAAACTGTACTAGTTTATAGTGTTATGTTCATTACGGATTGATAGTAATTTTTTACAGTTGGGTAAATACATCCATCGCTCTTTCCATGTTTAGCAACGCAGAGCAACGTAAAAATTCTTATTCGGCAGCCGTCGGGGAATCAAATCCCGAATCTCTCGATATCTAGCAGAGCGCGTTAGCCTTACACCACAGCGGCCAACAATTCACGGTGCTATCTCTGTTTTTCTTTTTCAGTCAGCATCTGACATCATAAATCCGTAAGATTAGCTGAGCCCATCTTACGGATTTATAACGAACATCTTACGATGATTATGAAGAACCCATCTTACAGTTCGATTCCCCGACGGCGGCTGAATAACAATTTTTCGGTTGCTGTGCGTTGCTTAACGTGCAAAGAGCGAATAATTTATTTACTCAACTGACCAAACGTATTTACATGATTTTCACCATTTTGACAGTTATTAAAATGGCAAATAATTGTTTGTTTAACTCGAACGTAGATATAATGTAGCATTTAAGGAAAATTCGTGTTTGGTGATGAAGATAAAAGTTTGGAACCCAATCTGTGAGAGCTGGAAATGTTACCGCTATTTAAGTCCACAACATTATGGGAACAGCAGTTCAAGCAGTTCCATGCGATTTCAAGTAGATGTATATAATTCTTTGTAGAATTGTTTTTATGTTTCATATAAGTAGTGAAGATGTTTGTTCATTCCAAAAATTCTACTGTCCCAAGAGCTTTAGAATTTTACTGATTAATTTGGTTTTCTCAGGATTAGGTAGTAAAATGGAAAATTTTCACTTAAGTCCATTGAATTGTTGCTCTTACATAAAATTATTGGTGCAAAAATTTACAACAGATCAAAAAATTCTTTGTTTTTCTCAGCAGGGAAACAAACGCCAAAACCTAAAACTGTTCTATTTCTCACTAGGACAGCAGCTTTTGGACAAGAATGTCACATCTCATCGTAAGAACTTATTCGACAGTCATTTTTTTCGGCGTACTTGCGCCCAATGGAAGTGTTGAAAGCAGTTTCCAAGTAAGTACTTTCAATTACGACGCCTAGTAAAAGGCAAGCTGTAGCCAACATATTGTATATAGATTGTTCCGTTAATTAGAGATAATTCTTTATTAATATTATTTTCCTAAATATAATAGTGAAAACTATATTTCGTTTTTCTTACATCACTATTCATGGCTTTGATAAACTAGCCAATTCATTTTAAAATTAAAAACATTGTATGAACAAATTTAAAGTAAAGAAAGACTGTCCTACTGTTATGCGCCTGAATGAGCTCTATTTTATCATTCCCTAATCAACTTAAAAATCCTTTATTTCCTTTCCTAGAGAAGAACATATGTATATTTGAATATGTTCTTACGGAAAGCAAGAAAAGTTCAATTAAAATAATGTGTGATATGAATCTTATTCTCACAACGGAGTAAATAGCAAATCCCAACAGATGCTATTACTAATTTTTCACCTTTTTCAACAGTAGCAAATTTACTTCTAAAGTTTAAAAAAGTTGCATTTCCGAAAGGGCTCAAAAGTACTTCACACATATTTTAGAATAGCAGTACGCAAAAAAAAAAAAAGAAAGTTGAAAACAAAACGAATGTCAGCAACCTTAAATCCTAATTAAATGTGTTTTACAAAATCGTATTGGTTTTGAAGAATCGTGAATACAGGTTTCATTGAATAAAAAAGACCTCCACAGTTCTAAACATGGATGCCTGACACCTGAAATCGATACATCACTTGTAACGTTTCAAAAAAATGTTTTTAGATTTTATTTTGACGCGAATATTCCATTTTTATTTTCAGTCACGTCGTGTTATTATCTGTGATAATCATGAGGTAATCTTAATCTGCTACTACATAATGCTGCTATTTCGTTTGATTGCTCTGCAGCTAAAGTAAGTATTTCCCTGTACGTCCGTCTTCAAACAATTTTTTTAACTCAGGAAAACATTCATATCCAATTCTGGAAGTACGGTAGACGTACTTTTGAGTTTGAGATTTTAAATTTAATTAAAAACAGAATCAAATGTTATCATTGTACTGAAAATTTGAATTATGCAAATTTGGGTATTAATTTCCACATTCAAGTAAAATTCGAAATTGTAATATATACGGTCGAGTCATATTTTTCTGACCACCATCTAATATCAACAGTAACCGATGTGTGCAGCGCGGACAGAATCTAGACGGGCTGGGAGTGACTCAATAACTGCTGGAAGCCGTTCACAGGCTACTGATTTCTATTGGCAGTAATTGGGATCACTTACAACTTTAAGCATAGTGTATAGGTTCTCTTTATGTATTATATTCTTATAGCTACGAAACTGGGTATCCTCACTTTAAGTTGTTTTCGCGGAAGCAGTACTTCGCCCAATGGAGCAGTATATATTCACAGTCATCAACACAAGGCTTAACACTTGACTACCATATGTGGATCATGTATTTCACTTATTGCTTCAAGGAAAAGAGACTCCCGCTTTTTCTGGATAATATTAATATCTAACTACGATAATTTTCACCATGGAGTTCGAGCACAATAATTCCTTAGCTTATTTGGACGTTTTACGGAAAATTTTGTCTGGAAATAGCTTTCGTACACTAGTCTGTTATAGAAATGCATTCGCCTAAAACCGCATGATCCACAGCTCATTCTGTCAAACTGATTAAAAGAAAGCTTTTCTTTGATCTCGAATCAGAAATGCCTTTGACGCTCTTCTGGGCATTCCTCTGACGTTAACAATTTCAAGTTGTTACTGTACAACTCCCGTACGAGTTTTCCAGAATATAAAGGCCCTACCTTCGATAACTTTCGGAGACAGCTTGAGGACAAACAGCATATGTGAATATTCATCGATCCGATGATTAAGGTTATTCAAAGACTTCAAATAATTTCGGTAAATAAGCTAAATGTTTCAGTTACTCCCCAGTTTACAGTGTACTGCTGACCTCATTCAATGTAAAAATCGTGTTTTGAAGAAAAGAAGGAAGAACTTATTATTCTCGAATTTATGCCCTGTAAAGTAATCATTGTTTCCATGCAACATTAGCATATGGGAGAGAAAGATATTATGACTTTTTCAAAGAACATAGTAATGTTATTTACAGTCAACATGAAATTAGAACATCAGATCATCCATATTTTATTGGGACTTTTACAGGAAGAATGACTCTCATTATGAGTGTTCATAAAAAACATGCCGAATGCAATATGTACTAAATGGACGATGTCATCGCTCTGTCCACGATATTTTATAAACAACGCATTTACGCCTTATGCGTAAATGCGAACGCACTCGACTAGTTATTGAGAGATCTGTGATTCGATCCCAGCGGTTTCGGAACACAATTTTTCAGTCGCTATGCGTTGTTTATAAAATAACGTGGACAGAGCGATGACATCGTACATTTACATTATCTCCACATATTTGTTATATATTAAGTAATATATACTCACGAATATAATGCTTAAATGAATTATCCTGATGAAAATTCCATTGTGGGTTTTGAAAACAAAATGGACATGCTGCATCAAGATATCAGAAGAATAAAGTGCAAGCCAAGGCTCTCCCTCTGAGTTCTTCAATCCATTCGGTCTCTGGCTCTAAGCCAAATACGAGACAAAATGATACTGTTGTTTCATTGAAGAACCAGGTCTTCGATGCTTCATCGAATAATTCTTCCGATTTTGATATATATATATAGAACTGTGAAAACTACACGGATATCAATGACTCTGAAGCTGATTCTTAAAGCGAATCTCATTAAGATGATCAGCGTGAAGGACAAGAAGAGACATGCACAAATAACGTAGCAGTTTTAAAATCTTCAAAGCAAAAAAATCAAGAGTCACGTTGGGGAATATCGGGAGAATCTACAGCAGCCACCATCGGGAAGTACAAATAATTCAAAGGTGTGATGAGAGAGCAAAATCACTTTCGTGCATTTGAATATCTTTTGAATACAGTCTAAGAAACAAAGGTAACAAAATCCATTTCAAAAAAGAAATCCTTTAAAACATGATTGACAACAAAAAAAGAAAGAGAAATAACAATAAATAAGTCTAGAATTTTCTCATAAATAAAAGATACAAAGATAGAAAGGAGACTATCGGAAGTTACTTATTTTCTTTTTTTACATTAATGAATTCATCTTTTGATCCTATGTTTAGTGCAATCATCTATTTATCGTAATGTAGCTCTTCATGTTAGTATATAATATTATTACATATTTTAGTATATAATGTTAGTGTAAATAAGGCATTACTGGTAGCCAACCACAAAATTGTGTTCCAACATTTTTTCAAAAGCAGAAGATATCTAAATGCCACGTAGCGCAGCATTTGGCAAAGAATGAATATGTAATTAGCCTTTGTGTTTAAGAACCGCATTATGGTGGGTGAAAAATATTCTGGAGCGAATATCCGTTGTTATTTCACAGCTCAAACGTAACGAACACAAACCATTTTTAAACGAACAAAAAGAGGCAATTAAATTTCGATTGTGTACACGAACCGTTAGGGGAAGGTATCTAGGTGAAAACATGAAAAACTCCATTAGCAACTCAAAATGCAAGACAGCATCTCGAGAATGCAATTCGTTGTAGTTGGTGAAACTAAAAGGGGTGTTCTAGCTGTTACTGAGTAAGTACGCGAACAGTTGTGAAAGGTGAAGCTGCCTCTTCCAACTCATAGGGAGTGTACTAGCTATCACTGAGTAAGTAAGCGATCAGTTCTGAAAAGTGAGTTGCATCTTCCAACTCATAGGGAGTGTTCTAGCTATTACTGAGTAAAAAAGCGATCAGTTGTGAAAGATGAAGCTGCCTCTTCCAAATCATAGGGAGTGTTCTAGCTTATACTGAGTAAGTAAGCGATCGGTTGTGAAACGTGAAGCTGTTTCTTCCAAAATGGTGTAGTTGAAGGCAGCTCTTGATGTCAAATAACCAGAAGTTATCAAATGGATTGGAGTTATCTTCCAACTGAACAACACATGATCTCATGTCTCCTTGGTTGCCCAGAAAGAAATATTGGAGCACAGAGCAGGCTTAATGTCGGACATGAAAAATTCCTGTGAGTTTGCGACTTCAGTTTATTCCGGTTTCTGTCTATCTCCCTTATCGAAAAGAACATTATCGTTTTTAATGACAACAAAAATCATTTAAAATACGTCTTTTCCGTAAATCTTCAAAGTCTTAGCATATTTAATCCTCAACCTAAACAGTAGATGGCCAGAGCTATTAGAAAGTAATGTGTCCTACTTCACTAAATAAAGTAGCAAAGGTAGACAAAATTTCGTGTTTCACTTCTGTCTACAAACAAGGAAAGGCTTTTACACAATTTCATATCTTCGGAAGCTCTAGAAGAAAGGTTAGGCTCGTATGAAAATGAAAGGGGGGCACATATATTTGAACTTCATGTAGGCACATATATTTGAACTCTGTCAGGTTCAATTTTTTCTTGGCGATTGAAAAATTACCTTTGTGTTTCCGAAGTGTAAAATTTATACTGCAAACCAAAATTTGAATAATACCGTGTATTTTGATTTTTCAACTTAGAATGGAGTGGGAAATTTGCAAAAATATATTTTACGGGTCTGATCTTTTTTCTAAGATGGTATGATATTTACTCAAACTAAATATCTTCGGTATTTTCAGGCTGAAATTTCCTCTTCCTACATCGTTCATCACAAATGAATATATAATATTATTCCTAAAAATAAGTACTACTATCTGTACCAAAAGATATCTATAATATCAGGAGTGCTTATAAAATATTTAGGTAAAAACAAGCCACGATTCTTCATCACCTTTTTCCACAGTTATATCTTAATGCATATTTGCTTCGTTGCCATTTATTGTTCAGTATAATATTGAGAAAAAAATATTTAATTATTTTCAGTTTTAACCTTGTAATCTATCTGGCTGGAGATGAAGAAACATATCCTTCGAGGTTTATTCCTCAATTAAAAAATAAACACTCTCAGCCAACGTTCAACTCATTTTGCAATGTTCTAAAACTAGAATACAGTTTGTTAGAAATTGTAGTTCTTTTTTTACATTTTTCGGAATTAAATCCCAAAATAAAATTCTCAATATCAATTGGGTTGGCAAAAAAAAATAATTGCCTTTTTTCCTGTGTTTTTCCTGTCAATGACCTTTTACCATCTCGCAGGCAAGTTAATGATTCTGCGCTCAAAAAAGTTTTTTTTTTCGGCAAAAATAGTTCCAGGAACGATTGGATAGTCTCATCAGCAGTGAAGATTTTACCATTCAAGTATTTTGCAAGGAAATAAACAAATGTTAGTCCGATGGTGCCAGATCTGGCGAATATGGTGGATTTGATAATTCATTCTATCTTAGCTGCAACAATTTTGGACGTATGACCAAACTTGTATTTGGCCTTGAGTTATCATGGTGAAACAAAACACCGTTGCGATTCACCAATTCTAGAGGCTACTTTTTGACTGAATCACTTAATTTATTCAGCTGACGACAGCACAAACCCGAATTATTGGTTTGGTACCTTCGAACCGATTCAAAATACAGAATACCTTTGAAATCCCACCAGACTGACAGTATAACCTTCCTTCGGTGCATATCTGCTTTGAAGTGCATTGAGCAGGTTCATCTCGCTTGCTTCACGATATTTTTCGTTCAACGCTGTTGTAGACGATTCATTTTTCTTCGCTTGTTATCATACGTTTCAAAAATGGATTGTTTTGCTCACGTTTCAAGAGCTAATTGCATGTGCCAACGCGCTTAGTTAGATAAATTTCTTTGAGTTCATGTGGTACCCACATATCGAGCTTACTAACAAATCTGAGTTGCTTTATATGGTAGTCAACGTTCGATTTTGATATGTTCAGATTCTCAGTAATCTCTCGTGTCGTTAAACGCCGATTTGATTCGATCAATGCCTGTATTTTATTGTCATCACCTTCGATTGTCCTTCCTGAGAATGATGCACATTTCACATCAAAATCTCCAGACCAATAGTTCGCAAACCAATTCTGACGCTGCCGTAGTTTTAAGGCATCTTCACCATACACATCATATAACTGCTTATTTCCCTGCGCAGTGTTGTTTCCTTTTTGTAAGTAATAGAGAAGAACATGACGAAAATGTTCCTTTTGATTTTGCATTTTGAAATTGACGCAAACAAACTCTTGTTAACGAAATCGTGCACTTTATGTTCCTAAAACAAGCTTGAACTGTCAGCTGTCACTTTACATAATGAACTAATGAACTTGCAGTTTCAAATGACGTTAGTGACATTAAAGGCATGTTTCGCCATCTATGTGTAAAAAACACAAAGACGTTTTGGCCAAACCAGTAGTTTCTCGTTTAGAGATTCTCATAAATTCACAGAACTGCAATGTAACTTTTTACTACAACATTTGATGTTTCCGTATTTATTTTTCACAAACCTATGTAATATAATATATTGCTGAAAATATTATGATAACTGCATAATACCTTGATGTTACATGGAATATCTTGAGATTTCGTCATTTTATATTCCTAAAGGTTTGTCCACATCCATTAAAATTTAACTACGCAGAATGGGAACCAAATTACACACAATATTCCACTTGAATGCTACTATGAAATCGACGACTGAAATGCACGTCATGTACGTGAATGTATATTAACAAAATTGCTAGTTCCTTTTAGGTAGAAATCAATTTTGTATTTTTGATCCTTTGGTGGAAGCCGAAATTCTACAGCGCTGTGATGAAAGTTAGATAGTCATTGAAACACAAACCAACTCATATCTCCTACCAATTAGTATGGAAACTCATCAAGCAATCCGAAACTAAGAAAATGTGCTGAAACACCGTTGAGCTATTTTATTGTACATATTTTCCTTATTTTCGGGGGAAAACTATTTCTTCAATTGTGTTTTTTGTTTTTCCATCCCAGCTACTGAGGCGTGCAAACATCTTTTCTTGTAGGACAGTGCAAAAAAAATGGGGTATTAAAACAAATAAATATATCTCCCATCTTTACCATATACATATGTACATTTACACCATCTGATCCAAAGGATCCAGAAACCTGCCCATCCACAAAATTATTCTAATAAAAATGGATTTAATACCTAGGTGGTCTAACTACTCTATTGAGAATATTTTCCAGTAGAATTTCGATCACTGCAACATGAATTGCCTTCTACTATGCTACAATACAAAAGCATTAGTCAAGTAGTTCCCCGGTTCTAGATTTTTCGACCTGGCTAGGGCTTTGTCTTACAATTTATCATAACGGTCTTTATGAAGACTGTTAGGACTCTCGGTAGGCCAGTTAATGGTTTTCTCAAATAACATCAAACCACTGTTACACACCCTACGCTTTGTGTACGAAAGCATTGTTCTGTTTGTAAAAATAATGGCTTACACCGAACAGTTTCCATAATGGTGAGAGCACAGAATCATCGAGAATATCATAATAGCCGTAGCGTTAGGGTTTCTCCGAACTTAAAAGAGGCCCAGCACAAACCATGCAAAATAGCCCCAGAGAATATCGTCTCGTCTACCAAACTTCACATCTGGAATAACACAGCTAGGAAAGTTGCGTTTTTTTGGAATATTCCATAACAGAGTAGTTCGTCGGACTGCCAGGTGGAGAGGTATCATTCATCATTCCGGAATACCTGATTGGAATGATAAATATTTAGCTTACTACAACCGAGCTTTAAATCACTCCAATTGACAACAGGCTTTGGTTTTGCTGATGTTAGGCTTGTGCCTGTCTCGGCCATGTGAACCTATTTGTGCTCTCGACGAACCGTTATTGTTTTGGAGATGTCTCCAGTGGAAGTTTTAAACTCGGTTGTATACGTTGCAACAAACGTCAACCGATTTTTCGTAAAATCATTTTGAGCATTCGGTGATCTCATACTCTCAGCTTTCCTTGTCCACCATGTTGTGTTTTTTTGCGACATGATGAGCACTGTTGTTGTTCTTGTGCATTTCCACTTCGCAATATCTCGTACAGTTGATGGGGCAGAAGCACCAGAGCAGACATTTCGCGAAATCACTTGTTGATACTGAACAATATTTAACAAACGTATTGATTAGATTCCTATTTAGTTTTAAAATGCACTTGCAAGTCATTTATTAGCATTCTATAGCACGCAGAGGCTTAGCCACGGACGCATAATCCGTAGCTACGGTGAGTTAATTTCTTCAGTCATTAATATTGATTTCAGTAATATTTTTTCCATAATTTAAATTATAACATCTGATTTCTGAATCATAACCATGGCCGCCCCGGTGGCGCAGTGGTCTAAGCGATGGCCTCTGATCATTCGTCCGAACGGGGTCCGGGGTCGAATCCCGGTGAGGCATGGATGTTGTGTTTGTCTTACGGCACTGGCTCTCTCCCTTCCCTGAAACCAGTGACCCTAAATTAGGGACGGGCGACTGCTTATAGCCCATTGAGTTGCTTACGGTGGTCGTTAAACCTCCAACCAAAAAAAAATCCTAACCATGTTAGTTGAGATTCAAATAGAAACTTCACTTCATAATTTTTAATCATTTAAGCCTGTCACGAAGTAGCCAAGGTATCACGAACATACCACGTACAAGTGGTAACATCGTGATATGTAATAATTGATGTAATTGAAATGTAATAAAATATGTTTCATATTCACAGTTTTAATCACCAGGCCCATATAAAAAGAAGACGACAATTGGGATTGCAAATTTTGGGGACAAACTATAACAAAGATTTATTGAACGGTAATCACACCTAAATACAACAAACAAATCTATATAAAACTCCGTTGATTCGTGTAAAGAAACCTTTAAAGACAAAATACTAAGGAAATGTTGTATCTGCAGAGTTATGGCTCTCCAACCGGGAGGCTTTCTCAACGACTGCAAATGTTACTAACAAATCTGCCGAGTATAAACATAAAATTTTGAAACACAGGTGCTCGAGGACGCCGTATTTTAAATCTTGATTCTCGAGGCACGAGGCGATACACGCGCTTCCTTTCGTGTCGAATATTACCTCAGTATCTTCCTCCACGCGGACGGGACATCAACCGATTCGGTATCGTTGCGTACATAAGGATGCGAGGAGATCTTAATACTTTCTCTGAACAGTGTGCCCTGGTAGCCAGCTTAATGCACAATCATCTTCATCTTAGCCCATAACGGGACTGCGCTTCTTTGTGTTACTTCTTTAGACAAGGCTCTTAATGACTTTCCCAATCTGATGTTTCTCATATGCTCCTAAGCTCTTAATGCTAATGACCTTTTCGTCATTCCGATGTAAATTTTTGCTAAACCGTTCGGGTTCTTCTAAGGCATCTTTTATACCCCTGATTCCGATTTCCTGTCACTGTTTCGTTGGCGGTGTTTTAACCCCAAACACCGCCAACGCGAGTGTTTTGGGGCAAAAGCCCTTTATTAGGTCCTGGCTAAAATTTGAACATGCACATTTATATACTGGGGGTTCCGTGTATATGGGTAAACACCTTTATTTTCACGTACCCCCGCACAGAGAAAGGATAAAATACACAGAAACGATAATTACACATAATTATTTACAAATTTACATGGCAGCACTAGGGTCCGAGCTGCCTAGACGACACTAGGGCAAGTCTTCTGTCTTCTCTACTCTTCAGTCTTCTGTCTTCTCTACTCTTCAGTCTTCTGTCTTCTCTACTCTTCAGTCTTGTCTTCTCTACTCTTCAATGAGTATTTCTTCCTGACTCGAAACGAAGTCTTTGATCAACTCAACGAGACCTTGACGTGCTCTGGGATACGCTATCAAGCTCGAGAGTTCCTTCGTTTTCCCTATGTCGGGGGCGAGGACTTTTCTCCGTCCTGCAAGATAACTGCACTCCAGAATCATGCGTGCGACGTCAGCGGTTTGGAACCCGCAGCCGCACACTCTGTCCTTTATCGCAAAGCGGCAAAACTATTCCGGCGAAACGCCAGGACAGGTGAATACTTGATTCAGGGACCCTTCACATTCTTAGCGCGTGATGGAGACACGGAGGAGGATGCGGTGGTACTTCTTACCCATTTCCCTTTCGTCCCATCGTAATTGCCACTCAAACAGCATGGCCTTTTTTAAGCTTTGTGCGAAATAATTGCACCGGTGTTCGCAAATCAAAATCTATACTATATTTTCCAGCCGCTTCCTTTGCGAGCTGGTCTGCCCTTTCATTGTGACTGGTTCCGACATGGCTTCGGACACAGTGGAACGATACTAACACATCACTCCTTCGGCCGACTAGAGCTTTTACGTTTCTGACAAGGGGAGTTTTACTCCCGAACTGTCCAAGTGTTTTAAGAGCCGCTTAGCTGTATGAGAAAACTTTGACTTCCGCAACACTGCCATTGAGCCTGGCCCAGTGCAGTGCGTTTCTGATCGCCAACAACTCTGCTTGAAACACAGAGGCGTTGGGAAAGACTTTAATTTGTCCTGTGTGTATCTCATTGCAATCTGAGAGCACACAGAATCCTGCCCCTACGTTACCGTTGGTTTTAGAGCCATCGTTAAAGATCTCGCTCCCCACTCCAGATGGGAGGTCTTTATCCCATGTGGGACAGATTTCTTTGGCTGGGTGGCATGCCCAGTCAATTTTCGGCCATTCTACGTCGAATGACTGATAATGGGCACCAAGTAGTTCAGCACTGCTGCCAAATCTAAGGGATTGCATCACTACTTCCCTTGCAATCACTCAATCCGCTGGTTCACATCCCGCCAGCATTTGCAGTGTTGCCGTAGATGTTGAGCGGAAGCACCGTGTTATTCCCAACAGCGCTCTTCGCTGAATCTGATTGACTCCGTTTCTCGTTCTAACTGTGTCCGTCCACCAGGCGGAGAACGCATACGTGAGGATTCTCTCCACCCCATATAACGCGAAAGTGCGGTGTTTGATATACGGGAAGATGCCTGGTTGTCCTTTTTCATTGGAGGACAAAGTTCAGTAATTCATGGAATCCAAAGAAACCCATTAGCGAGGTCCATGAGGTAGAGTAGTTGTGACTTTGCATTCCTTGTCGTTATTACAGGTCACCGCAATGAATTGACCTACCATTTATTTGGGAAAAATTAACTTGTTCATAAACTTTATGACTATGTGAAAGCTTTTGAGACCAGACAAATCCGGTGGGAACGTCAGTTGCAAAACAAAAGCTGCAATCACTTTCCAACATTAGTAGGGTTTGTAAATCAAAATGGAACTTGGATCTCAGAATATTGTGTGCATTTCAAATCAGTCAGAGGATTTCAACAGCAGATTTTCTGACTTCATAAAGAACGAAATTTCCATGAAAATGTTTGCCTCGCCCTTTTTTGGTTATCATTGAATGTGCTCCACCACATCTACAATTAGAGTTTGCAGATCTGCAGTGTGACTTTACAGTGAAATGCAAATTTTTACATGCTCGTACATTAATTAACTTTTATTCCAGATATGTGTGACTGAAGAAAAGAATCCAGAAGTACATAAACATGCTTTGTTCTTGTCTTCTACCTTTGGCAGTACCTAAAAATGTGAAAGGATCAGTCAAATGATGACCACAAAATCAAAAGGAAGAACACATCTGACCGATAATCATTTAGAGGTCTTTTTAGTAATCGCGGCAACACGAATTGCACCCGATATTTTGGTTTTAGTCAAAAAAAAACGTCAAGTTTAACCTTAAGACTTCAATGACATACATCTCTATTTTAACGGGGGAAACACATTGTCAATGGGTTTTACTTGTAACATATAGCAATTTTATACTAGCACTGTTTTCATTCTGTTTCGTGAAGTACGAGGTATATTGCTTCTGAACGTGCTGTTGGCTATAAAGTGTAGGATAGTATGAACCAAAATGTGTCATCTGTAATTTTAAAATCATTGTCGACAGACGTTCAGGCTGTGGAAACTTTCGGATTTATTGATGTGGCCCTCGGTCCTGAAAGGTTGAAGATTCCTAATTTCAAGTACTTCAACGAATATACTACTATAAACACACATTTTTGTCTATAGTAGTTGGAACATATATGTCCGTATTCTCATAAATGTACAGCAACGGAATGCTCAAAATCACCCTTCTGGAAATAAATAACAGCTTTCTAAAGTGAGTGATGCCTAAAGAACACACAAAGCGTAACACAAATTTTATTCAGCAATGAATACTAGATAACGGTTACCACAATTATTGCAAAAATGATATACAAGCCTTCAAAAGCAAAAGGCTTCGAAATCTTAAAAAGTGCGTGTTATTTGACCTGTGTTTAATTGCAGCGATTAACAACTCGCCTTACTTTAACCTATTTCTACAACGACATTTTCAACTTCCCTTTGTAATATTAATTTATTACATCATTTTCGAATATTTTACTGAAACATATTTGAAAATGTCATTTCAAATGATTTGCAGGGGGAAAGAACGTTTTGTTGCATCACGGTTGCTCCAACGGATGAAAGTAAAGGAAAAAATTAGTGCGAAAATGTACCCAACTTAGTATTGAACTACATGATGGATGGCAAATATTACTTCTGAGCTGTATAAAGCAATACATCGTTCGGTATTTCGTTAGCGTTGCTATCGCCTGAGGGATGCTTCCAGCTGCTTTTTCAAAGTTCCAAACAAGTATGTTTAAGCAAGATCCTCTAACACATACTCAGCACAGATTTTTCTGAAAAGATTAAAAAAATAAGATTTTTTTTAGAAAGCTAGAAAACTGATGCTTCAGGAGAAGTGGAGCTTTTGAAAGAATATTTGGAGAGTTTTCTCTAGGAACGTTTAAATAAAGAAGAACGTTTAGCTTATATTTTAATAAAAACCACACAAACGTTTATTGCAACTGAAATGACTACCGTCTGCGCACGACTAAAAAATAAGGGTATAAACCTATTAAACCTTTAATGGAACTAAATAAAACCTTACATAAGACCTTTCGGATCATAAAATCCATCATCAGATGTCGCGAGTGCTGGTATTACAGAATATACATAATCGGTCGAGCAACATTATTGTGACCATCAGCTAATATCCAGATTAACCGCCGTGTTCAGAGCGGACAGCTCCTAGACGAGCTGGGAGTGGCTCAATAAGTTACTGGAAGGTGTTCACAGGCATGTGGAGCCATGCTGACTGCAGTGTGTATGATAGCTGCTGGAGGATCCATAGAGGGAAACGCACGATCGTGGTCCCACAGATGCTCAATTGGGTTTACGTCTGGAGAATTAGAGGCCAGGGAAGCATTTTTAAGTCTTCATTGTGTTCTTCCAGCCACTCTCGGACATTTCCAGCTGTGTGACTCATCGTACTGTCGTGCTGGAATATCCCATCCGCTCCAGGGAAGACAATCAGCATGTATGGGTGCACCTTGCCTGGAATATTGGATATTCATTGCGAATTCGGTCCATGCCGCTTTCCAGAAGAATGAGTGGACCCAGAGAATGCCACGAAAACATTCTCCAGACCATGACGCTGCCCCCACCAGCTTTTGTTCTTTCAGCAATGGTTGAAGAGTGTTTGTTATCCGATGTTCCTCGTATTATACGTCTACTACATTCAGTAAAATTTTCTAGATATTCCCAAGCATTACTTTTCATTACATTACCATTGCAATGTTTGAATAATGTACGTACTCGCATATTTTTGCACAGCGTTGATTAACCTTTATCGTTGCAGAACTTTTGGGAATCCGGCGACTACGAGGTAGGTTTGGATTTTGTAATCGTGATTTTAATTTCTTCAGACATTCTGGTGTACCAAATGCTTCAGCGGAAAAGGCTGACTTGTTATTAATGCTTTTAAGATGGATACACCTAAAACATTTTTCTTTTGTTTGAAATAGTAAACATTTCTCTAAACATTTTCTGCTCAGTTAATGCATTCCCGAGGACGTAAATTTGCACAACGATAAGAACAACTTTAAATTACAGCCAGTAATACATAATATTTGGTAAAACTTAATCATAATTATATTAAAAATCAATATTTCTACCTCAAGTAGCGTTCGAGATCTGCTAACAGGTATTGCCACCTTACAGATCGCTTACTAATTGTAATCATGTCGTATTTTTTTTAATAATTTTATTAATTTTTGGAATGGAATCAAAACTTGAGCCTAATCATGTGATGTTCAGGAATATTCAGGATAATTTAATCCATTATGACTAAATTTTCTAAAAATTAAATTAGCTGAAAATTTCGCAAAGAGTGCTTGCGGGTTTATGGGGAAAATAAAAATTGGTTTGCCACATCGGTAAATCTGTAGTTATGCGTACTGAATTATTTGGCTGAATAATACAAAAAATTTCGAAGAAATGTACATATTTTTAAGTATGTAATTTGAGGCAAAATGGTAAAAAACTTCAGCTTTACAACAGGTTTTAAAGATCTTTAGTGTAAAATTTACATGCAAGTAAGTGATGTAAACATCCGCTGTGGTGACCTTTAACCGGCGCCGCTGAGTTGTCCAGACAACTGCTGCTTAGTGGTGCTGTGGCAATTTTATGGGCTGAGAAGAACGAGACAGAGCGAGCCTTTGCACCTCACACAAATCCGCTTTGCTGTAGAAAAGAGTTCTAAATTTACCAGTATTGTGTGCAGAAAGGGCGTTACAACGCAGTTTCAGTGTGTATTACAAAAAACAAAAAAGTAAAGAATAAAACAAAAACACAACAACAACCGTGATCTTCGTTTCGGCAGATCCATAAAATGTCAGCCGCTGGGCGACTGTCATCGCTTCGCCGGAGTCTCGGACGACATTTGGACGGTAATGGAGATTACGAGTAATGGTATTCGGATATTGAAAACCCTTAAATAGTGTATTTTTCATAACTCTCGCACTATGAAAAAGAATTAGTTTCGTCTTCTTAGTAGGTCTGTGATTATTATTTGAGAATTGCTTGATAATAATTCTTGGCGGTGATGGAATCGTCGTGGAAGTAGAAGAAGCAGAAGTGTGCAAGCGGAGATACAACTGCGGTCATCTCGTCGAGTGCTCCTGGATTCTTGGTATTTTTGAACGACATACCAATAAATTCAGGGTGGAGTTCTGACCTGATAACAACAGATCTAAAGACACATTGCTACCCCTCATCCTGAAACACGTGGAGCCAAGATCGGAGCCTGTCAAGATGTGGCTATGACTATTTCACCGTGAACCATTCCCTCAACTTCCATGATCCACTGACAGAGGCGCATACACAAGGATTGGAGAGCAATTAGCGTCGTCCCCTAAAACATAAATTAACAGATGACAAACATAAAATGTACTTGGCAGACCATATTCTGGGCTGTGGCTATGACTATTTCACCGTGAACCACTCCTTCAAGTTCCATGAACCACTGACAGAGGCGCATACACAAGGATTGAAGAGCAATTGGCGTCATCCCCTAAAACATAAATTACCAGGTGACAACCATAAAATGTACTTGGCAGACCATATTCTGGATTATTTATTCCGATGGAATTGCCATCTTTTCTCTGAATACTGCTTCGTAGTCTTCATTTGTGCGATCAACATTCCTTCAGTGGCAGATAAAACGTCCTTTGCTTTTATTCAGCTAGCTAGATAGTTTCATATTCATTAGGAAAGACAATTGTTCCGTAAAAATAAATATTTCACACATATGCCACAATCAACATTCAAAAAGGTTATTTTAAGGGCCACCCTTAATACATATTATGGACTTCCTTCGGCGCTGTCAGAACGTAACGAAAAACTTAACAATGCAGTGATAACGTCTCACCATCTATGGTCTCTTTGAAAAAAAAATATTTTACTAACTTTTTGTTTTTACGCTTTCCAACCGTAGGTTGAAGAAGCGTACATGCTCCAGCTTTGTCCGTCTGTCCGCACGATAACTCGCGTAAAAATGGTTCGATTTCGATTAAATTTTAGTTTGTCGTAGGGGACCATCTGGGGACGAACCCTATTGAAAATGGAATTAATGGGTCAAAGGTCACGACATAGAAGCAAGACCCATTCAATTGTCCTTATGCGTCATAACTTTTGTAAATATGGTTCGATTTCAGTGAAATTTTGTATGTGGTAGAGGACTACGTGGGGACGAACCCTATTGAAAATGGGTGAAGTGGGATCGAAGGTCAGGACATGGGAGGGGGATGCATTAATTTGCCCTCATGCGTCATAACTTGCGTACAAATGGTTCGATTTCGATTAAATGTTAGTATGTGGTAAGGAGACGAACCCTATTGAAAATGGGCGAAATGAGCGTAAATGTTCAGCACACAAGATCTTGATCCATTCCATCGCCCTTATGCGTTTTAACTTACGTAAAACTGCTTCGATTGAGACAAAACTTTATCATGTTGTTCCGGAAGTATACTTAACCGGTTCTGTTGAATATCATCGAAATGGGTTCAAAGGTCAGGTCATAGGAGCCAGATTTATTCTACAGCCATTATCCTCATAACTTGAGTAATGATTTCTGGTATGTTAGAAAGCGTATCATAATCAATGCATTGTGCGATTTTACTAACTTGTTTACGCTTTTCAACCGTAGGTTGAAGAGGCGTATATACTCCAGCAATGTCCGCCTGGCCGCACGATAACTCGCGTTAAAATGGGTCGATTTCGATGAAATTTTAGTATGTCTTAAGGGACCACTGGAGACGAACCCTATTGAAAATGGACGAAATGGGGTCAAAGATCATAGGAGTGAAATTTTTCTACAGCCATTATCCTCATAACTTGAGTAATAACGTAAGTAATAACGTAAGTAATGATTTCTGGTATCTTGGAAAGCGTATCATAATCAATGCATTGCATGATTTTACTAACTTGTTTTTTATGTTTTAATTTCCTTTGAAAAATTTGAGTAACTTATTATATTAACAATGACATTGCTAAATACTGAAGATACCCTGATTTTCTGAATGTCACATCTCAGACATCTTACTGTTTTGTTTCGCTAGATAATTCATTCAAAGCGAGCAAATAAGAACAAACGGGAAAGTACAAAAAAGTAATTTGTAATTTTCCCACTACCGACTGCGATTTCATATTTACTGCTCACCCAGTAAAAAAAATGGTCTTTCTTGGCATAGGACAATGGCAAAGGTGTTTAGAAGCAGATGCTCTCGCAATAAAAGTAACACGTTTCGGTTTGTATAACCGTTCAACAAGTGAGTCACGCTCACGTGCCCTACATAGCCAGATGCCATTTTAAAGACTTTGTGCTCTACTTAAATAATTTTATATAGATTTTTTTCTGGGTTTTTAATTGCATAGTAATTCAACAAAATGCAAATATGATTACAAGAGGAATCTGCACGTGACAAACAGATTATCGGCATAATTTTCGAATGTTTTCGTATTTGGCAGGATTGTATTTATCTTTTAACAAGTAGGTCATGTGATCAAAAATGTAACACAATACAACATTTTTGTTTTTTACTGTGAATTCCTGACATGCAGATTTCAAAGGAATCTAAACGGATAACAAACAATTCAAGACTTGGTTGTGACTGCAGCATTCTCTTAAAATTTTCAATTTGTTTTTACCATTTCTAACATATACCTAAAGCTACTTTTCTAGATATACGCCCTGGACTCTGAGGCACTTGTCATACCTTGTGATAAGTTTAAGTATACCCTCCTCATCGAACTCTGCAGCCTGCAACATCAGCCTTTCCATGGCACCCTCCTTTAGCGCATTATCATTGTTCTCCGCCAAGGATCTGCTTTAAAATGGAGACAAAGCGCTAATATTACAATGCCATGTCTGGTCTGTAAGATAGGCGTTCAAAACATTTCCCATGAGACTCATCAAGTAGACCCTTTGTCTTCATTGCTGTGTGTGTGCAGGAGATTTTCTGTAAGAAACAGTTTCCTCGTGAGAGCATGAACCTGCGGCTGCTTTGAATGGCTTACCGTAGATGTTTCAGACCAGCACATCACTTATTGTTCCACCTTTTCTATGAAACCGACGATTTAGGCCTAAGAATATACTCGCAATGATTTTCTGTGCCAAAAATTTCGTTTCGTACTTTGCTGCCTTTCGGTGATTGAGGTTGATGCCACTGAATACTTATCTTCTTGGGCAGTTGTGCGAAATCAAAGTTTCGTCCCCTGTAACAATTTGGTGGATAAACTCGTTACATCTCGGTGGTAATACTCCAAGAACGTCCATGCAGCTTTCAGTCGTCGAGGTTTGCATTTATAACACTCCAAGAACGTCAATGCAGCCCGAGGTCTGTGTATATAACGTTCCGCGAACGAAAATGCATCATCAAGTCGCCGAGGTCTGTGTTTATAAGGCTCCGAGAACGTCAATGCGGCTTCCACTCACCGAGATCTGTGTTTTAACGCTCCAAAAACGTTGATGTAGCTTTCAGTCACCCAGTGCTATGTTTATAACGCTCCAAAAAACTCAATGCAGATATCAGTCGCCGAGGTCTGTTTTTCTAACACACCAAGAACATCAATGAAGCTTCCAGTCGCCGAGGACTGTGTTTATAACGCTAAGAGAACGTCAATGCAGCTTTCAGTCGCCGAGGTCTCTGTTTATTTGTGAGCATCCGTGAGACGCAACTTGCACATATTTTGTTAAATTTCAAATTCTAAGTCAACACATTATACTAACGAGTACGAACAACCTATGGCATTTTTGTAACATCGCTAATCGTAAATTGTCCATTGTATTTAGTGATGTCATGTACCTTTTTTAGTTCGTCTGTTATAGAGCGAGAGAGAGGAACACCCTGATAACTCCTTGAGAAGAACATTTATTCTTCCGTTTTTAAACATTGCGCAATACTTCCTGCGACTGGATACGTTCATTACACCGTCACCATACGCTTAAACATGTCTCCGATAAAAATCAATAGCTTGGTGTTTTCAGTAATCAGAAAACAGAAAGCACATCTAACTTCGCATTAGGCGGGAGTTCCAATACGCTTGTTCATTTCAAAAGATCGTAACTAACCACAAACTGATAATGCACGTTCGACAATGGTGCTATGAGATAGTCAATAGCGCACTGAGTGCTGGTCATTAAACTGCGCGGATACCATGCACAAACGCTCTTTACTTTCTGAAAGACTGACGTATGTCGAACGAAGGGTTTTCCTCATGTGTCAGTTAAAGAATTATGATAAGGGAAGCTATTCAATGGAAAAAACTGCAGTTCGTACGATCATACATATATCCATAACGTAACAATACACAATAGAATAAGAATGGCATAACCAAATGAGAAGGATGCCAGCACATGACAGCCTGTCAGTACAAAAGTTATACCGCCAGTGGAGTTGATTTCGAGGGGACAATATGAAGAGTGATGCCCATAACAGCGATTCAGTTGGCACAACTTACCCTCATGTTTTTAACAAGTCTCTGGATCAGATTATGGGGGGAATAATACCCATTTTTCTTCCCAAGAAGCCCAAGAGGTCGAGAAGACTTCTGGGAAGGAATCCCGGATTGCAATTGCCCTTTCCAGGGATTCCTAGACCTGCTGTATTGGTTTTACATCAGAAGATCTCTTTGGCCACTATATATAATAAATACCCTCTCTAACCTGGTGTCGATCGAAGTGTCGAGACCTATTTGTACAAGCATTCTCATTCACAAAAACGAAATGGGGACCAACAAAATACATAGAAAGATTAACTTAGGGCCCTTAAATTACATCTCTGTATTGGGCAGCAGTAAGTGTGACTGCTGGACACACGAGCAGCTTCGTGCGTCCATCCAACATGATGCCAGCCCAAATTAGTCATCCTCCACCACCGCAGTGCTCACTTCCCCTAATGTTGGAAGGAAGGTTTCGACTTCTGCCTCTCTCCGTATGTACACTCGTCAAGAGTCTGCGTTCAGGGTATACCGCTACTCCTCACTGAATGGAGCACAAGCCCATTGATTTGATATCAAGTGTTGATGTCGTCCACAATTCAGACGGACTGTTGGGCTTCTTGCGCATATAGGTGTTGGAGTTTCCTATAAACTGTTTGTATTGACATCGCGGTTCCCGTAGTAGAGGAGAGATCCTTCGAGTGTTACTTTGCTGTCGAGTACTTATGGTGACGAACACTTACACACAAATACTGGTGATTTTGACATACTGTATTATGGCTCCTGGTCGTCTTTGTGGTGGACTAACTTTGTTTCCAGTCTCCTATTTTTCTGCAGCCATGATGCGGAGCCATTTTTTCAATAACAGTCGATCAGAAACTTTAATCTCTTCTGCCGTTCTTAAAATGAAAATTTTCAAGTTCGCGTGCCAACCACATCGATGATGTAAAGTCTTTATTGGTCTGTCTTCATAAAAGCTAGCACAATATTGCTTCCATACGCACGCTTAGAGTTTTTTTTACCCTGCACATGTCTCTGAAAAATATTCACAGTTTGTCGTCTCGTTTTTGGAAATTCTCTAATATGTATTTGTCACTTTAATTTTGGGCAGCAGTTTAGTTCTGCAACAAAAATCCTTCTTTTTGAAATATTTCTAAACACTTTTTTAAACATAATGTTGCATAATTTTTCAATTAGTATTTTAATGTTTCACATCATTTCGCTTAAATTCCTACCAATTTTAAAATCAATCCTTTCAAAATAAATTCTAATTGTACAGATGTTTTGCAAACGCAATACCCACTATCAGGTTTCATGAAAAATAGAGAAGAATACACATAAAGTTATGCAGACGTATCTGTTCTAGAAAAAAATCATTCCACTATCGGACATCATAAGTTGAAACGCATCCATGAGTTTGTCACATAAATAAGCTTCATATTTTTCGGCAGCAGTCAAATAGATGCATCTATCTTGCTGGCGCAAAAGTGAGGTTATTTTGATTTTATTTTGTAGCGTATTTTACGCGTTCGAAGTTTCCCCAGTATTCTGATATTCAACCACAATATTACTTTATGTGCTTACTGACATACCCATGTTTGCTTTTCAAAATATATACACACAAAATATATAATGAGTTTCAATTAAATCCTCATGATTGACATAGACATTTACAGAACAACTCTGCCTCGACTGTACTCTGACGACAATAAAACGTTGCAATTCCTCCTAACATTTAGGCAGTAACGTTCTGAATATTTCTTGTGTTCGCTAGGGCAAGTTAATTGCAATAAACAGAATTTTCTTTTTTTTGCATTTAGACTAAACTTGATCGAATCGCCCTCTGTTCCTGTGCTGTGACGATGCAAAAGTTGTTCTTTGGAGTGAGGAGTCACGCTTTTTATTCTTCCAGTGTGATGGGAGTGTTTGTATTTGGCAACAGCCCTTCGAATGATTTGGTCTGACTATGTTCTTCCAGCTGTTATGTTCCTCGGAAGTTCCATCACTTTATAGAGTTGTTTTCCGTGGGTGCGAAGTGGTCCGTTTGTCACAAACCATTAACTGTGAAGGGTACCTCGATATTCTGGATAATTCTACTCTACGAACTATGAAGAAGAATTGTGGAAATGATAGTTGTTTCTTTCAACACCATCAAACTCCTGCCGAACTGCACGGCGTTTTCTTGAAATTCAGGTGATATTAGACTTTCCTGCTCAGAGTCCTGATCTCAACTCCGTAGAACACCTGTGGGATGAACTGATGATTCGGTCATAAGATCAACCACAAGGATCGCCTTCGATCTCCACTTTGGCAGCAGATTTGCGCGACGAATGGCGAGACATTCCTGTCGAGAGCTACCAGAACTTGGTTGATATTATCATTCGACGTGTTGCCGCTGTTATACAAGCAAAACGTGGACCAACTAAACATTAATTGAGATAACAAAAACAATGTGTCCCAAAACAATTTGGTTGTCCGAACAGTTTTGGTTATATAGTGTACATACATAAATTGACGTGCTAGAAAGTAGCCCAACTTAATGGGAATTACTGACCACAATAAATAGCAAGGCGTAAATTTGTATTAAACATATTAGAACAGGCGATATAAAATGTAATTAGAATATCAGATAAATTAGCACACGTCATCCATTTTGAGTGAATGCGTGTTCCTAATAAAAAACGAAGATCATTGCCTTCATGAAAGCGTAAAACCATGGTTTTCCGCTGTCGAACCCATACGATGTGTTTGAAGGGTAACCTTGTTATCTTACAGCTTCACCCTGACAAAGAGCAGTGCATTCCATACGTGAGCATTGTTAAATTTTTTTTTTTTTGGTAAGAAAAACTTACAACTTTGCGCATGATTTGTATCAATTATTTTTCGTAATATTGTCACTGGTAAGCTGTGTGATAGGGAAGGTAAGAAAACTGTCGTAGGAAAGGGGACACTGAAACACTCATTTCATAATACTATTCTCAACGAACGGTTGCAAAGCACTGCTTACCGATAGATGGAAATAGAAACGCGGAGTATATTCTAAATAATGATCTGAAATTTATTATTTGCAACATTCCATGAGGTGATCATAATCACGTCACATTTCTGTTGACTCTTGGGAATTGTAAAGATTCTGGTTGCATCTGCATGGTGTAATATGTGATACTTTCTTTATTTGTACTGCTGTAGTATTTTCCGCTTAAAGTCTTTAAAAAACGAGTATTTATGGGAATCGAAACCTTTAAAACTCGCAACAAAGGGCACATCCGAATTTACTAAAATTATTTACAGCTATTTTTAAAAGTTGGAATGCTGAAGTGGAGATTCCAAAATGTTCTTATTTCATATAATAAGTTACTGATTTTCATGTGTGGAATTACTTTCAGTTAACTTGTTTAATAATTTAAGTGCATTAAAATACTACAAAAATTGCGATATCCCTAAAAGTTTAGTCGCCTGAAAGCTTTCTACAACCCAGGCTTGTCTGAAGGAAAGGGCCTGAAGCCGTCGGCCAAAGGCCTCTGAAGGGAGGAATTGCTCAAATAGGTTCTACAAACGAGACTTGTCTGGCGGAAAGGGCCTGTAGCCGTCGGTTCAAAAGCCTCTGAAGGGCGGAATGAAAAATTGCTCCGATAATGATAAAGGGATGAAATGAATCAGAGTTATAGAATATATGCATTGTCTTTGGCTGAATGTGAAGTAAGATGTCTTTGAAATATCTGTACTAAATTTCTTTTAAACTTCTTGTTTATATGGCTAATTGGTTTATTACGTGCACGAAGTTTAATTTTAATTGTTCAATTTTATTTTACGGTCAGATGAATCTTGATAAAAAAAGTTTAATTCATTGGATCTAGGGTTTATTAAATTCCATACATATGTCTTACTCTTTAATCAAGATTTTAACTGGTGTAAGGCGATTACAGCTTTAGTTTCAAGATTTTTGCTATCAGGTTTTAGGGATATTCTAACTTTTGTTAAAATTTTAATGAACTTTAAAGTGCCAAGCACTAAATCAATTTTTATGTATTTATATAAATGGGATGAGGTAAAATTAATATGTTTTTTTTTACATTAGATGCCTGTAAAAAGGCCGTTTTTTACTTCTGATTAAGGTTTTAATATCCACGATAGAATTTATCTGGGTGGATTAAATTTAGTAATGTATTAACTAGCACTACTTAGCTAATTGCAAACTTTAATTAAACGGAGTTTGCCCTTTGAATAATCCAATAATTTTTACCTGTCAGTTGCAGTTAGAATAAAGAAAAAATGTCCTTTTTTAAAAGCGCCATTTTTTTTTTTTTGGTTGCCAGCTTTGAGCCAATGTTAATCTCTTTTTTGGGAAGGTACCTTGTTTCACTAATAAAATGTTATTTTGATCATAATCAGTGTACCAGAATTAAAGCAGAATTAAATAAGTAGTTTTCTATGTAGAAAACCCCTTAAATTTTTTTTGTTGAATTTTATTGAGATTTAAATACAATAGTGTTCCATTCCTGTGTGTGCATTCCCTTCGCAGCGAAAATAAGTCTTTTCCAAATAGACACTGGCTTTCATTGTCTGAGGAACCAAGTAAACTTTTATTTATTTAAAATCAAATCTCATTTCAATTTTAATAGCAGAATAAGCAGAGTTTCTTACGCTCAAGGCAACCCACATGAACAACCAGTAATTTAGTATTCAGAGGACTGATGAAATAAATCAGTTGAATTGAGTCACGAAGAATATCCCTGGCATTTAGAGGCTAGATGAAAATTTACTTTGATTTGAGTATCTTGCGCCAAGTAGTAGCCCTTATTGGAGAAAACAAAGGTAACATCTGCTGACTGAATACCAGAACAGGATGGAATTCAGACCCAGTACTTACGCGTTCGGTTCCTTATTTCTGAAAGCAACCTTTGTATTACTAACGGGATATTTTACAATGCCTGTTTTTAGTTTGAAACAGCTGCTATTTTATTATTACACGATTGTTTGGTCCATATTTTTACAGTTAAATTTTCTTGTGAAATTCTACAACAGTAATAAGGGTAGATTAATTCATTCCAACTCCATTCAATTATTAAATTTCTTTTTAAAATGAAGTATTAATTCACGAAACGAGTAGCAACTGATCGCCGGGAAATAAGCTAATCACTAAAATTTGAATTCTGAAGCATTTGAAACAATTAGCCATCACACTCAATTTTGAAGTCATTTTACAGCTGTTATAATCTTTACGAAATGGATCACACTTCTGATCGATGAACATCGACGCAGTCCACTTACAAAACTTTCCGTTTTCAGCAACATTTTATGTTTCACTTCCTTTCCCCAAGTTCAAACCAATTTAGCTCGAAACGGGTAATAAATAAATTAGAAAGAAGTGTATCAAATCATACTGTACTCTAATCACAGACTTAGATTAAGTAATTTAATTTTTGAATACAATTGTGCTCATATTGACAGGTACATCCATAAAAGCTCTACATCTGTGATAATGCATTTAACAAACAACCGAGCTAGTAACTCCGACCAGGAATTCAGCTCTCAGACAAATCTTCCAAATCGTAGAATAAAAGATTCAGCTTTCAGAGTTAGAAACAATTTAATTTTGGTCTTGGTAATCCACGTTTCAAGATCCTCAGAGAAAACAGCAATTTTAACTCACTAACAATATTGTGCCCCCTCGATTCAGTTTTACTCTGTAGTGGCAAGTCTTGCTTAAAATAGACTTCGGCAGCAGAAATTTCGATTCAGATATCGCCAACAACACTTAAAGGTTAATAAAAATATTCACCCTACCAAGTTTTGTTTCAACTAACTACAGGAAATTGTAATCTCCCATATGGTCTGCAGTTTTAAAGTTTCGCTTTCACCATTGAAATAGCAGTTTTAAACCGTTAATAATCATTAGCCGTCCAAATTCAATACGCTGTGGTGATAAAAGTTGTTTTCCTTTCTTATTTCAGTTTTACAAAGTCCTCCTCGCTTTATGTTTCAGTTAAGAACAGTGATATCAGTTGTTTCGCATTGTGAATAAGCTTCACTCTTACGGAATTTGTTCTTAAAGTCTGCAATACTTACCCGAACCGAAACCGGTTGCAATTGCTATAGTTTGCCCATTACAGCTTCAAGTTGTTCAGACTCAAAGAGAGTTTTCAATTTCTAAGCACTTATATTCATCGAGATTCTGTATGTAGTGTGAAATAACAAACGTCTCTATTCTAGCATTGTGTACTTTCAGTCTTTACTTTTCTACGTCATTAGCACCTATAGATAGGCAATTATCATGACGATTTCTGTCTCAGAACTATGGATCTCACGTTTTGCCTTTTGAGTATAACAGCTTCAATCTGTATTCTGAGAGAAATGCAGTATTATTTACTTACTAATTTGTGCATATCCGGGCGAAGCCTCCATTTTTGGTTCTTCGAGCATTTTTTGGTTCATGCCTAGCTACAAGGAACCTTGAAATGAGGGTTTAAGAAACGTTACTTAGGAATATTTTGTTTCTTTTTTTTTTTTTCGAATTTATTCGCAAGATTTGTCAACACTGTCTGTAACATTTTCACAAAGTATCTAGAATTACAAATACACTTAAATGTATAATACCAAATTTTAAATTGAATTAATAATTTTTATAATTATTCTAAAAGAAAGATATAAATGATTCCACAAACACATTCTTCTGCATACCAAGTAATAAAAATTTGATTGAAAGCAGCAGTTTACAGCCCTTGAAATACGCTGACTTCCAGAATCAAGTGTGAAAAGCATACTAATGTTAAATGTATATATACCTTTCTTTTCTAATATATTACTAATTGTTCAATTTTTGAAAAATCGGAGCAATCGAAATTAAAAAATCCGTTAAAATAATCGGCTATAAAGTACGCATAAAAAAAGTGAATAAAAAAATATTTCTCTCCCATCTTTTAGATGTATGGTTGGAGCAACTTGAACAATTCTCAGTGTCCTCCATATATTTCTTTATATTTCTGAATTTCATAATGTTTCGAAATCAAGATAAAAAATTTAAAACATTTGCCTAACTAATTCGAGACATTGAAAGCTATTGAATTCAAAAACTCAACAAAACATTTAGCTTTACAATATTTTAAATAAGTGTAGTTTTAGTTTTAAGAATAAGCATTTACATTATAGCAAGTGAATTATTTTAGTTAGAATGTGGATCATTAGTTTTTTTTATGGCATTTCAACAAATTCCAAAAATGCTGAAAATTTTAAATTCCAGCCCTCAAGGAAGAACAGCTTTGGGATTTTCATATGCACTATTAGAAGGTTTGAAAGTGTTTCTTGTCTTTCTTTTGAAACAACTGTGTGATTTTGCGAAAAAGTGAAATGCAGAGCTTCTCTACAGTCTCGTAAACGAAGACACAGACAAAAGAAATTGTGAATGAAAGACATTCAGTTTAACAGCAGTATATATGGCTCTATAATCAAATAAAGCACCTTACATTGGCAATCGCTGGACGTATTCTTAGATTATTCATACACGGTTGAGTCACATTATTGTGACCACCAGCTAATATCCAGAGTGACCGCCGTGGGCAGCGAGAACATCAGCTGGACGGGCTAGCAATGACTCAGTAAGGTGATGAAAGGTTTTCATAGGTATGTGGAGCCATGCTGCCTGCAGTACATCTGACAGCTGCTGTAGGGTGCGTGGTGCAATATCCGTAGAGCGAACAACACAATCATGATAATCCCAGAGATGCTCAATTCTGTTCATGTCTAGGGAATTACTGTGCCAGGAAGGTGCTTTGAAGTCTGCATCGTGATCTTCCAACCATTTTCAGACATTTATAACTGTGTGTCACGTCGCACTATCCTGCTGGAAGATTCCATCTGCCCCGGGAAGGCAATCCACTTGTATGGGTCTATGTGGCCTGCAAGGATAGATTCATGAAGAATTCGGTCCATAGTGCCTTCGAAAAGTAAAAGTGAACCGGACCGAAAAAATGCTACCAAAACATTCCCCAGTACAAGACGCTGCCCCCCACTCCCCACCCCTTAGCTTGAGTTCTTCCAGCAATGGTTGGAAAGTGTTTGTTCGCCGATTTTTGTCGCCTTATATTTCAACGTGCATCCGTTGTGAAAAATGATTTTATTCTAAAATTTGTGCCCAACCTACGAATCATAGTCTCAGTTACCTAGGGTTTGGCGCTTCGTTTGGTATATAAATGTTATTTTTTTCAAATTTTTTAACTTCCTCTTCAGAAAAATATTAATGAATAACAAAAAATAAATATCAGCACACATAGCAACCGGAAAATTGTTATTCGGTTACTGCTGGGTACCCGAATCGCAGATCACTCGATATCTAGCTCAGCGCGTTAGCCTTACACTACAGTGGCCAACAATCAACTGTACTGTGTGTTTTTTTCTCGCAGCTTCTGATATCATAAATCCGAAACATGGACTCAGTATTGAGACATCTTCATCTGGTGGGCATTAAAGGCACTGGATATATACTAATTATAGCACTTAAATCCAAAGGGCGAGATCCAAAGTGAATATCACCCAAATACGCGGCGTCAATGAATAAACAAAGACATCGCTCTTTCCACTTTTAATAAAGCGTTTTAGCATGGTGACGTATAGGTAGCGGAGCCCATCTTACGGATTTATGATGTCAGAAGCTGAATGAAAAACATATAGAGCACCATTGATTGCTGGCCACCGTAGCGTAAGGCTCACGCGCTCTTCCAGATATCGACAGATCTGCGATTCAGATCCCCAGCGGTGACGGAATAAACTAATTTCGGTTTTTGAAACTACTAAAACGTGGAAAGAGCGGTGTCTTTGCTTATTCACTGTAGTTGGAGGATTTTTCTCATTCTGAAAGTAAAATCAATTGATGAAAGGCACCTTACCTCAGGTGAATGAATCACAAAATCGATACTGGGACATCACTACTCCTCCAGCAGTAACACGTGACGATGCTTTGCAATCGTCACGTGTTACGTGACACCCAACAGCCACCAGTAGTGTAGTTGTAGAGATAATTTAAACTGTGAAAAATGTAATCAGCACGTAAATATAATTTACGGCGAAGTAACTGCGAATCACTTTTGATATCTCCATTTCTTTGCTAGCCTGTTTTTCTACACAGATCTCCGAAGCCAGTCAGTTTCCTTTATCCTCTCTAACAGCATGGCAGTCTAAGGGATGTAGAAATTGAAGTGGGTGAGATAACACCAAACATTGATTTTTCACGGCGTTCTTTAAACCACACGACGAGACCTCATTCCGTTTACAAGGCTGTGAATGAGAGTTCGGAGCGCTAAGTGCTACTTCTGCACCAAGACGCGTTGTAGTCCTGGCAGTGCCCAGAGATGTGGCTGCCGGCTTGAAATTGTTCCATCGGGTTCAAGCTCGGAGATCTAGCTGGCCACTCCATCAGCTAAATAAACTGCTATCCTGATGCAGAGAAATAGGTATTACATAAAACACTTATGAAAAAAATATTTTTCTTTTAAACAATAATTTTGTTGCTGGAAAATCGTTCTAAAAATGTGCGAATACCGTCTGTACGTATTTAGCTTGGATATTCACTTGATGTTCTATATTTTCTTAAAAGTAATGCTCGACGATTATCCCCCCGTTATTAAAAATGTTGCTTATATTACACTTAGAAATGCTAATTTCATGATTTTCATAGCGCTTTTTCACTGCAGAATATTAATACTTCTCTTTGTAAAGACCAAATATATAACATTTTGTCAACGGCTTGTATACGTGCATCATTTTCTTTGCAGATGATATCTAACATCGGCAGGTGCTTCTTTCTTGTTCATCTAAATGGCAGTTGACAGTTTCAAGTCTTTGAACTTGTTAGTTTTCTGTAATTTCTTTTTCACAAACCTGGTGAAAATGTGTGTCAACATCCTCTGTACTTTCAGAAATACCAAGTCCTTGTGGAATAAAGAGTCCTCCGCGGTGTCACAACTTGTCGCTGAATTGAAAATACAAAAAGTATGCTACGCTACCTTTGAAGAAGTTTTAGGAAGTGAGTGTATGACCGAGGTCTAAAATTACCCTTAAAAATAAGAAGCCACAGGATCTGACTAACTGAACTCAATAGGAGGGATAAACAGTAAAATGAGAGAAAGGAGAGGAGGGCATATCTTTCGAACTGGGAGCCACGATTCCAAAGCAAGACATTAAGAGAGAGACGTGGAGGGCAGGGATGAACCAAGGACCATAACACCATTAGAGAGAACCACAACACCACCCAGCCGACGACGCCTCCAAGGAATTGCAACTAACAGAAACCACTTCCGGAGACGGGGATGAAAACAGTACTCACTATCTCAAAGCCAACTTGCAAAAAATGGGGTATTGGTCAATTTAACATACAACTTTATTCACACTCTTCATCCGATCCAGTCCTCCATCTAATTCGAGGAATCCAACGCCAGAAATATTGCTCAACAGTGCTGCACTTCTTCGAGTCCCAGGTGGAACAACAATCACCGCCTTAGTTCTCGGATAGCCAAGAAATTCGCTCGGGTTGTAGTCATCAGCACCACTAAAAAGTTCATTAGTGTAGTTTCAGCATTCTTGAAGAACTTCTAGGATTGTTTGTAGGAAAACTCATGTGCCTTCTTAACTATATGTCCGTTCCTCAGGTACTTAATTGGAGTCCAAAGAGGAGCTCCAGTGATCATACGAAGATCTCGGCTCTGCACCTTCTCGATTCTCTCTCTGATTTCTACTAACACCTATCCATATGGTGGAGGCTTAGGTATGCACTTGCCTAACGACCGCCTTCTGTTTTTGCCGAGATGTAAGGAATCTTCTCCCTTGTAGAATTGGTGCTAGCTTCCCAAAGCATTTTCTAGGTTTATTCGTATGGTAATTGGGGTTCGCTAACTACGAAAGTTGACAATCTAGTTGGAGCTGTTGATACTTAGTGGATGTAGCCCAGAGGATTTTCTCTCTAAATATAACTAGTTTCGATACTTCTTGGAGGGGATCCAAAAACCAACAGCGCCCTGCTCTTAGACGTGTTGATTTGGCCAGTTGTTTAGTGTAGTAGGTATCTTGCAGAGAAATCCCTGGAGGAGCTTCTCTGCTATGCATTTGTTCAGGGACCTAATTGCAACAGCTGTATCTTTTGCGTACATCATGGCCTGCCAAATTTCGATTTGCATAAGTCGTGCAGATAAATGGAGAACATCGTTGGTCGAAGAACATAACCCAGAGGAAAGCCAGCCCAAATTCCGTAAGTCTGATCAACTGGTGTGTCGTTGATCAGACTTACGGAATTTGTTTCTAAAGGACGTGATTTGAAAGCTACCACATCACATCATTAGCATTAAAGAAATCCGAAAGCCTAGAGAGCATGACCCTCTCCAAGAGTTTACACAGGAATGGCAAGAGAGATATCGGATGGTAGTTCGCCCGTAAGGTATGATTGGTTTCGGGTTTAGGCATCAACACTACCACTGCTTTTTTTCCAGTCCCTGGGGAAATACTTCAGCCTGGGAGACCTGTTGAAATTTCCTACCAGTAAGATTCCAGCTCTCAGGGAGCGGTTGAACGTCACTTGCCGAAACTCCATCTCTTTCAGGAGCTCTCTTGAACTCTAGCCTTTTGTTGTGTCGAGTTACCTCGAGGCAACTGAGAGGCGAAATAATCTTGTCTGTATCATCAAGATCGCATGCAGATAAATACTCCATGTCTTTTTCAGTGTGATCAGGATTTTGAATGTAATGAGGTGAGAACAGCTCCTCCAAGTTTTTAATAAAGACCACAGCCTTCTCGTCGTCACCGTACACCAAACCCTGTAGACTGTGAATTTACGGTGTGACAGTCTTACTACAACGGAATTTTCAAAGGATCGTCTACACATCATCCTGACGAGGTTGACCCGCCTTGAGAAGGTACCTGTTCTTTTGGAATTCTGTGAGCGCGCAGATTTCTGCCCTGACGAGATCTTGACACGAGTTATAACGAAATCTATCGTCAGATGATCTGGACTGCTGCCAGATCTTCCGGAATTTCTTCTCTCCCGTATCAACATGACAATACGGGGAGGAAATGCAGAAGGGGCACAGGCAGGGAGCAGAGTCCTTCCTACATCGAGCCTAGATTGCCTGTATGCCACGAGTGTTTTCCTCCACACCCTCTCGACGTTCCAGCGAGTACTATTGCCTGCCGTAGCCGGATCAACCTGAGCAATAATTTCCTGGAAAAACTTCCAATCCATGTACATATTCCGCCGGGTAGCTGCGACTCCGTTTAGTCGCAGTAGGACAGGTTCATGATCAGTGGCAAGACCAGACACTACAGATATCTCATGAAGGTGCTTCACAAGCTGGAGGACAGCCAAATTAATGACATCGGCAATACCGTCGGACAGTCTGCAAGTTGGATGGACCGAACTTGGAACTGTAAGGTCCAGCTTGTCAATGTATTGCGACAGTGCAGCCGCAGCACTATTAGTTGAACAATTCAAATTGTTAGAATATTTAGCATTCCACTCACTAGTCACTACAGTGTGGATGTGGTCCTCAAAGAGTATGTCTAGATCATCCTCAGGTATTACCGTAAACGGAATATTTATAATCGTAAAACAATATCTTCCATATCCAACATGACCGAATCAATGGATTCTAAAGAGTTATGCTTAAGGTTATCTTTAATTTTTCTGCCGAAATACACTACTTTTCAGGACTAAATATATCGCAGATGCGAATGTTGGCTTCCATAAAATGTGCATTCTTCCCACGAGTTCTTTGCGGCATCGTGCGCATATTCCAGACTCCTATACATGTTATCACGGTTTTTCGACTATCAATTTTTTTTCATCTTTCTATTCGGGAGTTTATTTACTTTCTGTATCAACTTGAACATTTTTTTTAGAAATTGCGAACATCTGTTGAGGCACTGTATTCATTATCGTATCTCTTGACACAAATCCGGTTTCGAATAATTGACGGAAAACATTATTTTTCCAAGTGGATTTTGTAGAATGCGACATTAAAGCAAGTGTTTATATTATTATTTTCTTTACGTATGGCTTTTTGTTTAATTTTGAGTGTATTCCCATTTGTTCCCTAAATGAGTATCATTATTAATAATTTCTATCCTCCACGAAATCAGATAGAAAAAATGTGTCCAGTAAAAAGATATACTTGGGAAAGCATATAACAAATAGGAAAATTAGGAAACATGTGCCAAAGGAGGAATAGAAGGGATATTTTATTACTTATGAAAAAGTAATAGGAGATATTTGATGATATTCCAAGAAATATTATGTATATATTGATAACGTTGGCAGCTGCAAAAAATTAATAAACAGCGAATGAAAAAATCATGTAGAAATCCAAACATCCATGTAGAAGTGATTGAAATATCGAAATTTAAACACTTCTCTCCCTATTCAGTTAAAGAACCTATACCACTGCAATATTTCACGATTTTGTTCTTGCACAGTGGAAACACGGCTAAAACGATAGGGAAACCCTTTACGGAAATCCGTTGGCTGAGCCAGGGACGACACTTCTCATTAAACCAACAAAGCCTCCGTTTTAGAACATTTCTGTAATTGCCTTTCCCGAAGTTACCGCGAACTGACAAAAAGTACAAATAATTTTACATTAAACTGTTGAACGAAGGATGTTTTACGTTTGCCTCTCTATATACTGTATGTTACAAAATATACTTTCGTTATTATTCCTGCATTCAGTTCAGTCGTGCACTATTCCTAAAATTTCAAACCCGATTAAACGGATTGCCATTTTATTCCGCATTTGCATTACAGGCTGTCTCCGGGTTACGAAGGTTTGACTTACGTACAATCTATACTTACGAACTAATCCCCGTTGAGCCTACTACCTAGGTGTTTCGCGTCGTGCATCATTATTATTATTATTATTACTATTCTGTTAAAGATATTTTAGTATATATGGAAGTGTTTTTTTATTGATTTTGTGCATAGAAATGTATGTATACTAAGGCAAAATACTGTACTTGACTGTTCCAACTTACCTACAAATTCGATTAAAGACAGATTAAGCAATCTTACTTTATTTTTATCATAAAAATGTTTTCGAAGTGTAAAACTGTTTATGGAAGATATGATATCGATTTATAGTGAATTTATTTGAGAAAAATATGATATGCCAAAACTTTGAAGGGGCTGCTCAAAATCAACTTCAGTCAGGTTTTTATGTACAAATCTGGAAGATTAAAATGAAAGCAATTATACGCTATAAACGAAATTTCGGTAAAAAGGAATACGATTTCTGTAAAAATGAATTTGATTTAATTTTCTTTTAATTATAATTCCTGGGTAAGATAAATGTTTTTTTTTTCAAGTTACTTTTACTACGGCACTCAATTTGGTATTCTTTCAATGTGAAAATTCATAGTGTGACCACCATCATCCGCGTACACTAATAATTTTTGTTTTGTAATGATCCTAAAGAGGTAAGTCATGCACAACAAATGTTCATCCTCATATTTACTATGTGATGCTATAATTTAAATTAGGTTTTAATTCAGTAATTTTCCTCTGCAAAGCTGGGATTATTCTGCCCGTTCAAACATTTATGGAAGTCGTATTGATTGATTGTAATTTTGCTTTAGGAACTATCTCGTGTTACATATTCCCAGCGCTAACGAAGCACCACGGGATAACAACATCACGTGCGGTTTCTATATATTGTGCAGACATATCCTCTGTTCGTAACTACTAAACGTTTGCCAGTAATGGGGAAACGTTGCCACCTAACCACTTTTACCACAGCCCGATGGTTGGGATCTGGAAGGCATGCATTAATATTTCAGGGAAACAGCGGTACGTTTTACTGCTGCCGAACTAATGTCTCAAGTGGGAAGGAGCAGTGGATTAGCGATGAACAGACATGAAACGGAAATGCCCACACTGGTCAGCTACGTGAGGGTAAATCGAGATGTGGGCATTATGTGTCACGACTGGTATCTCAGCAAAGACGCTTTACAGTCATCTGGCTCACGCACCTATATAGCATAGGTGTAGTGCGATATATTTTCAGATGCAGCATGAGGCGTTTATTGCTATTTCTTGGACTCCAAAGTCTGAGACCTACTAGGATACCTATGATGAAGCACAGTCATCGCCAACAAGTCCTCGCATGGGCGAAAGAACGTTGACAATGGAACCTCGACAGATGGAAGAGAATCGATTGGAGAGATGAGTCCCGTTCCCTGCTGCACCATGTTCATTGTGAGGGGTTCACACATGGAGTAAACAACATGAAGCCCAAAGCCGTGTGAACTGGCTGCACAGTTGGCGTTTAACATGCCGTTGGAGGTGGTAATCTGGTTTAGAGAGCTTTATCCCTTCAAACCTAAAACCGTTAGTTATCAACCCAAGAACACTGAATGGTTGACGCAACCGGAACCTGTTAGCCAACCATATCTATCCATTTATGCTGGAGTTTTGCCCGAACCACCGTGCCGTCGTTCAAGACAACACACTGTGGAACGGTGTCGTATAATTGCTGAGTGGCTGAAAGAACAAGAAAACAAATGCATCGCATTGTCTATGCTTCCAAACCTTCCGAAAGTATCCCAATTGTATATTCACTGGGTCTGCTAGAACACGGTGTGAAAATTGCTGATCCTCCTCCCCAGAAAGAGCGTAAAGTGACGGAGCTGCTGCAGCGGGCTTACGTCAAGTTACGCATTTCTTATGTTCGACACCTTGTAGAATCTGTTTCTAGGCGTCTGCCAGACGTGACAGCATGGATTGTTGGATCATCGCTTTATTAACTAGCTGTTCTTAATAAGGTGATGGTCACGTATTAAGCAGTTGTACCTTGCATTACAAAGCAATCTCAGAGAATATGCAATAGAATAGGTCACTCTATAAAAAATATATAAATATTTACTAAAAATTATTCCAATAAGTAGAATTCATTAACTGCAATTCAAGATTAAAATTGTTTTGTTTTTTTAGTTTTAAAGCCATTTCAGTTCTTATAGAGATTAAAAAAATAGAGAATTTGGCTTATTTTAGCGTACAAGGAGTACTTTAAACTGAAACATAAATATTGGCTTATACCATTTCTTCATGCTAAATGACTGGTCTGAGTTTGCCGATTTTCCAAAAACCGAAAAGTTTGAACCTCTGTAACTAAAAAAGGGAAATAAATATATAAAAAATCTGAAACTTTCAATAAATTCTCTTCTGTGTGTCTGCAGAGAGTTGTCAAAATCCCTAGATGTTTTTTCAAGTACTTTGGTAGTCACAGAGAGTCAAATTTGCAAAAATATTTCATACTATGTTTTCCTTAAAAGAAGGGTAATGACTATATATTTCATTTTAAAACTAAGAATTACTATATGTGAAATAAATAAAATGGTATTAAAATATCAAAACTGATAACAAATGTAGTAGATTGTCGAAGACCCTCATGTCTAAAGTCCGAACAAGCTGACCTCCAACTTTTTTTTTTTTTTTTTGGTGGTGGGAAGTTTAAGTATAGTCCATTCGTTTTTACTTGGCACATGATGACAATGGAATCGCGTAATTTTTGGGGTCTACACATTTTGAGGGTGATGTGTCTAACGTTGATGTGACTTTTGATACTTAGGGATGAAAGGCGAAAACTTTCCTACTCGTTCGCTGCGTGTCAAAGAATTTACGAACTATTAGCACGGCAATAACACCCCTTGCTTCATCCCCCCAGCCCCAATATTTTCTAAAACATAACTGATAAACACCCTTTTGGAAGGGAACCTTTGGATTACCGTCTCCAACATTGAACCAGATATTGGAAGACTAATTCACACCAAACAATGTCAAATTTGTTAACAGAGACCTTCAAAAAATAAAAATGTTTTAGCGACGCAAGCAAAATTTTTAAGTAAGTAATTTTTTTGTTTATTTAATTCTTTCACGTTTTTTTTTATTTTTTAAAAGGTTTTGGTTTGGGGATTTTTTACGCTTTCCAACCATTGGTTGAAG
The DNA here is from genome assembly GCA_039090855.1 of Macrothele yani. Classification (NCBI taxonomy): domain Eukaryota; kingdom Metazoa; phylum Arthropoda; class Arachnida; order Araneae; family Macrothelidae; genus Macrothele; species Macrothele yani. Next base: position 96,898,348 of record CM077034.1, on the reverse strand, counting down.
AAGCGTATATGCTCCAGCTTTGTCCGTACGCCCGTCTGTCCGCACGATAGCTGGCGTAAAAATGGTTCGATTTCAACGAAATTTTAGTATGTGGTAGGGGACCACCTGTGGACGAACCCTATTAAAAATGTGACAAATGCGGTCAAAGGTCACGACGTAGGAAAATCGATTCTGTTGAACTTATGCGTCATAACTTGCGTAAAAATGGTTTGATATCGATGAAATTTCAGTATGTGGTAGGGGACCACCTGGGGACGAATCCTGTTGAAAATGGACGAAATGGGTTCAAAGGTCATGACATAGGATTGCCATCTATTCCATCCCCCTTATCCCCTATTATTAAGGAGGACGTCAAGTAATTTTGCTTCCTATACTTCCAATGGAAAAACTTTTGTACACATTTCCTTCACAATTAATGTGTTCCCACGTATGAAAATTTGAACATCGATTAAAATAACTTCATATATAACTTGGAATTCTTAATATTTTCTAAAACATAACCATAATTACATTAAAAATCAATAACTTTTCCTTTGGTGGTGTTGAAACCAGAAAAAGGATGGCGCGACCTGTACTTTGATGACGTCAGTAGACAAACAAATGTTGTATTGCATAATTATGGTTATGGTTTAGAAAATATTAAGCATTGCAAGTTTTAAAATGAAGATATTTCAATCGATGTTCAAATTTTCATCCTTGTAAACGCATTAATCGTACAGAAAAAAGATGGCGCGACCTGTATTTTCATGACGTCAGTAGACAAACAAATGTTGGATTGCATACTTATGTTTATGTTTTAGAAAATATTAAATATTGCAAATTATAAAAATGAAGATATTTTAATCGATGTTCAAATTTTCATCCTTGGGAACGCATTAATTGGGAAGAAAATGTGTACAGATATTTTTTCATTCGAAGTACAGGAAGCAAAATTACTTGACGTTCACCTTAAAGGAGCAATTCTTGTATGTATGTAAATTTTATTTTGAAAACGGCTCTAAGGATTTTGATGAAAGTCGTTAACCTACCGTTTCCTGGCACTAGAAATCGATTTAGCTTGATCTCGACTTTAGGAAAATCCGTTTAGTGTAATCGTCATTAGATGTTGGCGCGCGGTCACGCCATCTGTCTCATTACGTCATGCGTTGTGTGTGGATCCTATTAAAGTTTTATGACGTCACACTCTTGCGAGCAGATGGTCGCGATTCCCATCTGCCTCATTACGTCACGCGTTTTGTGCGTATGTTCGTCCGCACGACAATTAGCGTAAAAATCGTTCGATTTCGATGACATTTTAGTATGTGGTAGGGGAACACCTGGGAAGGAACCCTGTCGAAAATAAACGAAATGGGGTCAAAAGTCAGGACATAAGAGCGGGATCCATTCCACTGCTCTTATGCGTCATAACTAACGTAAAATAGGTTCCATTTCGATGAAATTTCAGTACATGGTAGGGGATCACCTGATGACAAACCCTATTAAAAATGGGCGAAATGGGGTCAAAGGTCATAACATAGGAGCGGAATCACTTCTGATCGTCATTATGCGTCATAACGTACGTAAAAATGCTTCGATTTGGATGAAATGTTAGTGTGTTGTAGGAGCCTGCCTGGGAACGAATTATATTGAAAATGAGAGAAATGGGATCAAAGGTTAGGACACAGGAGCGGCATCTATTCCATAGCCCATACGTATAATAACATACGTAAACATGCTTCTATTGCGACAAAACTTTATCATGTTATTTCGAAATTATACTGATCCGGTTCTGTTGAATATCATCGAAATGGGATCAAAGGTCAGGGCGCGGGACCGAGAATGATTCCACAGCCATTAATTCTCATAGCTTGAGTAATGATTTCTTGTACGTTGGAAAGCGTATCATAATCAATGCATTGCATGATTTTACTAACTTGTTTTATTGGAAACTGTCGGTGTGGTTACACGCTATGGCCCGCAGTTGTTCAGTATATCTGAAATCGCCCCGTTAAGTGCTAAAAGGTTGTGCACACAAGACTTAATTTACTACACTCTAAAATAACTGTTTTTTTTTGTTGTTTTTTTATGTTGACGAACATTTGCAACTCAGGTTCAGAAGTTTTCATCCGAAAGTGGAAACATCCTAACAGGTCAGTGTTTCTGTTTATATGACCGAAAATTAATATATCGAGATCTTTTCATTAGTAGAAAGAAAAGTTAAATGTTATCTACTAAATGTACGAATAATTTAATGGTGTGATCAGTAGTAAGTTCAAATATTAGAAGATATATGCAACTGTAGTTTTTCTTCGCTTAAACTTCCAAGACCTCTTCACATGAGAGCTCGGAGAGATTTTAGGTTGGTGACAAATATGCATACAAAAACATTTATTACTAAGGACGTACGTTAAAGTTTGCGGGTTCAAAGCGAAAGCAGTCTGTTGGATTTAATAGCAATAAAATATTAAGGAAAGCGTATCATAAGTATGAAAATTAATCGAGTTAAGGACAAGCGTCGCAAATACCTTTTCGGGAATGGAACGGAGACGTGTGTTAAAAAGTTATACAAGATATATTTTACTACCTATTTGATGATGTTCCAAAAAACAAGTTGGATAACGTTTTCAGCTGTAAAAATTTTATATGTAAATATGAAAAAACATATCTGCTAAATTAAAGAAAACTCAGCGCTATGATCACTGCGTGTTATGAAAAACCGGAGAGCCTCATTAGCAAGAATTGATACCGGTGGGTCTTAGAAAAGGATGCAGCTCAAACAACTAAAACAACCTTCTTTTACATGGGTGCCTATCAGACACCTAAATGAAAAAAATCTTAGGGAGCTTATTTTATGCAATATGTTTCATCAGGAGTTGAAAATTTCATTCCCTTGTTTTTATATTTCTCACTTGTTTTTATATTATGTTCTTAAATTCTCAATGAGGTTTTGTCAGTTGCGTCTATGAAGACATAAAAACAAATATTATCAATTCAGATAAAATACAATTGCCACAAAATACACTTTTTAAGAATGATGGAAAAATTTATGAAGTTCACCAAATTTCACCAAAAGAAAAATAAAAAGAAAAGCAAAGAGATAAAAAAGAAAAGTAACGTATAGCCATGTAATAAGTCTCAACTAAATATCCTATGTGGATCTTTCCTTTTTATTCTTTTCTTTAACATAAGGTTGAACTTACTCTCATCAATTTCCATACTCGAAGAAAATTCTAAGTATGTTTTTACTGTTCCCCAGTGTTTTCCTATTCTTTAAAAGAAATTGTAAAATATTTTAAATTTACTAAACGGAACATTTGAAACATAAGTTACCAAGAATATGCATATACCATGTTCAAAACCGAATTTTTGTAGTTTTATTGTTTTTAAACTACGATGCTAGATCTCCTGAAACTGATATTGTGAATGTTTTTAATGTTTGATGCACTTCGGATATCAAACCAAAAGGCCAGTCACAGACGACTGTTTCGCGGGAGCAAGATGCAAATATAATGCTGATTCACAACAAAATTATATGTTTGCAATTGTCCGAAGATATTTTTGCTGTGGTTTTGACTGCTGTAATCAACTATGTTATTTGTATTACTTTCTGTTTTGCTGTTTTCTTCAATTGGCATCACCTGTGTTTTTGAACAAATGCATTGTGGGTCTCCTTAGGGGACTGGTTATACTGTATATTGCGACGATTCCGAGTGCTCTATGGCACTGTTGGGTGGCCTGAGGACGGGTGCTATTGTAGCCCCGGAATATCTTGCCCTTTTAAATATTTTAAAATCATATCTTTTATTTTAAATAAAGTTTTTATTGTTCAGTTAGGGAACGTGGTTTGTTGACATCGTACGGAGACAGCACGCCATTAACTTATCATGTTTCATACGTACGAATTTTTAACAAGTATTGCTGTAATTAGTTTCCTTTTCCTGTATATTCTTGTACACGTGTTCCAATGTTAGCAATTATCGATCGCCAGGAATTACAGTAATTATCTAATCTCACGGTTTGTAAACTAAATCATTGTTGGAACCTATAGGTCTGTTTTTGCTTTCGTAACGGTATTTAGAGATGTAGAAATTGAAACATTGGGGAAATTGGCTTCGATAAAAAAGAGGACTGACATATAAGGAAATTTTTTTCTGTTTTATTTAGTAGAAAATAATGTAAAACCTAGTGTTAGCTTCGCTGGGACAACATATGGTTTAACGAGTCGGTATTAATATGTATTAGAATGTTTTTCCCTCCTGATCCTCCCAAGCAATTCAACGAGTTCTTTCCTTATGAAAAGTTGCCGTAGTTTCCAGTATTTGAGATATTTTTTTTTAATTACGTGTTATACAATTCGTGTTCTTAAATCACTTTATATGTATTCGTTTCAGCAGAGAATAAGGTACGCAAATGAAATGGCATGAAGTTAAAAATCCAATTTGAAATTTATTAAATCTTATTTTAGTTACAAATACATAAGTTTATCTTAGTTACAAATGAAGTAGTACTGGTGTGTTAACCATCACAAAAGAAACTCTAAATCTTCTTCGGTTACAAAAATTTCTAAAACATCTCTGTCTTGTAATTCTTGTAATTCTTTTAATCTGGAATTTAGGGCACATACCTAACTCTCAATCTTCTCAATGAAGTTTACCAACGGTACGACGTCTCTGAATTTATGCTTTTTCCGCAGCTTCATGTCGGCGAATAGGATGTTGCGCTGACGTGCTTCGATCTTGTTTTCTAAGTCCTCAATCCCATCGGCATGACTGTACGGAAGATCGTTATTAGCAGCACTTGCGGCAGTGGCTTCATTCATCTTCACGGCAAATACCTGAACACTGAAAGAAAGAAAAGGGAAAGCTCATGAGCATATAACGTAAAAAAGCATTTTATGTTAACAAGCGTAAATGTTTTCTAAACTTAAACAATTTTTAAATATAACAATAATCATAAAATATAATAGCAATCGTGCCCGTCCTTCAGACGGTGAATCCATAAACACTTTATGGAATATAAAATTAAAGAAAGGAAAAATTCATAAAGGAAAATGTGTAGTTTAAGTTCCGTAACGGTTTTACGATTTAGAACAGGGTCCGGATTTCAAAGCATGCGGTTTGACATGAGACAGTAGCTGGCTTTGGCGACTCCGTAATTTTAAATCAAATTTCACGGAATTTTTACAGCATTTCAACGTTTATCCTTATCTTTAAACCTATCTTTTGAATTTTTCGGAGTCCAGAATTTTCTGTGTACAGGTGGTAGAAAAATTCAAGCAGAAAATATTCCAAAACCGCTATTTTAGTTTAGGCACATTCCACGGTTTGTCGACCTTAAGCCCTATCAGCTTACACATTTTCAGATATCTTGGTCATTTAGAAGTGGTTGAAAGTTTGAGAACGGAAGCACACTGAATGACACCCTTTGCTTCACACACACACATGTATATACATTAATAAGGTGACACTGAGGTTCTCAGGAGCTGCAGATCTATCAGCCTGCTATCAGTGGTTTATAAAATCTTCAATAAAGTTGTATCACACCGCTAGAAGCTGAGTCAGGGCATGCCTCGACCGAGAGAACAAGCTGGATTCAGGGGTGGCTACAGCTCTATAGATCATATCCACGTAATGAGAGAACTAACTGAAAGAGCGAGGAAATATGAACTTCCATTGTGCATGGCTTTTATCGATTATGAAATGGCCTTTGATTCAGTGAAACCGTTAGGAGTTACAGTGGCTTTGAGATTATGCGGTATCGAAAATGCATACATTAATATTATTAATAACATTTATGAAAATGCAAGTGCAAAGATTCGGCTGTTTGTGAATACAGTACACATAAAAATTGGAAAGGGAGTGAGACAAGGTGAAACTATATCTCCCAAGCTCTTTAGTGCCATATTGGAAAATGTCTTTCAATCACTGAACTGGGAAAACATAGGGATAAAAATTATAGGATATTATCTAACTCACCTTCGTTTTTCTGACGAAGTAGTCATTTTTGCAACTACCCCATCAGAGCTGCAGAGTATGAGCCAGGAACCTGCTCACAAGGGTAAAGAAGTGGGATTAAAAATGAACTTTCAGAAGATAAAAGTGATGTACAATGCTTTTACAAGAAATGAAGATTTATCGATTGATGGAGAAAAGCTGGGGATAACAGATGCGCACATTTACCTTGGACAGCAGATATCAAGTGAGGGTCACATTGATGAAGAAATTCATCGGCGTATAAAACATGCCTGGAGAGTTTCAGAAGAAACAGCATAGTTTTCAAGAGCAATATGTCATTATGCCTTAAAAGGAAGGTCTTTGATCAATGCATCCTTCCACTGCTTACGTATGGTGCAGAGACGTGGACTTTAACTAAAAGAGACATGCAAAGGCTGCAGACAACTCAAAGAGGCATTGGGAGGTGCATGATTGGTTTAACCAGGAGAAATATAAAGAGGAACTCGTGGATAAGAAAAATTACAAGAGTGGAAGACATCATGATCAGAGTAAAATCCCTGAAATGGCAATGGGCTGGACATACTGCCAGAAAAACAGATCATAGATGGACAGCTGAAATTTTAGACTGGATTCCAAGGGACAAGAAAAGACCCAGAAGAAGATCACATGGGAGATGTGATCAAAAACTGTATATCTATATATTTTTTTTTTGATTGGAGGCTTAACGACCACCGTGAGCAATTTAATGGGCTGTAAGCAGTCGCCCGTCCCTAATTTAGGGTCACTGGTTCCAGGGAAGGGAGAGAGCCAGTGCCGTAAGACAAACACAACATCCATGCCTGACCGGGATTCGAAACCGGACCCCTTACGGACGAATGATCGGAGGCCAGCGCCTTAGACCACTGCGCCACCGGAGATTGGATTCCAAGGGACAGGAAAAGACCCAGAAGAAGACCACATGGGAGATGGGTGGATGAAATTCGAAAGTATGCAGGGGTGACATGGAGGAGACTGGCACAAGACAGACCGTTGTGGAGGAAACTTGGGGAGACCTTCGTCCAGCAGTGGATTGATAATGGTTGACAATGATGATGATGATATATATATACTTAAGAGCAAAACTGAAGACTAAGGAAAAACTTTAGAATTTAAAACGAAGGTTGCAAAATAACCTGAAGATCAAAACGCGCAACGCAGCAGTTTTGAAAATTCAGAATTCACATTCTATAAAGAAGATACCTAAGCAAAAAAATACATAGAAAATTTTGACTCACACCTAGTACAACATAGAAAAGGTTATGTATCTACCTGTGTGAGTAAAAGGAGAACAGATAAAAAAATAAAATAAAACTACTGAATGTAGAAGGTGTCGAGAATACTGAGCCTTGGCTTTATCAAGGACCAGCAAAAACTCTGCATTTTCTCACTTCCACAAAGACCTAGTTGGAAATGGGTTTCTGCAAGGCCATAGATGCAAGTAACATTCCCACCTAAAATAGTTTAAAATATATATATATGTCATGTCCTCCGTAGAGTTGCATGACCTAGCACTAGTTAACAATTTCGCTTGCATCCATTAACCTTCCTGGCCCGACCCATGCTCTTCATCTGTTACTATTAAACAGAGAGAAGAAGATTAAAGAGAACTCAAGCTGTGAGAGTGACATAATAATTAGAAATGATTTTCAGCCATAACGAAATGCCAAGTTCGTTTGAGAGAGAATTTAAACCTGAAAATCAATGCAAAAGAAATCCAAATTTTTTACATTGCAATTAAAAAAGGAAATATTAATTTTTAACGAACAGATTTTTGAAAGAAAACTTGAGTCTAAAACCCCCTACTCTACAACTTATGACAGCACGAAAACGAGAATAAGTTAAAGATAATAATTAACTAAAGAAAACTTTGTGAAAGTTATATACCTTAAACAGTTAGTTGCAATATGTACAAAGTATTTCGGCAGTGCTTTAAGTGCATAATTAATTAGTTATTAAGAACTTAACTACTTTGAAAAAACAGCGCATAGAAAAGGAACAAGCTTAGCCATCTTCTGTTCCTAGGTACCCCAAAAGACGCTCAAAGTTACAAAGAAAAGAAAGAGTTAAAACCCGCAAAAATGTTAACAGACAAACCAATGCCTAAAAGCTGAAAAGCTAAAAAACAACAGAGAAAAAGTACATGAAGTACAAACATTGAACTTATAAAACCTAGAACCCAAAAACAAGGAAGAGAGCTTACCTCTTGTGTGACAAAAACTTTTCTCCTCACAAGAGAAGAACATGGCTGACCTCTTCCGCCACTCCCTAGTTGCTGGGGGGCAGTGAGGGTGGGGCTGATGGCCTCCTCATACAGCAAGAAACCAACGCGCGGATATTTTAACCAGAGAAAAAAATATATATAAACTTAAGACTGTGGATCTGTATGATCAGAAAGAGCAGAATTAACTCTCCAGAATACATGAGAAATATTATAAAATACACGAGTAGTGTATTTAATAATCTTTGCATGTATTAAATCACCTTAGTGAGCTTCTATAGATTAATCAGAATCTTATTAATTTTAATGTTGGTTTTACTATTTTTAGTATAGCTATCCTAGTGATGAATAACTAGTTTTCTTTTTTATTTGTTTTTATTTTCTTTTATAAACAGATTTTTAAGCTTTTTTTGTGATTTTGTTTATATTATTTAATTTTTTGTTTTAATAGGACCGTCATATCCATAGCACTAAGGTTCCTTTAGGTAGTTAATAGGCATCCTCTAGCCAACTTCCTTACGGCTTTGATTGGTCAGAATCATATTATTAACTGTGTAGAAAATTAAAGCAGATCTGCCAACCTTACTCTATTATTCAGAATAATTTTTCTTAAAGTTCTTTTGATGAAAGAAGAAGGAATTTCGTTCTCTAGAAAACTTTCTAATAGTATATTAATGTGGTAATTGAAGTCCAAATTGTTGCTGCAAATTCTTGAAATTCTTAGGACCTGAGAAATTAGTACATTCTCAATTACTTTGGTTGAAATGTTATTATTCCAGTGTAGATATTTAATTACTTTGAAAGGAAAATTAACTCTTTTATCAAAGAGGCTAATAGATGGGTTACCTCTGTTGAGCTTAATGCTTAAGTCTAGGAACTCAAGTTCCTGATTACTGTGGTTGGTTTTACATAAGTTAAGAGAGCTAGGATAGATATTATCAAAATCACTCTCTATAACTTCTGAATTATTGATACACAGCAGATCATCAATATATCTAAAAGTGTAAAGGTAGTTATCTGAGCAGGTGGGGTGATTTTTAATGAATTTATATTCCTTAAAGAACAGGAATAGATTAGCGATATTCGTGGACGTTGATGTTCCCATGGGAATACCGTTCACTTGCTTATAGAGAGTATTATTATATAAGATATGGTTATTTTCTATGCAGCAATTGAGATAAGAGTTCCAAGTTCCTACATTAATAAATTGGTTAAGTTTAAATTCTGCATACAGCTCTTTAAAGGTAGTGATTATATCTGATAGAGGCAGATTAGTATATAGGTTTTCAAAATCATAACTATTAATATCTAGGGGACAAACTTTGAGTATAGTAGAAATTACTTCTGCATTATTATTAATTATCCAAAAATCTCTGTACATCAAGTTAGAACAGTTTCTAATGTGTTTCAAAACCTTCTTTAAGACATCTTCAAAAGCAAGATCTATTTTCTTTTTATGACTCCTTACTCCACTAGCTATGAACCTGAACTTCACAGGATCCTTATGAAACTTAACCGTTGCAAAAAGAAATGGAAATTCAGGCTCATATCTTCTAGTTTGTGGAATTTTAAGTTTCTTGAAGAATGCCTTAAACCGATTTTCTAACTGCTTGGTAGAATAACTTACGGGCTCGTATGTTACTCTATTATTGAGTTCCATAGTTAACAATTCAAAATAGAACTTCTTACAGATAATTGCAAAATTATTGCTAGCTTTATCCGTAGTGGTAAAAATAAATTGGTCTTGTAGTTTGGAGAGTGACCTTTTAGCTTCTCCAGAGAAAAAGAGATTTCTGTCGAAACAAAAGTCCAGACCTGCCAACTCACCGGTGAAGCTATTGATTATATTATATTTCCATTCTGCGAAGGCCTCAATAGGCTGATTGTACGTTAAACTGGTTTTTACTATGTACCTATTAACATCTTGAGTGAAGCTCTCAAGAATCCTTTCTTTGGAAATTGTGAAGGAAGGTCTGAATTTAGAGCCATACTCTAATAAATTCCTAAGCTTTTCATTTTCAACAAAACTCAAGTTTCCGGTGATAATATGGTTGTAATTCTTATCATAGTGAACTTTTTCTTTATGTTCATCACAAGAACATGTAGTAATTACAGGAATGTAGCTCGAAGAGTTAAGTTTGTAGTTTTTAACTATTGACCCTAAGGTCTTAACATATTTAAAACTTACAATAGACTGGTGCCTGTGGATGGGAAAAAAATTGCATTATTGTAGAACAGCTTCCTTACATTGAGATTATCGTAGGCTTTATTTAGAAACCTGATGGTAACAAAATTACTGGAAAATTCTTTAAGAGAAATTTTATCTTTAAGAATATGTTTAAGAATGTCCAGAACCAAAGCAAAAACATGCTTATCAACATGGTCAGCAGTTTCATTCCAGAATTTGAAAAAACTTTTAAGGACAGAGTGCTTGAAGGACTTGAGAATTTTGTAAGTATTTTTAACAAAATTAGTGCCAGTTTTAAAGCTTTCCAGAGTTTTTAGCAAGTTAGCAAAATCAACTTTGCTTGATGTGCGAAATAACCTCTGTCCTCTATTACCTCTAGAGCAGCTCTTATTATTAACAAGAAAGAAGAGTTCACGAATTGAAAATTTATGCTGATTATGCTTATTGTCAGATAGAGTGGAATTCAGGCCATAGGGATAAAGAGACTGATGCTGCAAAATTTCAAGGGATTCAGTTTCTAGCCGAGCATAGAGGTCAGGGATAATATGTAGTACCTCTATTTTCACTTTGTCAAAACCATGAGTATGGAAATGCTCTAATTCAAAGGTAGAGTACTGGTTGGCGTTTGTGGAGGGGTTCACTCCTGAATTAGAGAACTTGTTAACTAGAGACCTGTGACCATTAATCCTAAGATGAAGAGGATTTTTACTTTGGCCAATATAGCTAAGGTTGCAGACAGTACAGGTGAGCTTATAGATGGTATTGTAGGCTTTGCAAAACTTGTTGGAGCAATTATCCTCAACAGAAGAATACAGGTTAGGATCTGCAGATTTACATGTCAAACAACGTTTGTCATTTCATAACTTTAGATTACCTTTGCCAGCGAGTTCATACACTATGGGAAAGGGTGCTAGCCTAACCGAGCGGGAGGACTTAAAATATCTGAGCTGACCTCCAATCCTTTCATCGTCCTTAGAACTCCACTTGGGCCAAAACATACAAATTCTGAGCAAACCAACTAGGAAAAACTTTTTAGAAATAAGCAGTCCAAGAAAAGACCAAACTCGAGTATAAACTACACTCCAAAAAGCCGCATCCAAAACATACAAAAATAAAAATTAGAAAATGAAAAAAACCTCAAATAAAAAAATAGTAATAAAAAAATAATAATAAAACATTTCAACTAGAATTTGCGCATGAGCTGCTAAATAATAAATTGAAATTAGTTACTTAAGAGCAAAACTGAAGACTAAGGAAAAACTTTAGAATTTAAAACGAAGGTTGCAAAATAACCTGAAGATCAAAACGCGCAACGCAGCAGTTTTGAAAATTCAGAATTCACATTCTATAAAGAAGATACCTAAGCAAAAAAATACATATAAAATTTTGACTCACACCTAGTACAACATAGAAAAGGTTATGTATCTACCTGTGTGAGTAAAAGGAGAACAGATAAAAAAATAAAATAAAACTACTGAATGTAGAAGGTGTCGAGAATACTGAGCCTTGGCTTTATCAAGGACCAGCAAAAACTCTGCATTTTCTCACTTCCACAAAGACCTAGTTGGAAATGGGTTTCTGCAAGGCCATAGATGCAAGTAACATTCCCACCTAAAATAGTTTAAAATATATATATATGTCATGTCCTCCGTAGAGTTGCATGACCTAGCACTAGTTAACAATTTCGCTTGCATCCATTAACCTTCCTGGCCCGACCCATGCTCTTCATCTGTTACTATTAAACAGAGAGAAGAAGATTAAAGAGAACTCAAGCTGTGAGAGTGACATAATAATTAGAAATGATTTTCAGCCATAACGAAATGCCAAGTTCGTTTGAGAGAGAATTTAAACCTGAAAATCAATGCAAAAGAAATCCAAATTTTTTACATTGCAATTAAAAAAGGAAATATTAATTTTTAACGAACAGATTTTTGAAAGAAAACTTGAGTCTAAAACCCCCTACTCTACAACTTATGACAGCACGAAAACGAGAATAAGTTAAAGATAATAATTAACTAAAGAAAACTTTGTGAAAGTTATATACCTTAAACAGTTAGTTGCAATATGTACAAAGTATTTCGGCAGTGCTTTAAGTGCATAATTAATTAGTTATTAAGAACTTAACTACTTTGAAAAAACAGCGCATAGAAAAGGAACAAGCTTAGCCATCTTCTGTTCCTAGGTACCCCAAAAGACGCTCAAAGTTACAAAGAAAAGAAAGAGTTAAAACCCGCAAAAATGTTAACAGACAAACCAATGCCTAAAAGCTGAAAAGCTAAAAAACAACAGAGAAAAAGTACATGAAGTACAAACATTGAACTTATAAAACCTAGAACCCAAAAACAAGGAAGAGAGCTTACCTCTTGTGTGACAAAAACTTTTCTCCTCACAAGAGAAGAACATGGCTGACCTCTTCCGCCACTCCCTAGTTGCTGGGGGGCAGTGAGGGTGGGGCTGATGGCCTCCTCATACAGCAAGAAACCAACGCGCGGATATTTTAACCAGAGAAAAAAATATATATAAACTTAAGACTGTGGATCTGTATGATCAGAAAGAGCAGAATTAACTCTCCAGAATACATGAGAAATATTATAAAATACACGAGCAGTGTATTTAATAATCTTTGCATGTATTAAATCACCTTAGTGAGCTTCTATAGATTAATCAGAATCTTATTAATTTTAATGTTGGTTTTACTATTTTTAGTATAGCTATCCTAGTGATGAATAACTAGTTTTCTTTTTTATTTGTTTTTATTTTCTTTTATAAACAGATTTTTAAGCTTTTTTTGTGATTTTGTTTATATTATTTAATTTTTTGTTTTAATAGGACCGTCATATCCATAGCACTAAGGTTCCTTTAGGTAGTTAATAGGCATCCTCTAGCCAACTTCCTTACGGCTTTGATTGGTCAGAATCATATTATTAACTGTGTAGAAAATTAAAGCAGATCTGCCAACCTTACTCTATTATTCAGAATAATTTTTCTTAAAGTTCTTTTGATGAAAGAAGAAGGAATTTCGTTCTCTAGAAAACTTTCTAATAGTATATTAATGTGGTAATTGAAGTCCAAATTGTTGCTGCAAATTCTTGAAATTCTTAGGACCTGAGAAATTAGTACATTCTCAATTACTTTGGTTGAAATGTTATTATTCCAGTGTAGATATTTAATTACTTTGAAAGGAAAATTAACTCTTTTATCAAAGAGGCTAATAGATGGGTTACCTCTGTTGAGCTTAATGCTTAAGTCTAGGAACTCAAGTTCCTGATTACTGTGGTTGGTTTTACATAAGTTAAGAGAGCTAGGATAGATATTATCAAAATCACTCTCTATAACTTCTGAATTATTGATACACAGCAGATCATCAATATATCTAAAAGTGTAAAGGTAGTTATCTGAGCAGGTGGGGTGATTTTTAATGAATTTATATTCCTTAAAGAACAGGAATAGATTAGCGATATTCGTGGACGTTGATGTTCCCATGGGAATACCGTTCACTTGCTTATAGAGAGTATTATTATATAAGATATGGTTATTTTCTATGCAGCAATTGAGATAAGAGTTCCAAGTTCCTACATTAATAAATTGGTTAAGTTTAAATTCTGCATACAGCTCTTTAAAGGTAGTGATTATATCTGATAGAGGCAGATTAGTATATAGGTTTTCAAAATCATAACTATTAATATCTAGGGGACAAACTTTGAGTATAGTAGAAATTACTTCTGCATTATTATTAATTATCCAAAAATCTCTGTACATCAAGTTAGAACAGTTTCTAATGTGTTTCAAAACCTTCTTTAAGACATCTTCAAAAGCAAGATCTATTTTCTTTTTATGACTCCTTACTCCACTAGCTATGAACCTGAACTTCACAGGATCCTTATGAAACTTAACCGTTGCAAAAAGAAATGGAAATTCAGGCTCATATCTTCTAGTTTGTGGAATTTTAAGTTTCTTGAAGAATGCCTTAAACCGATTTTCTAACTGCTTGGTAGAATAACTTACGGGCTCGTATGTTACTCTATTATTGAGTTCCATAGTTAACAATTCAAAATAGAACTTCTTACAGATAATTGCAAAATTATTGCTAGCTTTATCCGTAGTGGTAAAAATAAATTGGTCTTGTAGTTTGGAGAGTGACCTTTTAGCTTCTCCAGAGAAAAAGAGATTTCTGTCGAAACAAAAGTCCAGACCTGCCAACTCACCGGTGAAGCTATTGATTATATTATATTTCCATTCTGCGAAGGCCTCAATAGGCTGATTGTACGTTAAACTGGTTTTTACTATGTACCTATTAACATCTTGAGTGAAGCTCTCAAGAATCCTTTCTTTGGAAATTGTGAAGGAAGGTCTGAATTTAGAGCCATACTCTAATAAATTCCTAAGCTTTTCATTTTCAACAAAACTCAAGTTTCCGGTGATAATATGGTTGTAATTCTTATCATAGTGAACTTTTTCTTTATGTTCATCACAAGAACATGTAGTAATTACAGGAATGTAGCTCGAAGAGTTAAGTTTGTAGTTTTTAACTATTGACCCTAAGGTCTTAACATATTTAAAACTTACAATAGACTGGTGCCTGTGGATGGGAAAAAAATTGCATTATTGTAGAACAGCTTCCTTACATTGAGATTATCGTAGGCTTTATTTAGAAACCTGATGGTAACAAAATTACTGGAAAATTCTTTAAGAGAAATTTTATCTTTAAGAATATGTTTAAGAATGTCCAGAACCAAAGCAAAAACATGCTTATCAACATGGTCAGCAGTTTCATTCCAGAATTTGAAAAAACTTTTAAGGACAGAGTGCTTGAAGGACTTGAGAATTTTGTAAGTATTTTTAACAAAATTAGTGCCAGTTTTAAAGCTTTCCAGAGTTTTTAGCAAGTTAGCAAAATCAACTTTGCTTGATGTGCGAAATAACCTCTGTCCTCTATTACCTCTAGAGCAGCTCTTATTATTAACAAGAAAGAAGAGTTCACGAATTGAAAATTTATGCTGATTATGCTTATTGTCAGATAGAGTGGAATTCAGGCCATAGGGATAAAGAGACTGATGCTGCAAAATTTCAAGGGATTCAGTTTCTAGCCGAGCATAGAGGTCAGGGATAATATGTAGTACCTCTATTTTCACTTTGTCAAAACCATGAGTATGGAAATGCTCTAATTCAAAGGTAGAGTACTGGTTGGCGTTTGTGGAGGGGTTCACTCCTGAATTAGAGAACTTGTTAACTAGAGACCTGTGACCATTAATCCTAAGATGAAGAGGATTTTTACTTTGGCCAATATAGCTAAGGTTGCAGACAGTACAGGTGAGCTTATAGATGGTATTGTAGGCTTTGCAAAACTTGTTGGAGCAATTATCCTCAACAGAAGAATACAGGTTAGGATCTGCAGATTTACATGTCAAACAACGTTTGTCATTTCATAACTTTAGATTACCTTTGCCAGCGAGTTCATACACTATGGGAAAGGGTGCTAGCCTAACCGAGCGGGAGGACTTAAAATATCTGAGCTGACCTCCAATCCTTTCATCGTCCTTAGAACTCCACTTGGGCCAAAACATACAAATTCTGAGCAAACCAACTAGGAAAAACTTTTAGAAATAAGCAGTCCAAGAAAAGACCAAACTCGAGTATAAACTACACTCCAAAAAGCCGCATCCAAAACATACAAAAATAAAAATTAGAAAATGAAAAAAACCTCAAATAAAAAAATAGTAATAAAAAAATAATAATAAAACATTTCAACTAGAATTTGCGCATGAGCTGCTAAATAATAAATTGAAATTAGTTACTTAAGAGCAAAACTGAAGACTAAGGAAAAACTTTAGAATTTAAAACGAAGGTTGCAAAATAACCTGAAGATCAAAACGCGCAACGCAGCAGTTTTGAAAATTCAGAATTCACATTCTATAAAGAAGATACCTAAGCAAAAAAATACATATAAAATTTTGACTCACACCTAGTACAACATAGAAAAGGTTATGTATCTACCTGTGTGAGTAAAAGGAGAACAGATAAAAAAATAAAATAAAACTACTGAATGTAGAAGGTGTCGAGAATACTGAGCCTTGGCTTTATCAAGGACCAGCAAAAACTCTGCATTTTCTCACTTCCACAAAGACCTAGTTGGAAATGGGTTTCTGCAAGGCCATAGATGCAAGTAACATTCCCACCTAAAATAGTTTAAAATATATATATATGTCATGTCCTCCGTAGAGTTGCATGACCTAGCACTAGTTAACAATTTCGCTTGCATCCATTAACCTTCCTGGCCCGACCCATGCTCTTCATCTGTTACTATTAAACAGAGAGAAGAAGATTAAAGAGAACTCAAGCTGTGAGAGTGACATAATAATTAGAAATGATTTTCAGCCATAACGAAATGCCAAGTTCGTTTGAGAGAGAATTTAAACCTGAAAATCAATGCAAAAGAAATCCAAATTTTTTACATTGCAATTAAAAAAGGAAATATTAATTTTTAACGAACAGATTTTTGAAAGAAAACTTGAGTCTAAAACCCCCTACTCTACAACTTATGACAGCACGAAAACGAGAATAAGTTAAAGATAATAATTAACTAAAGAAAACTTTGTGAAAGTTATATACCTTAAACAGTTAGTTGCAATATGTACAAAGTATTTCGGCAGTGCTTTAAGTGCATAATTAATTAGTTATTAAGAACTTAACTACTTTGAAAAAACAGCGCATAGAAAAGGAACAAGCTTAGCCATCTTCTGTTCCTAGGTACCCCAAAAGACGCTCAAAGTTACAAAGAAAAGAAAGAGTTAAAACCCGCAAAAATGTTAACAGACAAACCAATGCCTAAAAGCTGAAAAGCTAAAAAACAACAGAGAAAAAGTACATGAAGTACAAACATTGAACTTATAAAACCTAGAACCCAAAAACAAGGAAGAGAGCTTACCTCTTGTGTGACAAAAACTTTTCTCCTCACAAGAGAAGAACATGGCTGACCTCTTCCGCCACTCCCTAGTTGCTGGGGGGCAGTGAGGGTGGGGCTGATGGCCTCCTCATACAGCAAGAAACCAACGCGCGGATATTTTAACCAGAGAAAAAAATATATATAAACTTAAGACTGTGGATCTGTATGATCAGAAAGAGCAGAATTAACTCTCCAGAATACATGAGAAATATTATAAAATACACGAGCAGTGTATTTAATAATCTTTGCATGTATTAAATCACCTTAGTGAGCTTCTATAGATTAATCAGAATCTTATTAATTT
This sequence comes from Macrothele yani, assembly GCA_039090855.1. Taxonomy (NCBI): domain Eukaryota; kingdom Metazoa; phylum Arthropoda; class Arachnida; order Araneae; family Macrothelidae; genus Macrothele; species Macrothele yani. Next base: position 96,880,723 of record CM077034.1, on the reverse strand, counting down.
TAATGTTGGTTTTACTATTTTTAGTATAGCTATCCTAGTGATGAATAACTAGTTTTCTTTTTTATTTGTTTTTATTTTCTTTTATAAACAGATTTTTAAGCTTTTTTGTGATTTTGTTTATATTATTTAATTTTTTGTTTTAATAGGACCGTCATATCCATAGCACTAAGGTTCCTTTAGGTAGTTAATAGGCATCCTCTAGCCAACTTCCTTACGGCTTTGATTGGTCAGAATCATATTATTAACTGTGTAGAAAATTAAAGCAGATCTGCCAACCTTACTCTATTATTCAGAATAATTTTTCTTAAAGTTCTTTTGATGAAAGAAGAAGGAATTTCGTTCTCTAGAAAACTTTCTAATAGTATATTAATGTGGTAATTGAAGTCCAAATTGTTGCTGCAAATTCTTGAAATTCTTAGGACCTGAGAAATTAGTACATTCTCAATTACTTTGGTTGAAATGTTATTATTCCAGTGTAGATATTTAATTACTTTGAAAGGAAAATTAACTCTTTTATCAAAGAGGCTAATAGATGGGTTACCTCTGTTGAGCTTAATGCTTAAGTCTAGGAACTCAAGTTCCTGATTACTGTGGTTGGTTTTACATAAGTTAAGAGAGCTAGGATAGATATTATCAAAATCACTCTCTATAACTTCTGAATTATTGATACACAGCAGATCATCAATATATCTAAAAGTGTAAAGGTAGTTATCTGAGCAGGTGGGGTGATTTTTAATGAATTTATATTCCTTAAAGAACAGGAATAGATTAGCGATATTCGTGGACGTTGATGTTCCCATGGGAATACCGTTCACTTGCTTATAGAGAGTATTATTATATAAGATATGGTTATTTTCTATGCAGCAATTGAGATAAGAGTTCCAAGTTCCTACATTAATAAATTGGTTAAGTTTAAATTCTGCATACAGCTCTTTAAAGGTAGTGATTATATCTGATAGAGGCAGATTAGTATATAGGTTTTCAAAATCATAACTATTAATATCTAGGGGACAAACTTTGAGTATAGTAGAAATTACTTCTGCATTATTATTAATTATCCAAAAATCTCTGTACATCAAGTTAGAACAGTTTCTAATGTGTTTCAAAACCTTCTTTAAGACATCTTCAAAAGCAAGATCTATTTTCTTTTTATGACTCCTTACTCCACTAGCTATGAACCTGAACTTCACAGGATCCTTATGAAACTTAACCGTTGCAAAAAGAAATGGAAATTCAGGCTCATATCTTCTAGTTTGTGGAATTTTAAGTTTCTTGAAGAATGCCTTAAACCGATTTTCTAACTGCTTGGTAGAATAACTTACGGGCTCGTATGTTACTCTATTATTGAGTTCCATAGTTAACAATTCAAAATAGAACTTCTTACAGATAATTGCAAAATTATTGCTAGCTTTATCCGTAGTGGTAAAAATAAATTGGTCTTGTAGTTTGGAGAGTGACCTTTTAGCTTCTCCAGAGAAAAAGAGATTTCTGTCGAAACAAAAGTCCAGACCTGCCAACTCACCGGTGAAGCTATTGATTATATTATATTTCCATTCTGCGAAGGCCTCAATAGGCTGATTGTACGTTAAACTGGTTTTTACTATGTACCTATTAACATCTTGAGTGAAGCTCTCAAGAATCCTTTCTTTGGAAATTGTGAAGGAAGGTCTGAATTTAGAGCCATACTCTAATAAATTCCTAAGCTTTTCATTTTCAACAAAACTCAAGTTTCCGGTGATAATATGGTTGTAATTCTTATCATAGTGAACTTTTTCTTTATGTTCATCACAAGAACATGTAGTAATTACAGGAATGTAGCTCGAAGAGTTAAGTTTGTAGTTTTTAACTATTGACCCTAAGGTCTTAACATATTTAAAACTTACAATAGACTGGTGCCTGTGGATGGGAAAAAAATTGCATTATTGTAGAACAGCTTCCTTACATTGAGATTATCGTAGGCTTTATTTAGAAACCTGATGGTAACAAAATTACTGGAAAATTCTTTAAGAGAAATTTTATCTTTAAGAATATGTTTAAGAATGTCCAGAACCAAAGCAAAAACATGCTTATCAACATGGTCAGCAGTTTCATTCCAGAATTTGAAAAAACTTTTAAGGACAGAGTGCTTGAAGGACTTGAGAATTTTGTAAGTATTTTTAACAAAATTAGTGCCAGTTTTAAAGCTTTCCAGAGTTTTTAGCAAGTTAGCAAAATCAACTTTGCTTGATGTGCGAAATAACCTCTGTCCTCTATTACCTCTAGAGCAGCTCTTATTATTAACAAGAAAGAAGAGTTCACGAATTGAAAATTTATGCTGATTATGCTTATTGTCAGATAGAGTGGAATTCAGGCCATAGGGATAAAGAGACTGATGCTGCAAAATTTCAAGGGATTCAGTTTCTAGCCGAGCATAGAGGTCAGGGATAATATGTAGTACCTCTATTTTCACTTTGTCAAAACCATGAGTATGGAAATGCTCTAATTCAAAGGTAGAGTACTGGTTGGCGTTTGTGGAGGGGTTCACTCCTGAATTAGAGAACTTGTTAACTAGAGACCTGTGACCATTAATCCTAAGATGAAGAGGATTTTTACTTTGGCCAATATAGCTAAGGTTGCAGACAGTACAGGTGAGCTTATAGATGGTATTGTAGGCTTTGCAAAACTTGTTGGAGCAATTATCCTCAACAGAAGAATACAGGTTAGGATCTGCAGATTTACATGTCAAACAACGTTTGTCATTTCATAACTTTAGATTACCTTTGCCAGCGAGTTCATACACTATGGGAAAGGGTGCTAGCCTAACCGAGCGGGAGGACTTAAAATATCTGAGCTGACCTCCAATCCTTTCATCGTCCTTAGAACTCCACTTGGGCCAAAACATACAAATTCTGAGCAAACCAACTAGGAAAAACTTTTTAGAAATAAGCAGTCCAAGAAAAGACCAAACTCGAGTATAAACTACACTCCAAAAAGCCGCATCCAAAACATACAAAAATAAAAATTAGAAAATGAAAAAAACCTCAAATAAAAAAATAGTAATAAAAAAATAATAATAAAACATTTCAACTAGAATTTGCGCATGAGCTGCTAAATAATAAATTGAAATTAGTTACTTAAGAGCAAAACTGAAGACTAAGGAAAAACTTTAGAATTTAAAACGAAGGTTGCAAAATAACCTGAAGATCAAAACGCGCAACGCAGCAGTTTTGAAAATTCAGAATTCACATTCTATAAAGAAGATACCTAAGCAAAAAAATACATATAAAATTTTGACTCACACCTAGTACAACATAGAAAAGGTTATGTATCTACCTGTGTGAGTAAAAGGAGAACAGATAAAAAAATAAAATAAAACTACTGAATGTAGAAGGTGTCGAGAATACTGAGCCTTGGCTTTATCAAGGACCAGCAAAAACTCTGCATTTTCTCACTTCCACAAAGACCTAGTTGGAAATGGGTTTCTGCAAGGCCATAGATGCAAGTAACATTCCCACCTAAAATAGTTTAAAATATATATATATGTCATGTCCTCCGTAGAGTTGCATGACCTAGCACTAGTTAACAATTTCGCTTGCATCCATTAACCTTCCTGGCCCGACCCATGCTCTTCATCTGTTACTATTAAACAGAGAGAAGAAGATTAAAGAGAACTCAAGCTGTGAGAGTGACATAATAATTAGAAATGATTTTCAGCCATAACGAAATGCCAAGTTCGTTTGAGAGAGAATTTAAACCTGAAAATCAATGCAAAAGAAATCCAAATTTTTTACATTGCAATTAAAAAAGGAAATATTAATTTTTAACGAACAGATTTTTGAAAGAAAACTTGAGTCTAAAACCCCCTACTCTACAACTTATGACAGCACGAAAACGAGAATAAGTTAAAGATAATAATTAACTAAAGAAAACTTTGTGAAAGTTATATACCTTAAACAGTTAGTTGCAATATGTACAAAGTATTTCGGCAGTGCTTTAAGTGCATAATTAATTAGTTATTAAGAACTTAACTACTTTGAAAAAACAGCGCATAGAAAAGGAACAAGCTTAGCCATCTTCTGTTCCTAGGTACCCCAAAAGACGCTCAAAGTTACAAAGAAAAGAAAGAGTTAAAACCCGCAAAAATGTTAACAGACAAACCAATGCCTAAAAGCTGAAAAGCTAAAAAACAACAGAGAAAAAGTACATGAAGTACAAACATTGAACTTATAAAACCTAGAACCCAAAAACAAGGAAGAGAGCTTACCTCTTGTGTGACAAAAACTTTTCTCCTCACAAGAGAAGAACATGGCTGACCTCTTCCGCCACTCCCTAGTTGCTGGGGGCAGTGAGGGTGGGGCTGATGGCCTCCTCATACAGCAAGAAACCAACGCGCGGATATTTTAACCAGAGAAAAAAATATATATAAACTTAAGACTGTGGATCTGTATGATCAGAAAGAGCAGAATTAACTCTCCAGAATACATGAGAAATATTATAAAATACACGAGCAGTGTATTTAATAATCTTTGCATGTATTAAATCACCTTAGTGAGCTTCTATAGATTAATCAGAATCTTATTAATTTTAATGTTGGTTTTACTATTTTTAGTATAGCTATCCTAGTGATGAATAACTAGTTTTCTTTTTTATTTGTTTTTATTTTCTTTTATAAACAGATTTTTAAGCTTTTTTTGTGATTTTGTTTATATTATTTAATTTTTTGTTTTAATAGGACCGTCATATCCATAGCACTAAGGTTCCTTTAGGTAGTTAATAGGCATCCTCTAGCCAACTTCCTTACGGCTTTGATTGGTCAGAATCATATTATTAACTGTGTAGAAAATTAAAGCAGATCTGCCAACCTTACTCTATTATTCAGAATAATTTTTCTTAAAGTTCTTTTGATGAAAGAAGAAGGAATTTCGTTCTCTAGAAAACTTTCTAATAGTATATTAATGTGGTAATTGAAGTCCAAATTGTTGCTGCAAATTCTTGAAATTCTTAGGACCTGAGAAATTAGTACATTCTCAATTACTTTGGTTGAAATGTTATTATTCCAGTGTAGATATTTAATTACTTTGAAAGGAAAATTAACTCTTTTATCAAAGAGGCTAATAGATGGGTTACCTCTGTTGAGCTTAATGCTTAAGTCTAGGAACTCAAGTTCCTGATTACTGTGGTTGGTTTTACATAAGTTAAGAGAGCTAGGATAGATATTATCAAAATCACTCTCTATAACTTCTGAATTATTGATACACAGCAGATCATCAATATATCTAAAAGTGTAAAGGTAGTTATCTGAGCAGGTGGGGTGATTTTTAATGAATTTATATTCCTTAAAGAACAGGAATAGATTAGCGATATTCGTGGACGTTGATGTTCCCATGGGAATACCGTTCACTTGCTTATAGAGAGTATTATTATATAAGATATGGTTATTTTCTATGCAGCAATTGAGATAAGAGTTCCAAGTTCCTACATTAATAAATTGGTTAAGTTTAAATTCTGCATACAGCTCTTTAAAGGTAGTGATTATATCTGATAGAGGCAGATTAGTATATAGGTTTTCAAAATCATAACTATTAATATCTAGGGGACAAACTTTGAGTATAGTAGAAATTACTTCTGCATTATTATTAATTATCCAAAAATCTCTGTACATCAAGTTAGAACAGTTTCTAATGTGTTTCAAAACCTTCTTTAAGACATCTTCAAAAGCAAGATCTATTTTCTTTTTATGACTCCTTACTCCACTAGCTATGAACCTGAACTTCACAGGATCCTTATGAAACTTAACCGTTGCAAAAAGAAATGGAAATTCAGGCTCATATCTTCTAGTTTGTGGAATTTTAAGTTTCTTGAAGAATGCCTTAAACCGATTTTCTAACTGCTTGGTAGAATAACTTACGGGCTCGTATGTTACTCTATTATTGAGTTCCATAGTTAACAATTCAAAATAGAACTTCTTACAGATAATTGCAAAATTATTGCTAGCTTTATCCGTAGTGGTAAAAATAAATTGGTCTTGTAGTTTGGAGAGTGACCTTTTAGCTTCTCCAGAGAAAAAGAGATTTCTGTCGAAACAAAAGTCCAGACCTGCCAACTCACCGGTGAAGCTATTGATTATATTATATTTCCATTCTGCGAAGGCCTCAATAGGCTGATTGTACGTTAAACTGGTTTTTACTATGTACCTATTAACATCTTGAGTGAAGCTCTCAAGAATCCTTTCTTTGGAAATTGTGAAGGAAGGTCTGAATTTAGAGCCATACTCTAATAAATTCCTAAGCTTTTCATTTTCAACAAAACTCAAGTTTCCGGTGATAATATGGTTGTAATTCTTATCATAGTGAACTTTTTCTTTATGTTCATCACAAGAACATGTAGTAATTACAGGAATGTAGCTCGAAGAGTTAAGTTTGTAGTTTTTAACTATTGACCCTAAGGTCTTAACATATTTAAAACTTACAATAGACTGGTGCCTGTGGATGGGAAAAAAATTGCATTATTGTAGAACAGCTTCCTTACATTGAGATTATCGTAGGCTTTATTTAGAAACCTGATGGTAACAAAATTACTGGAAAATTCTTTAAGAGAAATTTTATCTTTAAGAATATGTTTAAGAATGTCCAGAACCAAAGCAAAAACATGCTTATCAACATGGTCAGCAGTTTCATTCCAGAATTTGAAAAAACTTTTAAGGACAGAGTGCTTGAAGGACTTGAGAATTTTGTAAGTATTTTTAACAAAATTAGTGCCAGTTTTAAAGCTTTCCAGAGTTTTTAGCAAGTTAGCAAAATCAACTTTGCTTGATGTGCGAAATAACCTCTGTCCTCTATTACCTCTAGAGCAGCTCTTATTATTAACAAGAAAGAAGAGTTCACGAATTGAAAATTTATGCTGATTATGCTTATTGTCAGATAGAGTGGAATTCAGGCCATAGGGATAAAGAGACTGATGCTGCAAAATTTCAAGGGATTCAGTTTCTAGCCGAGCATAGAGGTCAGGGATAATATGTAGTACCTCTATTTTCACTTTGTCAAAACCATGAGTATGGAAATGCTCTAATTCAAAGGTAGAGTACTGGTTGGCGTTTGTGGAGGGGTTCACTCCTGAATTAGAGAACTTGTTAACTAGAGACCTGTGACCATTAATCCTAAGATGAAGAGGATTTTTACTTTGGCCAATATAGCTAAGGTTGCAGACAGTACAGGTGAGCTTATAGATGGTATTGTAGGCTTTGCAAAACTTGTTGGAGCAATTATCCTCAACAGAAGAATACAGGTTAGGATCTGCAGATTTACATGTCAAACAACGTTTGTCATTTCATAACTTTAGATTACCTTTGCCAGCGAGTTCATACACTATGGGAAAGGGTGCTAGCCTAACCGAGCGGGAGGACTTAAAATATCTGAGCTGACCTCCAATCCTTTCATCGTCCTTAGAACTCCACTTGGGCCAAAACATACAAATTCTGAGCAAACCAACTAGGAAAAACTTTTTAGAAATAAGCAGTCCAAGAAAAGACCAAACTCGAGTATAAACTACACTCCAAAAAGCCGCATCCAAAACATACAAAAATAAAAATTAGAAAATGAAAAAAACCTCAAATAAAAAAATAGTAATAAAAAAATAATAATAAAACATTTCAACTAGAATTTGCGCATGAGCTGCTAAATAATAAATTGAAATTAGTTACTTAAGAGCAAAACTGAAGACTAAGGAAAAACTTTAGAATTTAAAACGAAGGTTGCAAAATAACCTGAAGATCAAAACGCGCAACGCAGCAGTTTTGAAAATTCAGAATTCACATTCTATAAAGAAGATACCTAAGCAAAAAAATACATATAAAATTTTGACTCACACCTAGTACAACATAGAAAAGGTTATGTATCTACCTGTGTGAGTAAAAGGAGAACAGATAAAAAAATAAAATAAAACTACTGAATGTAGAAGGTGTCGAGAATACTGAGCCTTGGCTTTATCAAGGACCAGCAAAAACTCTGCATTTTCTCACTTCCACAAAGACCTAGTTGGAAATGGGTTTCTGCAAGGCCATAGATGCAAGTAACATTCCCACCTAAAATAGTTTAAAATATATATATATGTCATGTCCTCCGTAGAGTTGCATGACCTAGCACTAGTTAACAATTTCGCTTGCATCCATTAACCTTCCTGGCCCGACCCATGCTCTTCATCTGTTACTATTAAACAGAGAGAAGAAGATTAAAGAGAACTCAAGCTGTGAGAGTGACATAATAATTAGAAATGATTTTCAGCCATAACGAAATGCCAAGTTCGTTTGAGAGAGAATTTAAACCTGAAAATCAATGCAAAAGAAATCCAAATTTTTTACATTGCAATTAAAAAAGGAAATATTAATTTTTAACGAACAGATTTTTGAAAGAAAACTTGAGTCTAAAACCCCCTACTCTACAACTTATGACAGCACGAAAACGAGAATAAGTTAAAGATAATAATTAACTAAAGAAAACTTTGTGAAAGTTATATACCTTAAACAGTTAGTTGCAATATGTACAAAGTATTTCGGCAGTGCTTTAAGTGCATAATTAATTAGTTATTAAGAACTTAACTACTTTGAAAAAACAGCGCATAGAAAAGGAACAAGCTTAGCCATCTTCTGTTCCTAGGTACCCCAAAAGACGCTCAAAGTTACAAAGAAAAGAAAGAGTTAAAACCCGCAAAAATGTTAACAGACAAACCAATGCCTAAAAGCTGAAAAGCTAAAAAACAACAGAGAAAAAGTACATGAAGTACAAACATTGAACTTATAAAACCTAGAACCCAAAAACAAGGAAGAGAGCTTACCTCTTGTGTGACAAAAACTTTTCTCCTCACAAGAGAAGAACATGGCTGACCTCTTCCGCCACTCCCTAGTTGCTGGGGGCAGTGAGGGTGGGGCTGATGGCCTCCTCATACAGCAAGAAACCAACGCGCGGATATTTTAACCAGAGAAAAAAATATATATAAACTTAAGACTGTGGATCTGTATGATCAGAAAGAGCAGAATTAACTCTCCAGAATACATGAGAAATATTATAAAATACACGAGCAGTGTATTTAATAATCTTTGCATGTATTAAATCACCTTAGTGAGCTTCTATAGATTAATCAGAATCTTATTAATTTTAATGTTGGTTTTACTATTTTTAGTATAGCTATCCTAGTGATGAATAACTAGTTTTCTTTTTTATTTGTTTTTATTTTCTTTTATAAACAGATTTTTAAGCTTTTTTTGTGATTTTGTTTATATTATTTAATTTTTTGTTTTAATAGGACCGTCATATCCATAGCACTAAGGTTCCTTTAGGTAGTTAATAGGCATCCTCTAGCCAACTTCCTTACGGCTTTGATTGGTCAGAATCATATTATTAACTGTGTAGAAAATTAAAGCAGATCTGCCAACCTTACTCTATTATTCAGAATAATTTTTCTTAAAGTTCTTTTGATGAAAGAAGAAGGAATTTCGTTCTCTAGAAAACTTTCTAATAGTATATTAATGTGGTAATTGAAGTCCAAATTGTTGCTGCAAATTCTTGAAATTCTTAGGACCTGAGAAATTAGTACATTCTCAATTACTTTGGTTGAAATGTTATTATTCCAGTGTAGATATTTAATTACTTTGAAAGGAAAATTAACTCTTTTATCAAAGAGGCTAATAGATGGGTTACCTCTGTTGAGCTTAATGCTTAAGTCTAGGAACTCAAGTTCCTGATTACTGTGGTTGGTTTTACATAAGTTAAGAGAGCTAGGATAGATATTATCAAAATCACTCTCTATAACTTCTGAATTATTGATACACAGCAGATCATCAATATATCTAAAAGTGTAAAGGTAGTTATCTGAGCAGGTGGGGTGATTTTTAATGAATTTATATTCCTTAAAGAACAGGAATAGATTAGCGATATTCGTGGACGTTGATGTTCCCATGGGAATACCGTTCACTTGCTTATAGAGAGTATTATTATATAAGATATGGTTATTTTCTATGCAGCAATTGAGATAAGAGTTCCAAGTTCCTACATTAATAAATTGGTTAAGTTTAAATTCTGCATACAGCTCTTTAAAGGTAGTGATTATATCTGATAGAGGCAGATTAGTATATAGGTTTTCAAAATCATAACTATTAATATCTAGGGGACAAACTTTGAGTATAGTAGAAATTACTTCTGCATTATTATTAATTATCCAAAAATCTCTGTACATCAAGTTAGAACAGTTTCTAATGTGTTTCAAAACCTTCTTTAAGACATCTTCAAAAGCAAGATCTATTTTCTTTTTATGACTCCTTACTCCACTAGCTATGAACCTGAACTTCACAGGATCCTTATGAAACTTAACCGTTGCAAAAAGAAATGGAAATTCAGGCTCATATCTTCTAGTTTGTGGAATTTTAAGTTTCTTGAAGAATGCCTTAAACCGATTTTCTAACTGCTTGGTAGAATAACTTACGGGCTCGTATGTTACTCTATTATTGAGTTCCATAGTTAACAATTCAAAATAGAACTTCTTACAGATAATTGCAAAATTATTGCTAGCTTTATCCGTAGTGGTAAAAATAAATTGGTCTTGTAGTTTGGAGAGTGACCTTTTAGCTTCTCCAGAGAAAAAGAGATTTCTGTCGAAACAAAAGTCCAGACCTGCCAACTCACCGGTGAAGCTATTGATTATATTATATTTCCATTCTGCGAAGGCCTCAATAGGCTGATTGTACGTTAAACTGGTTTTTACTATGTACCTATTAACATCTTGAGTGAAGCTCTCAAGAATCCTTTCTTTGGAAATTGTGAAGGAAGGTCTGAATTTAGAGCCATACTCTAATAAATTCCTAAGCTTTTCATTTTCAACAAAACTCAAGTTTCCGGTGATAATATGGTTGTAATTCTTATCATAGTGAACTTTTTCTTTATGTTCATCACAAGAACATGTAGTAATTACAGGAATGTAGCTCGAAGAGTTAAGTTTGTAGTTTTTAACTATTGACCCTAAGGTCTTAACATATTTAAAACTTACAATAGACTGGTGCCTGTGGATGGGAAAAAAAATTGCATTATTGTAGAACAGCTTCCTTACATTGAGATTATCGTAGGCTTTATTTAGAAACCTGATGGTAACAAAATTACTGGAAAATTCTTTAAGAGAAATTTTATCTTTAAGAATATGTTTAAGAATGTCCAGAACCAAAGCAAAAACATGCTTATCAACATGGTCAGCAGTTTCATTCCAGAATTTGAAAAAACTTTTAAGGACAGAGTGCTTGAAGGACTTGAGAATTTTGTAAGTATTTTTAACAAAATTAGTGCCAGTTTTAAAGCTTTCCAGAGTTTTTAGCAAGTTAGCAAAATCAACTTTGCTTGATGTGCGAAATAACCTCTGTCCTCTATTACCTCTAGAGCAGCTCTTATTATTAACAAGAAAGAAGAGTTCACGAATTGAAAATTTATGCTGATTATGCTTATTGTCAGATAGAGTGGAATTCAGGCCATAGGGATAAAGAGACTGATGCTGCAAAATTTCAAGGGATTCAGTTTCTAGCCGAGCATAGAGGTCAGGGATAATATGTAGTACCTCTATTTTCACTTTGTCAAAACCATGAGTATGGAAATGCTCTAATTCAAAGGTAGAGTACTGGTTGGCGTTTGTGGAGGGGTTCACTCCTGAATTAGAGAACTTGTTAACTAGAGACCTGTGACCATTAATCCTAAGATGAAGAGGATTTTTACTTTGGCCAATATAGCTAAGGTTGCAGACAGTACAGGTGAGCTTATAGATGGTATTGTAGGCTTTGCAAAACTTGTTGGAGCAATTATCCTCAACAGAAGAATACAGGTTAGGATCTGCAGATTTACATGTCAAACAACGTTTGTCATTTCATAACTTTAGATTACCTTTGCCAGCGAGTTCATACACTATGGGAAAGGGTGCTAGCCTAACCGAGCGGGAGGACTTAAAATATCTGAGCTGACCTCCAATCCTTTCATCGTCCTTAGAACTCCACTTGGGCCAAAACATACAAATTCTGAGCAAACCAACTAGGAAAAACTTTTTAGAAATAAGCAGTCCAAGAAAAGACCAAACTCGAGTATAAACTACACTCCAAAAAGCCGCATCCAAAACATACAAAAATAAAAATTAGAAAATGAAAAAAACCTCAAATAAAAAAATAGTAATAAAAAAATAATAATAAAACATTTCAACTAGAATTTGCGCATGAGCTGCTAAATAATAAATTGAAATTAGTTACTTAAGAGCAAAACTGAAGACTAAGGAAAAACTTTAGAATTTAAAACGAAGGTTGCAAAATAACCTGAAGATCAAAACGCGCAACGCAGCAGTTTTGAAAATTCAGAATTCACATTCTATAAAGAAGATACCTAAGCAAAAAAATACATATAAAATTTTGACTCACACCTAGTACAACATAGAAAAGGTTATGTATCTACCTGTGTGAGTAAAAGGAGAACAGATAAAAAAATAAAATAAAACTACTGAATGTAGAAGGTGTCGAGAATACTGAGCCTTGGCTTTATCAAGGACCAGCAAAAACTCTGCATTTTCTCACTTCCACAAAGACCTAGTTGGAAATGGGTTTCTGCAAGGCCATAGATGCAAGTAACATTCCCACCTAAAATAGTTTAAAATATATATATATGTCATGTCCTCCGTAGAGTTGCATGACCTAGCACTAGTTAACAATTTCGCTTGCATCCATTAACCTTCCTGGCCCGACCCATGCTCTTCATCTGTTACTATTAAACAGAGAGAAGAAGATTAAAGAGAACTCAAGCTGTGAGAGTGACATAATAATTAGAAATGATTTTCAGCCATAACGAAATGCCAAGTTCGTTTGAGAGAGAATTTAAACCTGAAAATCAATGCAAAAGAAATCCAAATTTTTTACATTGCAATTAAAAAAGGAAATATTAATTTTTAACGAACAGATTTTTGAAAGAAAACTTGAGTCTAAAACCCCCTACTCTACAACTTATGACAGCACGAAAACGAGAATAAGTTAAAGATAATAATTAACTAAAGAAAACTTTGTGAAAGTTATATACCTTAAACAGTTAGTTGCAATATGTACAAAGTATTTCGGCAGTGCTTTAAGTGCATAATTAATTAGTTATTAAGAACTTAACTACTTTGAAAAAACAGCGCATAGAAAAGGAACAAGCTTAGCCATCTTCTGTTCCTAGGTACCCCAAAAGACGCTCAAAGTTACAAAGAAAAGAAAGAGTTAAAACCCGCAAAAATGTTAACAGACAAACCAATGCCTAAAAGCTGAAAAGCTAAAAAACAACAGAGAAAAAGTACATGAAGTACAAACATTGAACTTATAAAACCTAGAACCCAAAAACAAGGAAGAGAGCTTACCTCTTGTGTGACAAAAACTTTTCTCCTCACAAGAGAAGAACATGGCTGACCTCTTCCGCCACTCCCTAGTTGCTGGGGGGCAGTGAGGGTGGGGCTGATGGCCTCCTCATACAGCAAGAAACCAACGCGCGGATATTTTAACCAGAGAAAAAAATATATATAAACTTAAGACTGTGGATCTGTATGATCAGAAAGAGCAGAATTAACTCTCCAGAATACATGAGAAATATTATAAAATACACGAGCAGTGTATTTAATAATCTTTGCATGTATTAAATCACCTTAGTGAGCTTCTATAGATTAATCAGAATCTTATTAATTTTAATGTTGGTTTTACTATTTTTAGTATAGCTATCCTAGTGATGAATAACTAGTTTTCTTTTTTATTTGTTTTTATTTTCTTTTATAAACAGATTTTTAAGCTTTTTTGTGATTTTGTTTATATTATTTAATTTTTTGTTTTAATAGGACCGTCATATCCATAGCACTAAGGTTCCTTTAGGTAGTTAATAGGCATCCTCTAGCCAACTTCCTTACGGCTTTGATTGGTCAGAATCATATTATTAACTGTGTAGAAAATTAAAGCAGATCTGCCAACCTTACTCTATTATTCAGAATAATTTTTCTTAAAGTTCTTTTGATGAAAGAAGAAGGAATTTCGTTCTCTAGAAAACTTTCTAATAGTATATTAATGTGGTAATTGAAGTCCAAATTGTTGCTGCAAATTCTTGAAATTCTTAGGACCTGAGAAATTAGTACATTCTCAATTACTTTGGTTGAAATGTTATTATTCCAGTGTAGATATTTAATTACTTTGAAAGGAAAATTAACTCTTTTATCAAAGAGGCTAATAGATGGGTTACCTCTGTTGAGCTTAATGCTTAAGTCTAGGAACTCAAGTTCCTGATTACTGTGGTTGGTTTTACATAAGTTAAGAGAGCTAGGATAGATATTATCAAAATCACTCTCTATAACTTCTGAATTATTGATACACAGCAGATCATCAATATATCTAAAAGTGTAAAGGTAGTTATCTGAGCAGGTGGGGTGATTTTTAATGAATTTATATTCCTTAAAGAACAGGAATAGATTAGCGATATTCGTGGACGTTGATGTTCCCATGGGAATACCGTTCACTTGCTTATAGAGAGTATTATTATATAAGATATGGTTATTTTCTATGCAGCAATTGAGATAAGAGTTCCAAGTTCCTACATTAATAAATTGGTTAAGTTTAAATTCTGCATACAGCTCTTTAAAGGTAGTGATTATATCTGATAGAGGCAGATTAGTATATAGGTTTTCAAAATCATAACTATTAATATCTAGGGGACAAACTTTGAGTATAGTAGAAATTACTTCTGCATTATTATTAATTATCCAAAAATCTCTGTACATCAAGTTAGAACAGTTTCTAATGTGTTTCAAAACCTTCTTTAAGACATCTTCAAAAGCAAGATCTATTTTCTTTTTATGACTCCTTACTCCACTAGCTATGAACCTGAACTTCACAGGATCCTTATGAAACTTAACCGTTGCAAAAAGAAATGGAAATTCAGGCTCATATCTTCTAGTTTGTGGAATTTTAAGTTTCTTGAAGAATGCCTTAAACCGATTTTCTAACTGCTTGGTAGAATAACTTACGGGCTCGTATGTTACTCTATTATTGAGTTCCATAGTTAACAATTCAAAATAGAACTTCTTACAGATAATTGCAAAATTATTGCTAGCTTTATCCGTAGTGGTAAAAATAAATTGGTCTTGTAGTTTGGAGAGTGACCTTTTAGCTTCTCCAGAGAAAAAGAGATTTCTGTCGAAACAAAAGTCCAGACCTGCCAACTCACCGGTGAAGCTATTGATTATATTATATTTCCATTCTGCGAAGGCCTCAATAGGCTGATTGTACGTTAAACTGGTTTTTACTATGTACCTATTAACATCTTGAGTGAAGCTCTCAAGAATCCTTTCTTTGGAAATTGTGAAGGAAGGTCTGAATTTAGAGCCATACTCTAATAAATTCCTAAGCTTTTCATTTTCAACAAAACTCAAGTTTCCGGTGATAATATGGTTGTAATTCTTATCATAGTGAACTTTTTCTTTATGTTCATCACAAGAACATGTAGTAATTACAGGAATGTAGCTCGAAGAGTTAAGTTTGTAGTTTTTAACTATTGACCCTAAGGTCTTAACATATTTAAAACTTACAATAGACTGGTGCCTGTGGATGGGAAAAAAATTGCATTATTGTAGAACAGCTTCCTTACATTGAGATTATCGTAGGCTTTATTTAGAAACCTGATGGTAACAAAATTACTGGAAAATTCTTTAAGAGAAATTTTATCTTTAAGAATATGTTTAAGAATGTCCAGAACCAAAGCAAAAACATGCTTATCAACATGGTCAGCAGTTTCATTCCAGAATTTGAAAAAACTTTTAAGGACAGAGTGCTTGAAGGACTTGAGAATTTTGTAAGTATTTTTAACAAAATTAGTGCCAGTTTTAAAGCTTTCCAGAGTTTTTAGCAAGTTAGCAAAATCAACTTTGCTTGATGTGCGAAATAACCTCTGTCCTCTATTACCTCTAGAGCAGCTCTTATTATTAACAAGAAAGAAGAGTTCACGAATTGAAAATTTATGCTGATTATGCTTATTGTCAGATAGAGTGGAATTCAGGCCATAGGGATAAAGAGACTGATGCTGCAAAATTTCAAGGGATTCAGTTTCTAGCCGAGCATAGAGGTCAGGGATAATATGTAGTACCTCTATTTTCACTTTGTCAAAACCATGAGTATGGAAATGCTCTAATTCAAAGGTAGAGTACTGGTTGGCGTTTGTGGAGGGGTTCACTCCTGAATTAGAGAACTTGTTAACTAGAGACCTGTGACCATTAATCCTAAGATGAAGAGGATTTTTACTTTGGCCAATATAGCTAAGGTTGCAGACAGTACAGGTGAGCTTATAGATGGTATTGTAGGCTTTGCAAAACTTGTTGGAGCAATTATCCTCAACAGAAGAATACAGGTTAGGATCTGCAGATTTACATGTCAAACAACGTTTGTCATTTCATAACTTTAGATTACCTTTGCCAGCGAGTTCATACACTATGGGAAAGGGTGCTAGCCTAACCGAGCGGGAGGACTTAAAATATCTGAGCTGACCTCCAATCCTTTCATCGTCCTTAGAACTCCACTTGGGCCAAAACATACAAATTCTGAGCAAACCAACTAGGAAAAACTTTTTAGAAATAAGCAGTCCAAGAAAAGACCAAACTCGAGTATAAACTACACTCCAAAAAGCCGCATCCAAAACATACAAAAATAAAAATTAGAAAATGAAAAAAACCTCAAATAAAAAAATAGTAATAAAAAAATAATAATAAAACATTTCAACTAGAATTTGCGCATGAGCTGCTAAATAATAAATTGAAATTAGTTACTTAAGAGCAAAACTGAAGACTAAGGAAAAACTTTAGAATTTAAAACGAAGGTTGCAAAATAACCTGAAGATCAAAACGCGCAACGCAGCAGTTTTGAAAATTCAGAATTCACATTCTATAAAGAAGATACCTAAGCAAAAAAATACATATAAAATTTTGACTCACACCTAGTACAACATAGAAAAGGTTATGTATCTACCTGTGTGAGTAAAAGGAGAACAGATAAAAAAATAAAATAAAACTACTGAATGTAGAAGGTGTCGAGAATACTGAGCCTTGGCTTTATCAAGGACCAGCAAAAACTCTGCATTTTCTCACTTCCACAAAGACCTAGTTGGAAATGGGTTTCTGCAAGGCCATAGATGCAAGTAACATTCCCACCTAAAATAGTTTAAAATATATATATATGTCATGTCCTCCGTAGAGTTGCATGACCTAGCACTAGTTAACAATTTCGCTTGCATCCATTAACCTTCCTGGCCCGACCCATGCTCTTCATCTGTTACTATTAAACAGAGAGAAGAAGATTAAAGAGAACTCAAGCTGTGAGAGTGACATAATAATTAGAAATGATTTTCAGCCATAACGAAATGCCAAGTTCGTTTGAGAGAGAATTTAAACCTGAAAATCAATGCAAAAGAAATCCAAATTTTTTACATTGCAATTAAAAAAGGAAATATTAATTTTTAACGAACAGATTTTTGAAAGAAAACTTGAGTCTAAAACCCCCTACTCTACAACTTATGACAGCACGAAAACGAGAATAAGTTAAAGATAATAATTAACTAAAGAAAACTTTGTGAAAGTTATATACCTTAAACAGTTAGTTGCAATATGTACAAAGTATTTCGGCAGTGCTTTAAGTGCATAATTAATTAGTTATTAAGAACTTAACTACTTTGAAAAAACAGCGCATAGAAAAGGAACAAGCTTAGCCATCTTCTGTTCCTAGGTACCCCAAAAGACGCTCAAAGTTACAAAGAAAAGAAAGAGTTAAAACCCGCAAAAATGTTAACAGACAAACCAATGCCTAAAAGCTGAAAAGCTAAAAAACAACAGAGAAAAAGTACATGAAGTACAAACATTGAACTTATAAAACCTAGAACCCAAAAACAAGGAAGAGAGCTTACCTCTTGTGTGACAAAAACTTTTCTCCTCACAAGAGAAGAACATGGCTGACCTCTTCCGCCACTCCCTAGTTGCTGGGGGGCAGTGAGGGTGGGGCTGATGGCCTCCTCATACAGCAAGAAACCAACGCGCGGATATTTTAACCAGAGAAAAAAATATATATAAACTTAAGACTGTGGATCTGTATGATCAGAAAGAGCAGAATTAACTCTCCAGAATACATGAGAAATATTATAAAATACACGAGCAGTGTATTTAATAATCTTTGCATGTATTAAATCACCTTAGTGAGCTTCTATAGATTAATCAGAATCTTATTAATTTTAATGTTGGTTTTACTATTTTTAGTATAGCTATCCTAGTGATGAATAACTAGTTTTCTTTTTTATTTGTTTTTATTTTCTTTTATAAACAGATTTTTAAGCTTTTTTTGTGATTTTGTTTATATTATTTAATTTTTTGTTTTAATAGGACCGTCATATCCATAGCACTAAGGTTCCTTTAGGTAGTTAATAGGCATCCTCTAGCCAACTTCCTTACGGCTTTGATTGGTCAGAATCATATTATTAACTGTGTAGAAAATTAAAGCAGATCTGCCAACCTTACTCTATTATTCAGAATAATTTTTCTTAAAGTTCTTTTGATGAAAGAAGAAGGAATTTCGTTCTCTAGAAAACTTTCTAATAGTATATTAATGTGGTAATTGAAGTCCAAATTGTTGCTGCAAATTCTTGAAATTCTTAGGACCTGAGAAATTAGTACATTCTCAATTACTTTGGTTGAAATGTTATTATTCCAGTGTAGATATTTAATTACTTTGAAAGGAAAATTAACTCTTTTATCAAAGAGGCTAATAGATGGGTTACCTCTGTTGAGCTTAATGCTTAAGTCTAGGAACTCAAGTTCCTGATTACTGTGGTTGGTTTTACATAAGTTAAGAGAGCTAGGATAGATATTATCAAAATCACTCTCTATAACTTCTGAATTATTGATACACAGCAGATCATCAATATATCTAAAAGTGTAAAGGTAGTTATCTGAGCAGGTGGGGTGATTTTTAATGAATTTATATTCCTTAAAGAACAGGAATAGATTAGCGATATTCGTGGACGTTGATGTTCCCATGGGAATACCGTTCACTTGCTTATAGAGAGTATTATTATATAAGATATGGTTATTTTCTATGCAGCAATTGAGATAAGAGTTCCAAGTTCCTACATTAATAAATTGGTTAAGTTTAAATTCTGCATACAGCTCTTTAAAGGTAGTGATTATATCTGATAGAGGCAGATTAGTATATAGGTTTTCAAAATCATAACTATTAATATCTAGGGGACAAACTTTGAGTATAGTAGAAATTACTTCTGCATTATTATTAATTATCCAAAAATCTCTGTACATCAAGTTAGAACAGTTTCTAATGTGTTTCAAAACCTTCTTTAAGACATCTTCAAAAGCAAGATCTATTTTCTTTTTATGACTCCTTACTCCACTAGCTATGAACCTGAACTTCACAGGATCCTTATGAAACTTAACCGTTGCAAAAAGAAATGGAAATTCAGGCTCATATCTTCTAGTTTGTGGAATTTTAAGTTTCTTGAAGAATGCCTTAAACCGATTTTCTAACTGCTTGGTAGAATAACTTACGGGCTCGTATGTTACTCTATTATTGAGTTCCATAGTTAACAATTCAAAATAGAACTTCTTACAGATAATTGCAAAATTATTGCTAGCTTTATCCGTAGTGGTAAAAATAAATTGGTCTTGTAGTTTGGAGAGTGACCTTTTAGCTTCTCCAGAGAAAAAGAGATTTCTGTCGAAACAAAAGTCCAGACCTGCCAACTCACCGGTGAAGCTATTGATTATATTATATTTCCATTCTGCGAAGGCCTCAATAGGCTGATTGTACGTTAAACTGGTTTTTACTATGTACCTATTAACATCTTGAGTGAAGCTCTCAAGAATCCTTTCTTTGGAAATTGTGAAGGAAGGTCTGAATTTAGAGCCATACTCTAATAAATTCCTAAGCTTTTCATTTTCAACAAAACTCAAGTTTCCGGTGATAATATGGTTGTAATTCTTATCATAGTGAACTTTTTCTTTATGTTCATCACAAGAACATGTAGTAATTACAGGAATGTAGCTCGAAGAGTTAAGTTTGTAGTTTTTAACTATTGACCCTAAGGTCTTAACATATTTAAAACTTACAATAGACTGGTGCCTGTGGATGGGAAAAAAAATTGCATTATTGTAGAACAGCTTCCTTACATTGAGATTATCGTAGGCTTTATTTAGAAACCTGATGGTAACAAAATTACTGGAAAATTCTTTAAGAGAAATTTTATCTTTAAGAATATGTTTAAGAATGTCCAGAACCAAAGCAAAAACATGCTTATCAACATGGTCAGCAGTTTCATTCCAGAATTTGAAAAAACTTTTAAGGACAGAGTGCTTGAAGGACTTGAGAATTTTGTAAGTATTTTTAACAAAATTAGTGCCAGTTTTAAAGCTTTCCAGAGTTTTTAGCAAGTTAGCAAAATCAACTTTGCTTGATGTGCGAAATAACCTCTGTCCTCTATTACCTCTAGAGCAGCTCTTATTATTAACAAGAAAGAAGAGTTCACGAATTGAAAATTTATGCTGATTATGCTTATTGTCAGATAGAGTGGAATTCAGGCCATAGGGATAAAGAGACTGATGCTGCAAAATTTCAAGGGATTCAGTTTCTAGCCGAGCATAGAGGTCAGGGATAATATGTAGTACCTCTATTTTCACTTTGTCAAAACCATGAGTATGGAAATGCTCTAATTCAAAGGTAGAGTACTGGTTGGCGTTTGTGGAGGGGTTCACTCCTGAATTAGAGAACTTGTTAACTAGAGACCTGTGACCATTAATCCTAAGATGAAGAGGATTTTTACTTTGGCCAATATAGCTAAGGTTGCAGACAGTACAGGTGAGCTTATAGATGGTATTGTAGGCTTTGCAAAACTTGTTGGAGCAATTATCCTCAACAGAAGAATACAGGTTAGGATCTGCAGATTTACATGTCAAACAACGTTTGTCATTTCATAACTTTAGATTACCTTTGCCAGCGAGTTCATACACTATGGGAAAGGGTGCTAGCCTAACCGAGCGGGAGGACTTAAAATATCTGAGCTGACCTCCAATCCTTTCATCGTCCTTAGAACTCCACTTGGGCCAAAACATACAAATTCTGAGCAAACCAACTAGGAAAAACTTTTTAGAAATAAGCAGTCCAAGAAAAGACCAAACTCGAGTATAAACTACACTCCAAAAAGCCGCATCCAAAACATACAAAAATAAAAATTAGAAAATGAAAAAAACCTCAAATAAAAAAATAGTAATAAAAAAATAATAATAAAACATTTCAACTAGAATTTGCGCATGAGCTGCTAAATAATAAATTGAAATTAGTTACTTAAGAGCAAAACTGAAGACTAAGGAAAAACTTTAGAATTTAAAACGAAGGTTGCAAAATAACCTGAAGATCAAAACGCGCAACGCAGCAGTTTTGAAAATTCAGAATTCACATTCTATAAAGAAGATACCTAAGCAAAAAAATACATATAAAATTTTGACTCACACCTAGTACAACATAGAAAAGGTTATGTATCTACCTGTGTGAGTAAAAGGAGAACAGATAAAAAAATAAAATAAAACTACTGAATGTAGAAGGTGTCGAGAATACTGAGCCTTGGCTTTATCAAGGACCAGCAAAAACTCTGCATTTTCTCACTTCCACAAAGACCTAGTTGGAAATGGGTTTCTGCAAGGCCATAGATGCAAGTAACATTCCCACCTAAAATAGTTTAAAATATATATATATGTCATGTCCTCCGTAGAGTTGCATGACCTAGCACTAGTTAACAATTTCGCTTGCATCCATTAACCTTCCTGGCCCGACCCATGCTCTTCATCTGTTACTATTAAACAGAGAGAAGAAGATTAAAGAGAACTCAAGCTGTGAGAGTGACATAATAATTAGAAATGATTTTCAGCCATAACGAAATGCCAAGTTCGTTTGAGAGAGAATTTAAACCTGAAAATCAATGCAAAAGAAATCCAAATTTTTTACATTGCAATTAAAAAAGGAAATATTAATTTTTAACGAACAGATTTTTGAAAGAAAACTTGAGTCTAAAACCCCTACTCTACAACTTATGACAGCACGAAAACGAGAATAAGTTAAAGATAATAATTAACTAAAGAAAACTTTGTGAAAGTTATATACCTTAAACAGTTAGTTGCAATATGTACAAAGTATTTCAGCAGTGCTTTAAGTGCATAATTAATTAGTTATTAAGAACTTAACTACTTTGAAAAAACAGCGCATAGAAAAGGAACAAGCTTAGCCATCTTCTGTTCCTAGGTACCCCAAAAGACGCTCAAAGTTACAAAGAAAAGAAAGAGTTAAAACCCGCAAAAATGTTAACAGACAAACCAATGCCTAAAAGCTGAAAAGCTAAAAAACAACAGAGAAAAAGTACATGAAGTACAAACATTGAACTTATAAAACCTAGAACCCAAAAACAAGGAAGAGAGCTTACCTCTTGTGTGACAAAAACTTTTCTCCTCACAAGAGAAGAACATGGCTGACCTCTTCCGCCACTCCCTAGTTGCTGGGGGCAGTGAGGGTGGGGCTGATGGCCTCCTCATACAGCAAGAAACCAACGCGCGGATATTTTAACCAGAGAAAAAAATATATATAAACTTAAGACTGTGGATCTGTATGATCAGAAAGAGCAGAATTAACTCTCCAGAATACATGAGAAATATTATAAAATACACGAGCAGTGTATTTAATAATCTTTGCATGTATTAAATCACCTTAGTGAGCTTCTATAGATTAATCAGAATCTTATTAATTTTAATGTTGGTTTTACTATTTTTAGTATAGCTATCCTAGTGATGAATAACTAGTTTTCTTTTTTATTTGTTTTTATTTTCTTTTATAAACAGATTTTTAAGCTTTTTTTGTGATTTTGTTTATATTATTTAATTTTTTGTTTTAATAGGACCGTCATATCCATAGCACTAAGGTTCCTTTAGGTAGTTAATAGGCATCCTCTAGCCAACTTCCTTACGGCTTTGATTGGTCAGAATCATATTATTAACTGTGTAGAAAATTAAAGCAGATCTGCCAACCTTACTCTATTATTCAGAATAATTTTTCTTAAAGTTCTTTTGATGAAAGAAGAAGGAATTTCGTTCTCTAGAAAACTTTCTAATAGTATATTAATGTGGTAATTGAAGTCCAAATTGTTGCTGCAAATTCTTGAAATTCTTAGGACCTGAGAAATTAGTACATTCTCAATTACTTTGGTTGAAATGTTATTATTCCAGTGTAGATATTTAATTACTTTGAAAGGAAAATTAACTCTTTTATCAAAGAGGCTAATAGATGGGTTACCTCTGTTGAGCTTAATGCTTAAGTCTAGGAACTCAAGTTCCTGATTACTGTGGTTGGTTTTACATAAGTTAAGAGAGCTAGGATAGATATTATCAAAATCACTCTCTATAACTTCTGAATTATTGATACACAGCAGATCATCAATATATCTAAAAGTGTAAAGGTAGTTATCTGAGCAGGTGGGGTGATTTTTAATGAATTTATATTCCTTAAAGAACAGGAATAGATTAGCGATATTCGTGGACGTTGATGTTCCCATGGGAATACCGTTCACTTGCTTATAGAGAGTATTATTATATAAGATATGGTTATTTTCTATGCAGCAATTGAGATAAGAGTTCCAAGTTCCTACATTAATAAATTGGTTAAGTTTAAATTCTGCATACAGCTCTTTAAAGGTAGTGATTATATCTGATAGAGGCAGATTAGTATATAGGTTTTCAAAATCATAACTATTAATATCTAGGGGACAAACTTTGAGTATAGTAGAAATTACTTCTGCATTATTATTAATTATCCAAAAATCTCTGTACATCAAGTTAGAACAGTTTCTAATGTGTTTCAAAACCTTCTTTAAGACATCTTCAAAAGCAAGATCTATTTTCTTTTTATGACTCCTTACTCCACTAGCTATGAACCTGAACTTCACAGGATCCTTATGAAACTTAACCGTTGCAAAAAGAAATGGAAATTCAGGCTCATATCTTCTAGTTTGTGGAATTTTAAGTTTCTTGAAGAATGCCTTAAACCGATTTTCTAACTGCTTGGTAGAATAACTTACGGGCTCGTATGTTACTCTATTATTGAGTTCCATAGTTAACAATTCAAAATAGAACTTCTTACAGATAATTGCAAAATTATTGCTAGCTTTATCCGTAGTGGTAAAAATAAATTGGTCTTGTAGTTTGGAGAGTGACCTTTTAGCTTCTCCAGAGAAAAAGAGATTTCTGTCGAAACAAAAGTCCAGACCTGCCAACTCACCGGTGAAGCTATTGATTATATTATATTTCCATTCTGCGAAGGCCTCAATAGGCTGATTGTACGTTAAACTGGTTTTTACTATGTACCTATTAACATCTTGAGTGAAGCTCTCAAGAATCCTTTCTTTGGAAATTGTGAAGGAAGGTCTGAATTTAGAGCCATACTCTAATAAATTCCTAAGCTTTTCATTTTCAACAAAACTCAAGTTTCCGGTGATAATATGGTTGTAATTCTTATCATAGTGAACTGTTTCTTTATGTTCATCACAAGAACATGTAGTAATTACAGGAATGTAGCTCGAAGAGTTAAGTTTGTAGTTTTTAACTATTGACCCTAAGGTCTTAACATATTTAAAACTTACAATAGACTGGTGCCTGTGGATGGGAAAAAAATTGCATTATTGTAGAACAGCTTCCTTACATTGAGATTATCGTAGGCTTTATTTAGAAACCTGATGGTAACAAAATTACTGGAAAATTCTTTAAGAGAAATTTTATCTTTAAGAATATGTTTAAGAATGTCCAGAACCAAAGCAAAAACATGCTTATCAACATGGTCAGCAGTTTCATTCCAGAATTTGAAAAAACTTTTAAGGACAGAGTGCTTGAAGGACTTGAGAATTTTGTAAGTATTTTTAACAAAATTAGTGCCAGTTTTAAAGCTTTCCAGAGTTTTTAGCAAGTTAGCAAAATCAACTTTGCTTGATGTGCGAAATAACCTCTGTCCTCTATTACCTCTAGAGCAGCTCTTATTATTAACAAGAAAGAAGAGTTCACGAATTGAAAATTTATGCTGATTATGCTTATTGTCAGATAGAGTGGAATTCAGGCCATAGGGATAAAGAGACTGATGCTGCAAAATTTCAAGGGATTCAGTTTCTAGCCGAGCATAGAGGTCAGGGATAATATGTAGTACCTCTATTTTCACTTTGTCAAAACCATGAGTATGGAAATGCTCTAATTCAAAGGTAGAGTACTGGTTGGCGTTTGTGGAGGGGTTCACTCCTGAATTAGAGAACTTGTTAACTAGAGACCTGTGACCATTAATCCTAAGATGAAGAGGATTTTTACTTTGGCCAATATAGCTAAGGTTGCAGACAGTACAGGTGAGCTTATAGATGGTATTGTAGGCTTTGCAAAACTTGTTGGAGCAATTATCCTCAACAGAAGAATACAGGTTAGGATCTGCAGATTTACATGTCAAACAACGTTTGTCATTTCATAACTTTAGATTACCTTTGCCAGCGAGTTCATACACTATGGGAAAGGGTGCTAGCCTAACCGAGCGGGAGGACTTAAAATATCTGAGCTGACCTCCAATCCTTTCATCGTCCTTAGAACTCCACTTGGGCCAAAACATACAAATTCTGAGCAAACCAACTAGGAAAAACTTTTTAGAAATAAGCAGTCCAAGAAAAGACCAAACTCGAGTATAAACTACACTCCAAAAAGCCGCATCCAAAACATACAAAAATAAAAATTAGAAAATGAAAAAAACCTCAAATAAAAAAATAGTAATAAAAAAATAATAATAAAACATTTCAACTAGAATTTGCGCATGAGCTGCTAAATAATAAATTGAAATTAGTTACTTAAGAGCAAAACTGAAGACTAAGGAAAAACTTTAGAATTTAAAACGAAGGTTGCAAAATAACCTGAAGATCAAAACGCGCAACGCAGCAGTTTTGAAAATTCAGAATTCACATTCTATAAAGAAGATACCTAAGCAAAAAAATACATATAATAATTTTGACTCACACCTAGTACAACATAGAAAAGGTTATGTATCTACCTGTGTGAGTAAAAGGAGAACAGATAAAAAAATAAAATAAAACTACTGAATGTAGAAGGTGTCGAGAATACTGAGCCTTGGCTTTATCAAGGACCAGCAAAAACTCTGCATTTTCTCACTTCCACAAAGACCTAGTTGGAAATGGGTTTCTGCAAGGCCATAGATGCAAGTAACATTCCCACCTAAAATAGTTTAAAATATATATATATGTCATGTCCTCCGTAGAGTTGCATGACCTAGCACTAGTTAACAATTTCGCTTGCATCCATTAACCTTCCTGGCCCGACCCATGCTCTTCATCTGTTACTATTAAACAGAGAGAAGAAGATTAAAGAGAACTCAAGCTGTGAGAGTGACATAATAATTAGAAATGATTTTCAGCCATAACGAAATGCCAAGTTCGTTTGAGAGAGAATTTAAACCTGAAAATCAATGCAAAAGAAATCCAAATTTTTTACATTGCAATTAAAAAAGGAAATATTAATTTTTAACGAACAGATTTTTGAAAGAAAACTTGAGTCTAAAACCCCTACTCTACAACTTATGACAGCACGAAAACGAGAATAAGTTAAAGATAATAATTAACTAAAGAAAACTTTGTGAAAGTTATATACCTTAAACAGTTAGTTGCAATATGTACAAAGTATTTCGGCAGTGCTTTAAGTGCATAATTAATTAGTTATTAAGAACTTAACTACTTTGAAAAAACAGCGCATAGAAAAGGAACAAGCTTAGCCATCTTCTGTTCCTAGGTACCCCAAAAGACGCTCAAAGTTACAAAGAAAAGAAAGAGTTAAAACCCGCAAAAATGTTAACAGACAAACCAATGCCTAAAAGCTGAAAAGCTAAAAAACAACAGAGAAAAAGTACATGAAGTACAAACATTGAACTTATAAAACCTAGAACCCAAAAACAAGGAAGAGAGCTTACCTCTTGTGTGACAAAAACTTTTCTCCTCACAAGAGAAGAACATGGCTGACCTCTTCCGCCACTCCCTAGTTGCTGGGGGGCAGTGAGGGTGGGGCTGATGGCCTCCTCATACAGCAAGAAACCAACGCGCGGATATTTTAACCAGAGAAAAAAATATATATAAACTTAAGACTGTGGATCTGTATGATCAGAAAGAGCAGAATTAACTCTCCAGAATACATGAGAAATATTATAAAATACACGAGCAGTGTATTTAATAATCTTTGCATGTATTAAATCACCTTAGTGAGCTTCTATAGATTAATCAGAATCTTATTAATTTTAATGTTGGTTTTACTATTTTTAGTATAGCTATCCTAGTGATGAATAACTAGTTTTCTTTTTTATTTGTTTTTATTTTCTTTTATAAACAGATTTTTAAGCTTTTTTTGTGATTTTGTTTATATTATTTAATTTTTTGTTTTAATAGGACCGTCATATCCATAGCACTAAGGTTCCTTTAGGTAGTTAATAGGCATCCTCTAGCCAACTTCCTTACGGCTTTGATTGGTCAGAATCATATTATTAACTGTGTAGAAAATTAAAGCAGATCTGCCAACCTTACTCTATTATTCAGAATAATTTTTCTTAAAGTTCTTTTGATGAAAGAAGAAGGAATTTCGTTCTCTAGAAAACTTTCTAATAGTATATTAATGTGGTAATTGAAGTCCAAATTGTTGCTGCAAATTCTTGAAATTCTTAGGACCTGAGAAATTAGTACATTCTCAATTACTTTGGTTGAAATGTTATTATTCCAGTGTAGATATTTAATTACTTTGAAAGGAAAATTAACTCTTTTATCAAAGAGGCTAATAGATGGGTTACCTCTGTTGAGCTTAATGCTTAAGTCTAGGAACTCAAGTTCCTGATTACTGTGGTTGGTTTTACATAAGTTAAGAGAGCTAGGATAGATATTATCAAAATCACTCTCTATAACTTCTGAATTATTGATACACAGCAGATCATCAATATATCTAAAAGTGTAAAGGTAGTTATCTGAGCAGGTGGGGTGATTTTTAATGAATTTATATTCCTTAAAGAACAGGAATAGATTAGCGATATTCGTGGACGTTGATGTTCCCATGGGAATACCGTTCACTTGCTTATAGAGAGTATTATTATATAAGATATGGTTATTTTCTATGCAGCAATTGAGATAAGAGTTCCAAGTTCCTACATTAATAAATTGGTTAAGTTTAAATTCTGCATACAGCTCTTTAAAGGTAGTGATTATATCTGATAGAGGCAGATTAGTATATAGGTTTTCAAAATCATAACTATTAATATCTAGGGGACAAACTTTGAGTATAGTAGAAATTACTTCTGCATTATTATTAATTATCCAAAAATCTCTGTACATCAAGTTAGAACAGTTTCTAATGTGTTTCAAAACCTTCTTTAAGACATCTTCAAAAGCAAGATCTATTTTCTTTTTATGACTCCTTACTCCACTAGCTATGAACCTGAACTTCACAGGATCCTTATGAAACTTAACCGTTGCAAAAAGAAATGGAAATTCAGGCTCATATCTTCTAGTTTGTGGAATTTTAAGTTTCTTGAAGAATGCCTTAAACCGATTTTCTAACTGCTTGGTAGAATAACTTACGGGCTCGTATGTTACTCTATTATTGAGTTCCATAGTTAACAATTCAAAATAGAACTTCTTACAGATAATTGCAAAATTATTGCTAGCTTTATCCGTAGTGGTAAAAATAAATTGGTCTTGTAGTTTGGAGAGTGACCTTTTAGCTTCTCCAGAGAAAAAGAGATTTCTGTCGAAACAAAAGTCCAGACCTGCCAACTCACCGGTGAAGCTATTGATTATATTATATTTCCATTCTGCGAAGGCCTCAATAGGCTGATTGTACGTTAAACTGGTTTTTACTATGTACCTATTAACATCTTGAGTGAAGCTCTCAAGAATCCTTTCTTTGGAAATTGTGAAGGAAGGTCTGAATTTAGAGCCATACTCTAATAAATTCCTAAGCTTTTCATTTTCAACAAAACTCAAGTTTCCGGTGATAATATGGTTGTAATTCTTATCATAGTGAACTTTTTCTTTATGTTCATCACAAGAACATGTAGTAATTACAGGAATGTAGCTCGAAGAGTTAAGTTTGTAGTTTTTAACTATTGACCCTAAGGTCTTAACATATTTAAAACTTACAATAGACTGGTGCCTGTGGATGGGAAAAAAAAATTGCATTATTGTAGAACAGCTTCCTTACATTGAGATTATCGTAGGCTTTATTTAGAAACCTGATGGTAACAAAATTACTGGAAAATTCTTTAAGAGAAATTTTATCTTTAAGAATATGTTTAAGAATGTCCAGAACCAAAGCAAAAACATGCTTATCAACATGGTCAGCAGTTTCATTCCAGAATTTGAAAAAACTTTTAAGGACAGAGTGCTTGAAGGACTTGAGAATTTTGTAAGTATTTTTAACAAAATTAGTGCCAGTTTTAAAGCTTTCCAGAGTTTTTAGCAAGTTAGCAAAATCAACTTTGCTTGATGTGCGAAATAACCTCTGTCCTCTATTACCTCTAGAGCAGCTCTTATTATTAACAAGAAAGAAGAGTTCACGAATTGAAAATTTATGCTGATTATGCTTATTGTCAGATAGAGTGGAATTCAGGCCATAGGGATAAAGAGACTGATGCTGCAAAATTTCAAGGGATTCAGTTTCTAGCCGAGCATAGAGGTCAGGGATAATATGTAGTACCTCTATTTTCACTTTGTCAAAACCATGAGTATGGAAATGCTCTAATTCAAAGGTAGAGTACTGGTTGGCGTTTGTGGAGGGGTTCACTCCTGAATTAGAGAACTTGTTAACTAGAGACCTGTGACCATTAATCCTAAGATGAAGAGGATTTTTACTTTGGCCAATATAGCTAAGGTTGCAGACAGTACAGGTGAGCTTATAGATGGTATTGTAGGCTTTGCAAAACTTGTTGGAGCAATTATCCTCAACAGAAGAATACAGGTTAGGATCTGCAGATTTACATGTCAAACAACGTTTGTCATTTCATAACTTTAGATTACCTTTGCCAGCGAGTTCATACACTATGGGAAAGGGTGCTAGCCTAACCGAGCGGGAGGACTTAAAATATCTGAGCTGACCTCCAATCCTTTCATCGTCCTTAGAACTCCACTTGGGCCAAAACATACAAATTCTGAGCAAACCAACTAGGAAAAACTTTTTAGAAATAAGCAGTCCAAGAAAAGACCAAACTCGAGTATAAACTACACTCCAAAAAGCCGCATCCAAAACATACAAAAATAAAAATTAGAAAATGAAAAAAACCTCAAATAAAAAAATAGTAATAAAAAAATAATAATAAAACATTTCAACTAGAATTTGCGCATGAGCTGCTAAATAATAAATTGAAATTAGTTACTTAAGAGCAAAACTGAAGACTAAGGAAAAACTTTAGAATTTAAAACGAAGGTTGCAAAATAACCTGAAGATCAAAACGCGCAACGCAGCAGTTTTGAAAATTCAGAATTCACATTCTATAAAGAAGATACCTAAGCAAAAAAATACATATAAAATTTTGACTCACACCTAGTACAACATAGAAAAGGTTATGTATCTACCTGTGTGAGTAAAAGGAGAACAGATAAAAAAATAAAATAAAACTACTGAATGTAGAAGGTGTCGAGAATACTGAGCCTTGGCTTTATCAAGGACCAGCAAAAACTCTGCATTTTCTCACTTCCACAAAGACCTAGTTGGAAATGGGTTTCTGCAAGGCCATAGATGCAAGTAACATTCCCACCTAAAATAGTTTAAAATATATATATATGTCATGTCCTCCGTAGAGTTGCATGACCTAGCACTAGTTAACAATTTCGCTTGCATCCATTAACCTTCCTGGCCCGACCCATGCTCTTCATCTGTTACTATTAAACAGAGAGAAGAAGATTAAAGAGAACTCAAGCTGTGAGAGTGACATAATAATTAGAAATGATTTTCAGCCATAACGAAATGCCAAGTTCGTTTGAGAGAGAATTTAAACCTGAAAATCAATGCAAAAGAAATCCAAATTTTTTACATTGCAATTAAAAAAGGAAATATTAATTTTTAACGAACAGATTTTTGAAAGAAAACTTGAGTCTAAAACCCCCTACTCTACAACTTATGACAGCACGAAAACGAGAATAAGTTAAAGATAATAATTAACTAAAGAAAACTTTGTGAAAGTTATATACCTTAAACAGTTAGTTGCAATATGTACAAAGTATTTCGGCAGTGCTTTAAGTGCATAATTAATTAGTTATTAAGAACTTAACTACTTTGAAAAAACAGCGCATAGAAAAGGAACAAGCTTAGCCATCTTCTGTTCCTAGGTACCCCAAAAGACGCTCAAAGTTACAAAGAAAAGAAAGAGTTAAAACCCGCAAAAATGTTAACAGACAAACCAATGCCTAAAAGCTGAAAAGCTAAAAAACAACAGAGAAAAAGTACATGAAGTACAAACATTGAACTTATAAAACCTAGAACCCAAAAACAAGGAAGAGAGCTTACCTCTTGTGTGACAAAAACTTTTCTCCTCACAAGAGAAGAACATGGCTGACCTCTTCCGCCACTCCCTAGTTGCTGGGGGGCAGTGAGGGTGGGGCTGATGGCCTCCTCATACAGCAAGAAACCAACGCGCGGATATTTTAACCAGAGAAAAAAATATATATAAACTTAAGACTGTGGATCTGTATGATCAGAAAGAGCAGAATTAACTCTCCAGAATACATGAGAAATATTATAAAATACACGAGCAGTGTATTTAATAATCTTTGCATGTATTAAATCACCTTAGTGAGCTTCTATAGATTAATCAGAATCTTATTAATTTTAATGTTGGTTTTACTATTTTTAGTATAGCTATCCTAGTGATGAATAACTAGTTTTCTTTTTTATTTGTTTTTATTTTCTTTTATAAACAGATTTTTAAGCTTTTTTTGTGATTTTGTTTATATTATTTAATTTTTTGTTTTAATAGGACCGTCATATCCATAGCACTAAGGTTCCTTTAGGTAGTTAATAGGCATCCTCTAGCCAACTTCCTTACGGCTTTGATTGGTCAGAATCATATTATTAACTGTGTAGAAAATTAAAGCAGATCTGCCAACCTTACTCTATTATTCAGAATAATTTTTCTTAAAGTTCTTTTGATGAAAGAAGAAGGAATTTCGTTCTCTAGAAAACTTTCTAATAGTATATTAATGTGGTAATTGAAGTCCAAATTGTTGCTGCAAATTCTTGAAATTCTTAGGACCTGAGAAATTAGTACATTCTCAATTACTTTGGTTGAAATGTTATTATTCCAGTGTAGATATTTAATTACTTTGAAAGGAAAATTAACTCTTTTATCAAAGAGGCTAATAGATGGGTTACCTCTGTTGAGCTTAATGCTTAAGTCTAGGAACTCAAGTTCCTGATTACTGTGGTTGGTTTTACATAAGTTAAGAGAGCTAGGATAGATATTATCAAAATCACTCTCTATAACTTCTGAATTATTGATACACAGCAGATCATCAATATATCTAAAAGTGTAAAGGTAGTTATCTGAGCAGGTGGGGTGATTTTTAATGAATTTATATTCCTTAAAGAACAGGAATAGATTAGCGATATTCGTGGACGTTGATGTTCCCATGGGAATACCGTTCACTTGCTTATAGAGAGTATTATTATATAAGATATGGTTATTTTCTATGCAGCAATTGAGATAAGAGTTCCAAGTTCCTACATTAATAAATTGGTTAAGTTTAAATTCTGCATACAGCTCTTTAAAGGTAGTGATTATATCTGATAGAGGCAGATTAGTATATAGGTTTTCAAAATCATAACTATTAATATCTAGGGGACAAACTTTGAGTATAGTAGAAATTACTTCTGCATTATTATTAATTATCCAAAAATCTCTGTACATCAAGTTAGAACAGTTTCTAATGTGTTTCAAAACCTTCTTTAAGACATCTTCAAAAGCAAGATCTATTTTCTTTTTATGACTCCTTACTCCACTAGCTATGAACCTGAACTTCACAGGATCCTTATGAAACTTAACCGTTGCAAAAAGAAATGGAAATTCAGGCTCATATCTTCTAGTTTGTGGAATTTTAAGTTTCTTGAAGAATGCCTTAAACCGATTTTCTAACTGCTTGGTAGAATAACTTACGGGCTCGTATGTTACTCTATTATTGAGTTCCATAGTTAACAATTCAAAATAGAACTTCTTACAGATAATTGCAAAATTATTGCTAGCTTTATCCGTAGTGGTAAAAATAAATTGGTCTTGTAGTTTGGAGAGTGACCTTTTAGCTTCTCCAGAGAAAAAGAGATTTCTGTCGAAACAAAAGTCCAGACCTGCCAACTCACCGGTGAAGCTATTGATTATATTATATTTCCATTCTGCGAAGGCCTCAATAGGCTGATTGTACGTTAAACTGGTTTTTACTATGTACCTATTAACATCTTGAGTGAAGCTCTCAAGAATCCTTTCTTTGGAAATTGTGAAGGAAGGTCTGAATTTAGAGCCATACTCTAATAAATTCCTAAGCTTTTCATTTTCAACAAAACTCAAGTTTCCGGTGATAATATGGTTGTAATTCTTATCATAGTGAACTTTTTCTTTATGTTCATCACAAGAACATGTAGTAATTACAGGAATGTAGCTCGAAGAGTTAAGTTTGTAGTTTTTAACTATTGACCCTAAGGTCTTAACATATTTAAAACTTACAATAGACTGGTGCCTGTGGATGGGAAAAAAAATTGCATTATTGTAGAACAGCTTCCTTACATTGAGATTATCGTAGGCTTTATTTAGAAACCTGATGGTAACAAAATTACTGGAAAATTCTTTAAGAGAAATTTTATCTTTAAGAATATGTTTAAGAATGTCCAGAACCAAAGCAAAAACATGCTTATCAACATGGTCAGCAGTTTCATTCCAGAATTTGAAAAAACTTTTAAGGACAGAGTGCTTGAAGGACTTGAGAATTTTGTAAGTATTTTTAACAAAATTAGTGCCAGTTTTAAAGCTTTCCAGAGTTTTTAGCAAGTTAGCAAAATCAACTTTGCTTGATGTGCGAAATAACCTCTGTCCTCTATTACCTCTAGAGCAGCTCTTATTATTAACAAGAAAGAAGAGTTCACGAATTGAAAATTTATGCTGATTATGCTTATTGTCAGATAGAGTGGAATTCAGGCCATAGGGATAAAGAGACTGATGCTGCAAAATTTCAAGGGATTCAGTTTCTAGCCGAGCATAGAGGTCAGGGATAATATGTAGTACCTCTATTTTCACTTTGTCAAAACCATGAGTATGGAAATGCTCTAATTCAAAGGTAGAGTACTGGTTGGCGTTTGTGGAGGGGTTCACTCCTGAATTAGAGAACTTGTTAACTAGAGACCTGTGACCATTAATCCTAAGATGAAGAGGATTTTTACTTTGGCCAATATAGCTAAGGTTGCAGACAGTACAGGTGAGCTTATAGATGGTATTGTAGGCTTTGCAAAACTTGTTGGAGCAATTATCCTCAACAGAAGAATACAGGTTAGGATCTGCAGATTTACATGTCAAACAACGTTTGTCATTTCATAACTTTAGATTACCTTTGCCAGCGAGTTCATACACTATGGGAAAGGGTGCTAGCCTAACCGAGCGGGAGGACTTAAAATATCTGAGCTGACCTCCAATCCTTTCATCGTCCTTAGAACTCCACTTGGGCCAAAACATACAAATTCTGAGCAAACCAACTAGGAAAAACTTTTTAGAAATAAGCAGTCCAAGAAAAGACCAAACTCGAGTATAAACTACACTCCAAAAAGCCGCATCCAAAACATACAAAAATAAAAATTAGAAAATGAAAAAAACCTCAAATAAAAAAATAGTAATAAAAAAATAATAATAAAACATTTCAACTAGAATTTGCGCATGAGCTGCTAAATAATAAATTGAAATTAGTTACTTAAGAGCAAAACTGAAGACTAAGGAAAAACTTTAGAATTTAAAACGAAGGTTGCAAAATAACCTGAAGATCAAAACGCGCAACGCAGCAGTTTTGAAAATTCAGAATTCACATTCTATAAAGAAGATACCTAAGCAAAAAAATACATATAAAATTTTGACTCACACCTAGTACAACATAGAAAAGGTTATGTATCTACCTGTGTGAGTAAAAGGAGAACAGATAAAAAAATAAAATAAAACTACTGAATGTAGAAGGTGTCGAGAATACTGAGCCTTGGCTTTATCAAGGACCAGCAAAAACTCTGCATTTTCTCACTTCCACAAAGACCTAGTTGGAAATGGGTTTCTGCAAGGCCATAGATGCAAGTAACATTCCCACCTAAAATAGTTTAAAATATATATATATGTCATGTCCTCCGTAGAGTTGCATGACCTAGCACTAGTTAACAATTTCGCTTGCATCCATTAACCTTCCTGGCCCGACCCATGCTCTTCATCTGTTACTATTAAACAGAGAGAAGAAGATTAAAGAGAACTCAAGCTGTGAGAGTGACATAATAATTAGAAATGATTTTCAGCCATAACGAAATGCCAAGTTCGTTTGAGAGAGAATTTAAACCTGAAAATCAATGCAAAAGAAATCCAAATTTTTTACATTGCAATTAAAAAAGGAAATATTAATTTTTAACGAACAGATTTTTGAAAGAAAACTTGAGTCTAAAACCCCCTACTCTACAACTTATGACAGCACGAAAACGAGAATAAGTTAAAGATAATAATTAACTAAAGAAAACTTTGTGAAAGTTATATACCTTAAACAGTTAGTTGCAATATGTACAAAGTATTTCGGCAGTGCTTTAAGTGCATAATTAATTAGTTATTAAGAACTTAACTACTTTGAAAAAACAGCGCATAGAAAAGGAACAAGCTTAGCCATCTTCTGTTCCTAGGTACCCCAAAAGACGCTCAAAGTTACAAAGAAAAGAAAGAGTTAAAACCCGCAAAAATGTTAACAGACAAACCAATGCCTAAAAGCTGAAAAGCTAAAAAACAACAGAGAAAAAGTACATGAAGTACAAACATTGAACTTATAAAACCTAGAACCCAAAAACAAGGAAGAGAGCTTACCTCTTGTGTGACAAAAACTTTTCTCCTCACAAGAGAAGAACATGGCTGACCTCTTCCGCCACTCCCTAGTTGCTGGGGGGCAGTGAGGGTGGGGCTGATGGCCTCCTCATACAGCAAGAAACCAACGCGCGGATATTTTAACCAGAGAAAAAAATATATATAAACTTAAGACTGTGGATCTGTATGATCAGAAAGAGCAGAATTAACTCTCCAGAATACATGAGAAATATTATAAAATACACGAGCAGTGTATTTAATAATCTTTGCATGTATTAAATCACCTTAGTGAGCTTCTATAGATTAATCAGAATCTTATTAATTTTAATGTTGGTTTTACTATTTTTAGTATAGCTATCCTAGTGATGAATAACTAGTTTTCTTTTTTATTTGTTTTTATTTTCTTTTATAAACAGATTTTTAAGCTTTTTTTGTGATTTTGTTTATATTATTTAATTTTTTGTTTTAATAGGACCGTCATATCCATAGCACTAAGGTTCCTTTAGGTAGTTAATAGGCATCCTCTAGCCAACTTCCTTACGGCTTTGATTGGTCAGAATCATATTATTAACTGTGTAGAAAATTAAAGCAGATCTGCCAACCTTACTCTATTATTCAGAATAATTTTTCTTAAAGTTCTTTTGATGAAAGAAGAAGGAATTTCGTTCTCTAGAAAACTTTCTAATAGTATATTAATGTGGTAATTGAAGTCCAAATTGTTGCTGCAAATTCTTGAAATTTCTTAGGACCTGAGAAATTAGTACATTCTCAATTACTTTGGTTGAAATGTTATTATTCCAGTGTAGATATTTAATTACTTTGAAAGGAAAATTAACTCTTTTATCAAAGAGGCTAATAGATGGGTTACCTCTGTTGAGCTTAATGCTTAAGTCTAGGAACTCAAGTTCCTGATTACTGTGGTTGGTTTTACATAAGTTAAGAGAGCTAGGATAGATATTATCAAAATCACTCTCTATAACTTCTGAATTATTGATACACAGCAGATCATCAATATATCTAAAAGTGTAAAGGTAGTTATCTGAGCAGGTGGGGTGATTTTTAATGAATTTATATTCCTTAAAGAACAGGAATAGATTAGCGATATTCGTGGACGTTGATGTTCCCATGGGAATACCGTTCACTTGCTTATAGAGAGTATTATTATATAAGATATGGTTATTTTCTATGCAGCAATTGAGATAAGAGTTCCAAGTTCCTACATTAATAAATTGGTTAAGTTTAAATTCTGCATACAGCTCTTTAAAGGTAGTGATTATATCTGATAGAGGCAGATTAGTATATAGGTTTTCAAAATCATAACTATTAATATCTAGGGGACAAACTTTGAGTATAGTAGAAATTACTTCTGCATTATTATTAATTATCCAAAAATCTCTGTACATCAAGTTAGAATAAACAAAATCACAAAAAAAGCTTAAAAATCTGTTTATAAAAGAAAATAAAAACAAATAAAAAAGAAAACTAGTTATTCATCACTAGGATAGCTATACTAAAAATAGTAAAACCAACATTAAAATTAATAAGATTCTGATTAATCTATAGAAGCTCACTAAGGTGATTTAATACATGCAAAGATTATTAAATACACTGCTCGTGTATTTTATAATATTTCTCATGTATTCAGGAGAGTTAATTCTGCTCTTTCTGATCATACAGATCCACAGTCTTAAGTTTATATATATTTTTTTCTCTGGTTAAAATATCCGCGCGTTGGTTTCTTGCTGTATGAGGAGGCCATCAGCCCCACCCTCACTGCCCCCCAGCAACTAGGGAGTGGCGGAAGAGGTCAGCCATGTTCTTCTCTTGTGAGGAGAAAAGTTTTTGTCACACAAGAGGTAAGCTCTCTTCCTTGTTTTTGGGTTCTAGGTTTTATAAGTTCAATGTTTGTACTTCATGTACTTTTTCTCTGTTGTTTTTTAGCTTTTCAGCTTTTAGGCATTGGTTTGTCTGTTAACATTTTTGCGGGTTTTAACTCTTTCTTTTCTTTGTAACTTTGAGCGTCTTTTGGGGTACCTAGGAACAGAAGATGGCTAAGCTTGTTCCTTTTCTATGCGCTGTTTTTTCAAAGTAGTTAAGTTCTTAATAACTAATTAATTATGCACTTAAAGCACTGCCGAAATACTTTGTACATATTGCAACTAACTGTTTAAGGTATATAACTTTCACAAAGTTTTCTTTAGTTAATTATTATCTTTAACTTATTCTCGTTTTCGTGCTGTCATAAGTTGTAGAGTAGGGGGTTTTAGACTCAAGTTTTCTTTCAAAAATCTGTTCGTTAAAAATTAATATTTCCTTTTTAATTGCAATGTAAAAATTTGGATTTCTTTTGCATTGATTTTCAGGTTTAAATTCTCTCTCAAACGAACTTGGCATTTCGTTATGGCTGAAAATCATTTCTAATTATTATGTCACTCTCACAGCTTGAGTTCTCTTTAATCTTCTTCTCTCTGTTTAATAGTAACAGATGAAGAGCATGGGTCGGGCCAGGAAGGTTAATGGATGCAAGCGAAATTGTTAACTAGTGCTAGGTCATGCAACTCTACGGAGGACATGACATATATATGTATTTTAAACTATTTTAGGTGGGAATGTTACTTGCATCTATGGCCTTGCAGAAACCCATTTCCAACTAGGTCTTTGTGGAAGTGAGAAAATGCAGAGTTTTTGCTGGTCCTTGATAAAGCCAAGGCTCAGTATTCTCGACACCTTCTACATTCAGTAGTTTTATTTTATTTTTTTATCTGTTCTCCTTTTACTCACACAGGTAGATACATAACCTTTTCTATGTTGTACTAGGTGTGAGTCAAAATTTTATATGTATTTTTTTGCTTAGGTATCTTCTTTATAGAATGTGAATTCTGAATTTTCAAAACTGCTGCGTTGCGCGTTTTGATCTTCAGGTTATTTTGCAACCTTCGTTTTAAATTCTAAAGTTTTTCCTTAGTCTTCAGTTTTGCTCTTAAGTAACTAATTTCAATTTATTATTTAGCAGCTCATGCGCAAATTCTAGTTGAAATGTTTTATTATTTTTTATTTTTTATTTTTTTTTTTTTTTATTACTATTTTTTTACCTGAGTTTTTTTTTTTGAGGTTTTTTTTTCATTTTCTAATTTTTATTTTTGTATGTTTTGGATGCGGCTTTTTGGAGTGTAGTTTATACTCGAGTTTGGTCTTTTCTTGGACTGCTTATTTCTAAAAGTTTTTCCTAGTTGGTTTGCTCAGAATTTGTATGTTTTGGCCCAAGTGGAGTTCTAAGGACGATGAAAGGATTGGAGGTCAGCTCAGATATTTTAAGTCCTCCCGCTCGGTTAGGCTAGCACCCTTTCCCATAGTGTATGAACTCGCTGGCAAAGGTAATCTAAAGTTATGAAATGACAAACGTTGTTTGACATGTAAATCTGCAGATCCTAACCTGTATTCTTCTGTTGAGGATAATTGCTCCAACAAGTTTTGCAAAGCCTACAATACCATCTATAAGCTCACCTGTACTGTCTGCAACCTTAGCTATATTGGCCAAAGTAAAAATCCTCTTCATCTTAGGATTAATGGTCACAGGTCTCTAGTTAACAAGTTCTCTAATTCAGGAGTGAACCCCTCCACAAACGCCAACCAGTACTCTACCTTTGAATTAGAGCATTTCCATACTCATGGTTTTGACAAAGTGAAAATAGAGGTACTACATATTATCCCTGACCTCTATGCTCGGCTAGAAACTGAATCCCTTGAAATTTTGCAGCATCAGTCTCTTTATCCCTATGGCCTGAATTCCACTCTATCTGACAATAAGCATAATCAGCATAAATTTTCAATTCGTGAACTCTTCTTTCTTGTTAATAATAAGAGCTGCTCTAGAGGTAATAGAGGACAGAGGTTATTTCGCACATCAAGCAAAGTTGATTTTGCTAACTTGCTAAAAACTCTGGAAAGCTTTAAAACTGGCACTAATTTTGTTAAAAATACTTACAAAATTCTCAAGTCCTTCAAGCACTCTGTCCTTAAAAGTTTTTTCAAATTCTGGAATGAAACTGCTGACCATGTTGATAAGCATGTTTTTGCTTTGGTTCTGGACATTCTTAAACATATTCTTAAAGATAAAATTTCTCTTAAAGAATTTTCCAGTAATTTTGTTACCATCAGGTTTCTAAATAAAGCCTACGATAATCTCAATGTAAGGAAGCTGTTCTACAATAATGCAATTTTTTTCCCATCCACAGGCACCAGTCTATTGTAAGTTTTAAATATGTTAAGACCTTAGGGTCAATAGTTAAAAACTACAAACTTAACTCTTCGAGCTACATTCCTGTAATTACTACATGTTCTTGTGATGAACATAAAGAAAAAGTTCACTATGATAAGAATTACAACCATATTATCACCGGAAACTTGAGTTTTGTTGAAAATGAAAAGCTTAGGAATTTATTAGAGTATGGCTCTAAATTCAGACCTTCCTTCACAATTTCCAAAGAAAGGATTCTTGAGAGCTTCACTCAAGATGTTAATAGGTACATAGTAAAAACCAGTTTAACGTACAATCAGCCTATTGAGGCCTTCGCAGAATGGAAATATAATATAATCAATAGCTTCACCGGTGAGTTGGCAGGTCTGGACTTTTGTTTCGACAGAAATCTCTTTTTCTCTGGAGAAGCTAAAAGGTCACTCTCCAAACTACAAGACCAATTTATTTTTACCACTACGGATAAAGCTAGCAATAATTTTGCAATTATCTGTAAGAAGTTCTATTTTGAATTGTTAACTATGGAACTCAATAATAGAGTAACATACGAGCCCGTAAGTTATTCTACCAAGCAGTTAGAAAATCGGTTTAAGGCATTCTTCAAGAAACTTAAAATTCCACAAACTAGAAGATATGAGCCTGAATTTCCATTTCTTTTTGCAACGGTTAAGTTTCATAAGGATCCTGTGAAGTTCAGGTTCATAGCTAGTGGAGTAAGGAGTCATAAAAAGAAAATAGATCTTGCTTTTGAAGATGTCTTAAAGAAGGTTTTGAAACACATTAGAAACTGTTCTAACTTGATGTACAGAGATTTTTGGATAATTAATAATAATGCAGAAGTAATTTCTACTATACTCAAAGTTTGTCCCCTAGATATTAATAGTTATGATTTTGAAAACCTATATACTAATCTGCCTCTATCAGATATAATCACTACCTTTAAAGAGCTGTATGCAGAATTTAAACTTAACCAATTTATTAATGTAGGAACTTGGAACTCTTATCTCAATTGCTGCATAGAAAATAACCATATCTTATATAATAATACTCTCTATAAGCAAGTGAACGGTATTCCCATGGGAACATCAACGTCCACGAATATCGCTAATCTATTCCTGTTCTTTAAGGAATATAAATTCATTAAAAATCACCCCACCTGCTCAGATAACTACCTTTACACTTTTAGATATATTGATGATCTGCTGTGTATCAATAATTCAGAAGTTATAGAGAGTGATTTTGATAATATCTATCCTAGCTCTCTTAACTTATGTAAAACCAACCACAGTAATCAGGAACTTGAGTTCCTAGACTTAAGCATTAAGCTCAACAGAGGTAACCCATCTATTAGCCTCTTTGATAAAAGAGTTAATTTTCCTTTCAAAGTAATTAAATATCTACACTGGAATAATAACATTTCAACCAAAGTAATTGAGAATGTACTAATTTCTCAGGTCCTAAGAATTTCAAGAATTTGCAGCAACAATTTGGACTTCAATTACCACATTAATATACTATTAGAAAGTTTTCTAGAGAACGAAATTCCTTCTTCTTTCATCAAAAGAACTTTAAGAAAAATTATTCTGAATAATAGAGTAAGGTTGGCAGATCTGCTTTAATTTTCTACACAGTTAATAATATGATTCTGACCAATCAAAGCCGTAAGGAAGTTGGCTAGAGGATGCCTATTAACTACCTAAAGGAACCTTAGTGCTATGGATATGACGGTCCTATTAAAACAAAAAATTAAATAATATAAACAAAATCACAAAAAAAGCTTAAAAATCTGTTTATAAAAGAAAATAAAAACAAATAAAAAAGAAAACTAGTTATTCATCACTAGGATAGCTATACTAAAAATAGTAAAACCAACATTAAAATTAATAAGATTCTGATTAATCTATAGAAGCTCACTAAGGTGATTTAATACATGCAAAGATTATTAAATACACTGCTCGTGTATTTTATAATATTTCTCATGTATTCTGGAGAGTTAATTCTGCTCTTTCTGATCATACAGATCCACAGTCTTAAGTTTATATATATTTTTTTCTCTGGTTAAAATATCCGCGCGTTGGTTTCTTGCTGTATGAGGAGGCCATCAGCCCCACCCTCACTGCCCCCCAGCAACTAGGGAGTGGCGGAAGAGGTCAGCCATGTTCTTCTCTTGTGAGGAGAAAAGTTTTTGTCACACAAGAGGTAAGCTCTCTTCCTTGTTTTTGGGTTCTAGGTTTTATAAGTTCAATGTTTGTACTTCATGTACTTTTTCTCTGTTGTTTTTTAGCTTTTCAGCTTTTAGGCATTGGTTTGTCTGTTAACATTTTTGCGGGTTTTAACTCTTTCTTTTCTTTGTAACTTTGAGCGTCTTTTGGGGTACCTAGGAACAGAAGATGGCTAAGCTTGTTCCTTTTCTATGCGCTGTTTTTTCAAAGTAGTTAAGTTCTTAATAACTAATTAATTATGCACTTAAAGCACTGCCGAAATACTTTGTACATATTGCAACTAACTGTTTAAGGTATATAACTTTCACAAAGTTTTCTTTAGTTAATTATTATCTTTAACTTATTCTCGTTTTCGTGCTGTCATAAGTTGTAGAGTAGGGGTTTTAGACTCAAGTTTTCTTTCAAAAATCTGTTCGTTAAAAATTAATATTTCCTTTTTTAATTGCAATGTAAAAAATTTGGATTTCTTTTGCATTGATTTTCAGGTTTAAATTCTCTCTCAAACGAACTTGGCATTTCGTTATGGCTGAAAATCATTTCTAATTATTATGTCACTCTCACAGCTTGAGTTCTCTTTAATCTTCTTCTCTCTGTTTAATAGTAACAGATGAAGAGCATGGGTCGGGCCAGGAAGGTTAATGGATGCAAGCGAAATTGTTAACTAGTGCTAGGTCATGCAACTCTACGGAGGACATGACATATATATATATTTTAAACTATTTTAGGTGGGAATGTTACTTGCATCTATGGCCTTGCAGAAACCCATTTCCAACTAGGTCTTTGTGGAAGTGAGAAAATGCAGAGTTTTTGCTGGTCCTTGATAAAGCCAAGGCTCAGTATTCTCGACACCTTCTACATTCAGTAGTTTTATTTTATTTTTTTATCTGTTCTCCTTTTACTCACACAGGTAGATACATAACCTTTTTCTATGTTGTACTAGGTGTGAGTCAAAATTTTATATGTATTTTTTTGCTTAGGTATCTTCTTTATAGAATGTGAATTCTGAATTTTCAAAACTGCTGCGTTGCGCGTTTTGATCTTCAGGTTATTTTGCAACCTTCGTTTTAAATTCTAAAGTTTTCCTTAGTCTTCAGTTTTGCTCTTAAGTA
This sequence comes from Macrothele yani, assembly GCA_039090855.1. Lineage (NCBI taxonomy): Eukaryota > Metazoa > Arthropoda > Arachnida > Araneae > Macrothelidae > Macrothele > Macrothele yani. The sequence goes on along the minus strand of CM077034.1, from coordinate 96,836,935 downwards.
ACTAATTTCAATTTATTATTTAGCAGCTCATGCGCAAATTCTAGTTGAAATGTTTTATTATTATTTTTTTATTACTATTTTTTTATTTGAGGTTTTTTTCATTTTCTAATTTTTTATTTTTAGTATGTTTTGGATGCGGCTTTTTGGAGTGTAGTTTATACTCGAGTTTGGTCTTTTCTTGGACTGCTTATTTCTAAAAGTTTTTCCTAGTTGGTTTGCTCAGAATTTGTATGTTTTGGCCCAAGTGGAGTTCTAAGGACGATGAAAGGATTGGAGGTCAGCTCAGATATTTTAAGTCCTCCCGCTCGGTTAGGCTAGCACCCTTTCCCATAGTGTATGAACTCGCTGGCAAAGGTAATCTAAAGTTATGAAATGACAAACGTTGTTTGACATGTAAATCTGCAGATCCTAACCTGTATTCTTCTGTTGAGGATAATTGCTCCAACAAGTTTTGCAAAGCCTACAATACCATCTATAAGCTCACCTGTACTGTCTGCAACCTTAGCTATATTGGCCAAAGTAAAAATCCTCTTCATCTTAGGATTAATGGTCACAGGTCTCTAGTTAACAAGTTCTCTAATTCAGGAGTGAACCCCTCCACAAACGCCAACCAGTACTCTACCTTTGAATTAGAGCATTTCCATACTCATGGTTTTGACAAAGTGAAAATAGAGGTACTACATATTATCCCTGACCTCTATGCTCGGCTAGAAACTGAATCCCTTGAAATTTTGCAGCATCAGTCTCTTTATCCCTATGGCCTGAATTCCACTCTATCTGACAATAAGCATAATCAGCATAAATTTTCAATTCGTGAACTCTTCTTTCTTGTTAATAATAAGAGCTGCTCTAGAGGTAATAGAGGACAGAGGTTATTTCGCACATCAAGCAAAGTTGATTTTGCTAACTTGCTAAAAACTCTGGAAAGCTTTAAAACTGGCACTAATTTTGTTAAAAATACTTACAAAATTCTCAAGTCCTTCAAGCACTCTGTCCTTAAAAGTTTTTTCAAATTCTGGAATGAAACTGCTGACCATGTTGATAAGCATGTTTTTGCTTTGGTTCTGGACATTCTTAAACATATTCTTAAAGATAAAATTTCTCTTAAAGAATTTTCCAGTAATTTTGTTACCATCAGGTTTCTAAATAAAGCCTACGATAATCTCAATGTAAGGAAGCTGTTCTACAATAATGCAATTTTTTTTTCCCATCCACAGGCACCAGTCTATTGTAAGTTTTAAATATGTTAAGACCTTAGGGTCAATAGTTAAAAACTACAAACTTAACTCTTCGAGCTACATTCCTGTAATTACTACATGTTCTTGTGATGAACATAAAGAAAAAGTTCACTATGATAAGAATTACAACCATATTATCACCGGAAACTTGAGTTTTGTTGAAAATGAAAAGCTTAGGAATTTATTAGAGTATGGCTCTAAATTCAGACCTTCCTTCACAATTTCCAAAGAAAGGATTCTTGAGAGCTTCACTCAAGATGTTAATAGGTACATAGTAAAAACCAGTTTAACGTACAATCAGCCTATTGAGGCCTTCGCAGAATGGAAATATAATATAATCAATAGCTTCACCGGTGAGTTGGCAGGTCTGGACTTTTGTTTCGACAGAAATCTCTTTTTCTCTGGAGAAGCTAAAAGGTCACTCTCCAAACTACAAGACCAATTTATTTTTACCACTACGGATAAAGCTAGCAATAATTTTGCAATTATCTGTAAGAAGTTCTATTTTGAATTGTTAACTATGGAACTCAATAATAGAGTAACATACGAGCCCGTAAGTTATTCTACCAAGCAGTTAGAAAATCGGTTTAAGGCATTCTTCAAGAAACTTAAAATTCCACAAACTAGAAGATATGAGCCTGAATTTCCATTTCTTTTTGCAACGGTTAAGTTTCATAAGGATCCTGTGAAGTTCAGGTTCATAGCTAGTGGAGTAAGGAGTCATAAAAAGAAAATAGATCTTGCTTTTGAAGATGTCTTAAAGAAGGTTTTGAAACACATTAGAAACTGTTCTAACTTGATGTACAGAGATTTTTGGATAATTAATAATAATGCAGAAGTAATTTCTACTATACTCAAAGTTTGTCCCCTAGATATTAATAGTTATGATTTTGAAAACCTATATACTAATCTGCCTCTATCAGATATAATCACTACCTTTAAAGAGCTGTATGCAGAATTTAAACTTAACCAATTTATTAATGTAGGAACTTGGAACTCTTATCTCAATTGCTGCATAGAAAATAACCATATCTTATATAATAATACTCTCTATAAGCAAGTGAACGGTATTCCCATGGGAACATCAACGTCCACGAATATCGCTAATCTATTCCTGTTCTTTAAGGAATATAAATTCATTAAAAATCACCCCACCTGCTCAGATAACTACCTTTACACTTTTAGATATATTGATGATCTGCTGTGTATCAATAATTCAGAAGTTATAGAGAGTGATTTTGATAATATCTATCCTAGCTCTCTTAACTTATGTAAAACCAACCACAGTAATCAGGAACTTGAGTTCCTAGACTTAAGCATTAAGCTCAACAGAGGTAACCCATCTATTAGCCTCTTTGATAAAAGAGTTAATTTTCCTTTCAAAGTAATTAAATATCTACACTGGAATAATAACATTTCAACCAAAGTAATTGAGAATGTACTAATTTCTCAGGTCCTAAGAATTTCAAGAATTTGCAGCAACAATTTGGACTTCAATTACCACATTAATATACTATTAGAAAGTTTTCTAGAGAACGAAATTCCTTCTTCTTTCATCAAAAGAACTTTAAGAAAAATTATTCTGAATAATAGAGTAAGGTTGGCAGATCTGCTTTAATTTTCTACACAGTTAATAATATGATTCTGACCAATCAAAGCCGTAAGGAAGTTGGCTAGAGGATGCCTATTAACTACCTAAAGGAACCTTAGTGCTATGGATATGACGGTCCTATTAAAACAAAAAATTAAATAATATAAACAAAATCACAAAAAAAGCTTAAAAATCTGTTTATAAAAGAAAATAAAAACAAATAAAAAAGAAAACTAGTTATTCATCACTAGGATAGCTATACTAAAAATAGTAAAACCAACATTAAAATTAATAAGATTCTGATTAATCTATAGAAGCTCACTAAGGTGATTTAATACATGCAAAGATTATTAAATACACTGCTCGTGTATTTTATAATATTTCTCATGTATTCTGGAGAGTTAATTCTGCTCTTTCTGATCATACAGATCCACAGTCTTAAGTTTATATATATTTTTTTCTCTGGTTAAAATATCCGCGCGTTGGTTTCTTGCTGTATGAGGAGGCCATCAGCCCCACCCTCACTGCCCCCCAGCAACTAGGGAGTGGCGGAAGAGGTCAGCCATGTTCTTCTCTTGTGAGGAGAAAAGTTTTTGTCACACAAGAGGTAAGCTCTCTTCCTTGTTTTTGGGTTCTAGGTTTTATAAGTTCAATGTTTGTACTTCATGTACTTTTTCTCTGTTGTTTTTTAGCTTTTCAGCTTTTAGGCATTGGTTTGTCTGTTAACATTTTTGCGGGTTTTAACTCTTTCTTTTCTTTGTAACTTTGAGCGTCTTTTGGGGTACCTAGGAACAGAAGATGGCTAAGCTTGTTCCTTTTCTATGCGCTGTTTTTTCAAAGTAGTTAAGTTCTTAATAACTAATTAATTATGCACTTAAAGCACTGCCGAAATACTTTGTACATATTGCAACTAACTGTTTAAGGTATATAACTTTCACAAAGTTTTCTTTAGTTAATTATTATCTTTAACTTATTCTCGTTTTCGTGCTGTCATAAGTTGTAGAGTAGGGGGTTTTAGACTCAAGTTTTCTTTCAAAAATCTGTTCGTTAAAAATTAATATTTCCTTTTTTAATTGCAATGTAAAAAATTTGGATTTCTTTTGCATTGATTTTCAGGTTTAAATTCTCTCTCAAACGAACTTGGCATTTCGTTATGGCTGAAAATCATTTCTAATTATTATGTCACTCTCACAGCTTGAGTTCTCTTTAATCTTCTTCTCTCTGTTTAATAGTAACAGATGAAGAGCATGGGTCGGGCCAGGAAGGTTAATGGATGCAAGCGAAATTGTTAACTAGTGCTAGGTCATGCAACTCTACGGAGGACATGACTTATATATATATATTTTAAACTATTTTAGGTGGGAATGTTACTTGCATCTATGGCCTTGCAGAAACCCATTTCCAACTAGGTCTTTGTGGAAGTGAGAAAATGCAGAGTTTTTGCTGGTCCTTGATAAAGCCAAGGCTCAGTATTCTCGACACCTTCTACATTCAGTAGTTTTATTTTATTTTTTTATCTGTTCTCCTTTTACTCACACAGGTAGATACATAACCTTTTCTATGTTGTACTAGGTGTGAGTCAAAATTTTATATGTATTTTTTTGCTTAGGTATCTTCTTTATAGAATGTGAATTCTGAATTTTCAAAACTGCTGCGTTGCGCGTTTTGATCTTCAGGTTATTTTGCAACCTTCGTTTTAAATTCTAAAGTTTTTCCTTAGTCTTCAGTTTTGCTCTTAAGTAACTAATTTCAATTTATTATTTAGCAGCTCATGCGCAAATTCTAGTTGAAATGTTTTATTATTATTTTTTTATTACTATTTTTTTATTTGAGGTTTTTTTCATTTTCTAATTTTTATTTTTGTATGTTTTGGATGCGGCTTTTTGGAGTGTAGTTTATACTCGAGTTTGGTCTTTTCTTGGACTGCTTATTTCTAAAGTTTTTCCTAGTTGGTTTGCTCAGAATTTGTATGTTTTGGCCCAAGTGGAGTTCTAAGGACGATGAAAGGATTGGAGGTCAGCTCAGATATTTTAAGTCCTCCCGCTCGGTTAGGCTAGCACCCTTTCCCATAGTGTATGAACTCGCTGGCAAAGGTAATCTAAAGTTATGAAATGACAAACGTTGTTTGACATGTAAATCTGCAGATCCTAACCTGTATTCTTCTGTTGAGGATAATTGCTCCAACAAGTTTTGCAAAGCCTACAATACCATCTATAAGCTCACCTGTACTGTCTGCAACCTTAGCTATATTGGCCAAAGTAAAAATCCTCTTCATCTTAGGATTAATGGTCACAGGTCTCTAGTTAACAAGTTCTCTAATTCAGGAGTGAACCCCTCCACAAACGCCAACCAGTACTCTACCTTTGAATTAGAGCATTTCCATACTCATGGTTTTGACAAAGTGAAAATAGAGGTACTACATATTATCCCTGACCTCTATGCTCGGCTAGAAACTGAATCCCTTGAAATTTTGCAGCATCAGTCTCTTTATCCCTATGGCCTTGAATTCCACTCTATCTGACAATAAGCATAATCAGCATAAATTTTCAATTCGTGAACTCTTCTTTCTTGTTAATAATAAGAGCTGCTCTAGAGGTAATAGAGGACAGAGGTTATTTCGCACATCAAGCAAAGTTGATTTTGCTAACTTGCTAAAAACTCTGGAAAGCTTTAAAACTGGCACTAATTTTGTTAAAAATACTTACAAAATTCTCAAGTCCTTCAAGCACTCTGTCCTTAAAAGTTTTTTCAAATTCTGGAATGAAACTGCTGACCATGTTGATAAGCATGTTTTTGCTTTGGTTCTGGACATTCTTAAACATATTCTTAAAGATAAAATTTCTCTTAAAGAATTTTCCAGTAATTTTGTTACCATCAGGTTTCTAAATAAAGCCTACGATAATCTCAATGTAAGGAAGCTGTTCTACAATAATGCAATTTTTTTCCCATCCACAGGCACCAGTCTATTGTAAGTTTTAAATATGTTAAGACCTTAGGGTCAATAGTTAAAAACTACAAACTTAACTCTTCGAGCTACATTCCTGTAATTACTACATGTTCTTGTGATGAACATAAAGAAAAAGTTCACTATGATAAGAATTACAACCATATTATCACCGGAAACTTGAGTTTTGTTGAAAATGAAAAGCTTAGGAATTTATTAGAGTATGGCTCTAAATTCAGACCTTCCTTCACAATTTCCAAAGAAAGGATTCTTGAGAGCTTCACTCAAGATGTTAATAGGTACATAGTAAAAACCAGTTTAACGTACAATCAGCCTATTGAGGCCTTCGCAGAATGGAAATATAATATAATCAATAGCTTCACCGGTGAGTTGGCAGGTCTGGACTTTTGTTTCGACAGAAATCTCTTTTTCTCTGGAGAAGCTAAAAGGTCACTCTCCAAACTACAAGACCAATTTATTTTTACCACTACGGATAAAGCTAGCAATAATTTTGCAATTATCTGTAAGAAGTTCTATTTTGAATTGTTAACTATGGAACTCAATAATAGAGTAACATACGAGCCCGTAAGTTATTCTACCAAGCAGTTAGAAAATCGGTTTAAGGCATTCTTCAAGAAACTTAAAATTCCACAAACTAGAAGATATGAGCCTGAATTTCCATTTCTTTTGCAACGGTTAAGTTTCATAAGGATCCTGTGAAGTTCAGGTTCATAGCTAGTGGAGTAAGGAGTCATAAAAAGAAAATAGATCTTGCTTTTGAAGATGTCTTAAAGAAGGTTTTGAAACACATTAGAAACTGTTCTAACTTGATGTACAGAGATTTTTGGATAATTAATAATAATGCAGAAGTAATTTCTACTATACTCAAAGTTTGTCCCCTAGATATTAATAGTTATGATTTTGAAAACCTATATACTAATCTGCCTCTATCAGATATAATCACTACCTTTAAAGAGCTGTATGCAGAATTTAAACTTAACCAATTTATTAATGTAGGAACTTGGAACTCTTATCTCAATTGCTGCATAGAAAATAACCATATCTTATATAATAATACTCTCTATAAGCAAGTGAACGGTATTCCCATGGGAACATCAACGTCCACGAATATCGCTAATCTATTCCTGTTCTTTAAGGAATATAAATTCATTAAAAATCACCCCACCTGCTCAGATAACTACCTTTACACTTTTAGATATATTGATGATCTGCTGTGTATCAATAATTCAGAAGTTATAGAGAGTGATTTTGATAATATCTATCCTAGCTCTCTTAACTTATGTAAAACCAACCACAGTAATCAGGAACTTGAGTTCCTAGACTTAAGCATTAAGCTCAACAGAGGTAACCCATCTATTAGCCTCTTTGATAAAAGAGTTAATTTTCCTTTCAAAGTAATTAAATATCTACACTGGAATAATAACATTTCAACCAAAGTAATTGAGAATGTACTAATTTCTCAGGTCCTAAGAATTTCAAGAATTTGCAGCAACAATTTGGACTTCAATTACCACATTAATATACTATTAGAAAGTTTTCTAGAGAACGAAATTCCTTCTTCTTTCATCAAAAGAACTTTAAGAAAAATTATTCTGAATAATAGAGTAAGGTTGGCAGATCTGCTTTAATTTTCTACACAGTTAATAATATGATTCTGACCAATCAAAGCCGTAAGGAAGTTGGCTAGAGGATGCCTATTAACTACCTAAAGGAACCTTAGTGCTATGGATATGACGGTCCTATTAAAACAAAAAATTAAATAATATAAACAAAATCACAAAAAAGCTTAAAAATCTGTTTATAAAAGAAAATAAAAACAAATAAAAAAAGAAAACTAGTTATTCATCACTAGGATAGCTATACTAAAAATAGTAAAACCAACATTAAAATTAATAAGATTCTGATTAATCTATAGAAGCTCACTAAGGTGATTTAATACATGCAAAGATTATTAAATACACTGCTCGTGTATTTTATAATATTTCTCATGTATTCTGGAGAGTTAATTCTGCTCTTTCTGATCATACAGATCCACAGTCTTAAGTTTATATATATTTTTTCTCTGGTTAAAATATCCGCGCGTTGGTTTCTTGCTGTATGAGGAGGCCATCAGCCCCACCCTCACTGCCCCCCAGCAACTAGGGAGTGGCGGAAGAGGTCAGCCATGTTCTTCTCTTGTGAGGAGAAAAGTTTTTGTCACACAAGAGGTAAGCTCTCTTCCTTGTTTTTGGGTTCTAGGTTTTATAAGTTCAATGTTTGTACTTCATGTACTTTTTCTCTGTCGTTTTTTAGCTTTTCAGCTTTTAAGCATTGGTTTGTCTGTTAACATTTTTGCGGGTTTTAACTCTTTCTTTTCTTTGTAACTTTGAGCGTCTTTTGGGGTACCTAGGAACAGAAGATGGCTAAGCTTGTTCCTTTTCTATGCGCTGTTTTTTCAAAGTAGTTAAGTTCTTAATAACTAATTAATTATGCACTTAAAGCACTGCTGAAATACTTTGTACATATTGCAACTAACTGTTTAAGGTATATAACTTTCACAAAGTTTTCTTTAGTTAATTATTATCTTTAACTTATTCTCGTTTTCGTGCTGTCATAAGTTGTAGAGTAGGGGTTTTAGACTCAAGTTTTCTTTCAAAAATCTGTTCGTTAAAAATTAATATTTCCTTTTTTAATTGCAATGTAAAAATTTGGATTTCTTTTGCATTGATTTTCAGGTTTAAATTCTCTCTCAAACGAACTTGGCATTTCGTTATGGCTGAAAATCATTTCTAATTATTATGTCACTCTCACAGCTTGAGTTCTCTTTAATCTTCTTCTCTCTGTTTAATAGTAACAGATGAAGAGCATGGGTCGGGCCAGGAAGGTTAATGGATGCAAGCGAAATTGTTAACTAGTGCTAGGTCATGCTACTCTACGGAGGACATGACATATATATATATTTTAAACTATTTTAGGTGGGAATGTTACTTGCATCTATGGCCTTGCAGAAACCCATTTCCAACTAGGTCTTTGTGGAAGTGAGAAAATGCAGAGTTTTTGCTGGTCCTTGATAAAGCCAAGGCTCAGTATTCTCGACACCTTCTACATTCAGTAGTTTTATTTTATTTTTTTATCTGTTCTCCTTTTACTCACACAGGTAGATACATAACCTTTTCTATGTTGTACTAGGTGTGAGTCAAAATTATATATGTATTTTTTTGCTTAGGTATCTTCTTTATAGAATGTGAATTCTGAATTTTCAAAACTGCTGCGTTGCGCGTTTTGATCTTCAGGTTATTTTGCAACCTTCGTTTTAAATTCTAAAGTTTTTCCTTAGTCTTCAGTTTTGCTCTTAAGTAACTAATTTCAATTTATTATTTAGCAGCTCATGCGCAAATTCTAGTTGAAATGTTTTATTATTATTTTTTTATTACTATTTTTTTATTTGAGGTTTTTTTCATTTTCTAATTTTTTCTTTTTGTATGTTTTGGATGCAGCTTTTTGGAGTGTAGTTTATACTCGAGTTTGGTCTTTTCTTGGACTGCTTATTTCTAAAAAGTTTTTCCTAGTTGGTTTGCTCAGAATTTGTATGTTTTGGCCCAAGTGGAGTTCTAAGGACGATGAAAGGATTGGAGGTCAGCTCAGATATTTTTAAGTCCTCCCGCTCGGTTAGGCTAGCACCCTTTCCCATAGTGTATGAACTCGCTGGCAAAGGTAATCTAAAGTTATGAAATGACAAACGTTGTTTGACATGTAAATCTGCAGATCCTAACCTGTATTCTTCTGTTGAGGATAATTGCTCCAACAAGTTTTGCAAAGCCTACAATACCATCTATAAGCTCACCTGTACTGTCTGCAACCTTAGCTATATTGGCCAAAGTAAAAATCCTCTTCATCTTAGGATTAATGGTCACAGGTCTCTAGTTAACAAGTTCTCTAATTCAGGAGTGAACCCCTCCACAAACGCCAACCAGTACTCTACCTTTGAATTAGAGCATTTCCATACTCATGGTTTTGACAAAGTGAAAATAGAGGTACTACATATTATCCCTGACCTCTATGCTCGGCTAGAAACTGAATCCCTTGAAATTTTGCAGCATCAGTCTCTTTATCCCTATGGCCTTAATTCCACTCTATCTGACAATAAGCATAATCAGCATAAATTTT
>CM077034.1:96664541-96826895 GCA_039090855.1 Macrothele yani | reverse complement strand
CCATCGCTTAGACCACTGTGCCACAGGGACGGCAAATGCAAATTAATATATAACATGAATAATTTGTAAATCGGCATTGATTCAATTAACAGAAGATATTAAACACTCTTACTGAATTTTCCGACACAGAAGTCTATGACTGATCTCTTTCTGTTCCGTAAAACCTTTACTTCTAGTTCTTTTTTACTTCTGGTGTGTTTATGTTGTTATTTTATTATCTTTTAATATTTGGAAAATAACATGAAAAATATGCGTCAAGTTTGTCTATGAAATTTCTGTCGCATATATATTTTATTTAAAATATTTTTAAGATATCAAATGTTTGCAAACGAGGAAAATGGTGTCATCGACAATAAAATTGATACTCGTATCGTTCAGATGTATTAAATGGCATAACAAGCATTATTTTTTTAGATAAGGATTCATTTCAAATCTAATATCTCAATGAGGCAACCACGGTTTTCAGATATTTATTTGAAAGATTGATTATAATAATATATTATGTTGTTCATCATATAAAATGACGTTCAATATCAAAAGTCTGTAACCAGTGTTACTTCAGTTTTATTTAGTTCTGCAAGTGGTAAGCAAAGGCAGAGTGAAATATTTTCAGATCACAACCTGACCGTGATATGTAAATGAAAGGAGTGTGGGTTTTTTAGTAGTGATCAACTGTTGAGACCGTTTCAATTTTTGAAAGCTTGAGCAAGTTCTTTTTTCTATTGAGTCACAGTAGTATCCTCTGTGTCTCTCTGGCCAATGGGGAAGAGGGATACCGAGACATTTGAGACCCGATTGAAGTAGATTCGTGTAATGCATCTCGTAGGTCTTGATTTGCATTTCAGAAGAGAAGGTGAAATATTACCATAAATAATACATCGCGTGTAATCCTATTTTGGGATTTGAAATGTGGGCAACCGTTTGTTAAAATTTATAAATACCCTGAGCTGCGAATCATATTTCGTCATTCTTCAATTAACAGTGAATTACGTCTTACGTAAACCCCATGATATCTGCACCAACACAAATATTATCGTACGGAAATTATGAGACAGCAGTACCACTGAGAAATCAATATACCTCGATAGAAAGATTTATAAGAGTTTCTGCGCTGATTTATAATAAGGTGTGACATAAGCAACAGCTACGAACCTGACATTTCTACGGCTACGGTGATATCTATTTTGACCTTAGGTTTTATGATATGCAAATCGCAGAGGGCTGGGATCAATGTGTCAGGACACGATCATGTAGACCACCGATGCTAACAGAACGAGACAGGTAAGTTGTGCAAATAAATATCTGATCGGAAAGCAGAAAAACCATATCTCAAATAAAGCAAACCTTATATGAGACAATTAAAATTGAAGTTAGAACCTATGCGGTGTGCAGCATTAAACATCTGATATCTTACCACAGTTGACGAACAACCTACAAGCTAGAAAGGATTTCGATTTAACCCCCACGCAATTTGGGTGCGATGCCAGGCTCAAAACGCATTTCATCCAAATTCTTATATTTTTCGGAATAGAGATTCCTTCAACACCTATAACGAAGTAAATTTCTCTGTCATTTTTGGTCTACGCCGGGATTCGAACCCGAGGCCGCTTATTCCGGAACAAGTCGCTCTACCAACTGAGCTACGCAGACGATTATTCTGATTCCTATCTGCCTTTATATCGTGTGCGTCCTACTGGCAGGTACGTCACATCTCCCCCCCCCCGAAAGAGGGCCGGGGGCATGGCCCACGGGTCAGCCGTGACCATGAATTGTTGCAGGCAGCCATCCACTGTAGAACGTGCACTTGAGAACTCCCAGTCAATCTGGTGTGTGGAATGCAACGTCACACACATTTTATTTTTCGAAGCGCTGGAGAAGGAATTCTCTGATTTTTCCTGTCTCGCGGTGTGGAAGTTACATCACGCCAATGCGAGATTTTGAACGGCCGGGACATCCGGATAGTTCGAGCGCCATAGGCCGCTTATTCCGGAACAAGTCGCTCTACCAACTGAGCTACGCAGACGATTATTCTGATTCCTATCTGCCTTTATATCGTGTGCGTCCTACTGGCAGGTACGTCACACACCTTACGCGACCGACGTACCTGAACCAAATAATGCCCAAACTTTTGTGTTTTTCTAAACAATGGCTAAATGTTACTAAAACTATGACGGAACTATTCCTTCTTTACTGACATGTAAGAAATAACGACCATAAATTTAATCTTTCGCTGGTGATAAGTGCACTGTTCCAAGCCTATTTTCTTTGTTTATGGGCTGGATGAGGTGCACCTAATCCACTGAAACTAACATCAGGTAACTCGGTACAAACATTTGAGTCAAACATCTCTCTCACTACTTTTATTGGTTCTTCGGCATTGTGGTAACCCGTTTAGCATGTAATCATTCCGTATTCACTAGGGTTTAACATACAATAAGTAACCATTTTGAAAGAAAAGGATAAGGCAAAAGCAAAGCATTTTTATGATCAGGTTAATTTGCTCCAGATCTGTTGGCACAGCTTTGACGCAGCAAACACATTCTTCAGCGCATTTCTGTCCATTTTTTAATCCCCGAGTTAATTCATTCTAGCAGGTTAAAGGCTTAATGATGTAATTTTCATAATTCCTTCAAAAAATGTCTGCTGGGAAATCCTCGATCATTCAATAATTTGTGTTACAGCTTTTGATTTTTGCAGTGACGCAATATTTTTCATATGCAGATGAAACTGATGTCTTTTAATCCCACGAATATGAAGACCTGCTCTTATTCTGTGATATTTGGTTTTCCATTTTCTGCGAAGTATAGTGCTTTGCCCACACTGTATGCACTGGACTTCTACAACAATTTATACATATTTCAGGTTCAACATAATTTTTTATTAGTAAATTATTTTTGTGATTTTTTTGTGAAAGATTAACATTCTTAAAAAACCGTAATACAAGTTTTCATTCGAAATTCTTGCTCACGTTTTAGTGATGGGAACATAAAAATTGGCAAAGCAAATGTCGCAACGCTACTGATTTTATTATAACTACTGGTGTCCAAAATAATGTTCGTTTCCCATCCATTCTGTGAAGGAATTGGAAACTTAATTTTTTTCAGATTCGACAATAACTACTTGCATGACATCTCCTACAAAAATAAAACTCCACAATCAGCATATTTAACGATATAGGAAGTAAGTATTCAGATGGTAGATGTAGTTCGTAAAAAAAAATGTTTGACTACGCAACGATGCTGCTTAAAATAATAGTAGCTATGAACCTATGCTTTTAATGCAGTCAATTTCAGTATTTTCTAATTATATTGCTAATATTATTTCCTGAATTTTCAAGAATATCATGTTTACATTAATATTTCACATTTCACAATAACTTACAGCCATGATGATTGCTGTTCTTTTTACGTATATCATGAAAAATATTAAAATTGTGGCATCACAATTTGTAGGATTTGAATACAATTTCATTTGTATTGCTTGCAAATGAAATCTTGCAAAAATGATTACACAATAATACATAATTTTTTTCATAGTATATTTTCAATACTTACGATTTTACTTTAAATGTTCGGTATTTCCACATTTATTCTTTTTATGCATATTTCGTTCCTGTACCTACTTATCCTTAGTGTTGACAGCTAATATAGCACCGCAATCTTCGCGTTTAAATTCACAAATGATATTGTATGCTTTCATATTAAACTTTGCGCTAATGCAATTATTAAATAAAATATATTTCCTGAAAATTTAAGAAGAAAGGTTTTAACTCATAAACAAATTGTATCAAGCCGTTTCTTTGAAGTAGAAACATTCTCTAATAGTTAGGATGGTGTTTGAACAGAGCCTTTGTGGTTCTTCAACATATCTGTAATGAAATTTTGACTTCCTAAATATCATTCAATACTCTGTGAAACCAGATACAGTATGTCAGCTTGAACATGTAGTGTGCAGTTTAAAAGTAAAAAAATAAATATATTAAAAGTTAACCCAAGAGTTGTTGCAAGTCTTTTGGGAAATAAGGAGTCTATTAAAAAAGCCTTTGATTAGGCAATAATCTAGAAAGCAAATTCTGTTTTTTCCAATTCTGCGTGGAGACATTTACTTCTACAGCACCAATGAGTTACGTGTCAATTTTTTTCGATACATCCCTCACAATTCAGATCTTTTCCTATCGTCTCTCTTTCTTTTAAAAACACAGCGGAATTCAACACTTTTCGATCATTTAACTTCCTACTGCCTTCAAATATAAATTCGTTTCTTATGGTGTACATACAGACCTTGCCAAATAAAGTTGACAGACGACCACTTTGTTCTAAAACTGACTTTCAGATATTTGTACCTCATATTCAACAAAATGATTAGAAGTTATGTCTTTATAAGTGCAAAGAAGTGGGCTAATTAATTGCAGGGCTATCATAATTTTGCAGTTTAAAAGAAAATTAGCTGAGGTAACCTGGGTTGTCGGTGATTAACATAAATGTAGGACATGAATCGTCTTCTGTTTAAAAAAGAATGTAGGACATGAATCGTCTTCTGTTTAAAAAACAATGTAGGACATGAATCGTCTTCTGTTTAACAAAAAGTATAGGAAATGAATCTTCTAGAGTTTTCAAGCAGTTTTCTTGGATTTTGCAATGATTTATTAAATTGATTTTCGCTTTTCCGTGGCAATTCTGCAATTCACGCGATTTAGCGGGGGTGGGATATCAAATTGTTTTACTAACTTCACCTTCTTGGAATTTGGATTGATTTGGGCAAAAATGTCTCGCTTTTTCGGGACATTTTGCAATTCATGCCGTAAATAGGTGTGTCTCAGGTTCTCTTAATTATTTCATTCTGTTGGATTTTGGACTAATGGGTCCCATAGATATTTGTTATTTCACTTGAGTTTAAAATTTCGATACAGTAATAATATTGATAAAATCTTAATATTCATTCTAATAAAAAATATTTTTGCATTAAACATGATTTCTTTCGTCCAACATCAATTTATCAGTTCCGAAAGTCTCTGATATTAAATGTTCGAATTCCAATATGATTAAAGTAAGCGCAGGCCTTGCTGCTTAAAATCAGTGTGGTATGTCACCGCTACATGTAAAAGCAGCGTAAAAATATAGTCGTCTTCTTGCAAAATTTAAAAATACTAATGCATTTATTGAAACAGCTAGTGCTAAAACGTTATATGATGTAAAGTTTAAAAATGCGGCGGTTTACACATTAGTACCCTGTGTTTCGTTGGAATAAATGATTTAAAATTTAGTCTCATAGAAAAGTCGACTCTGATTTTTTGAATTGATTGTCTCAAGCTATCGACTTCTTCGGATGGGAGCCCGATGACTCTATGTGAATGCGGTAAACATGGTTCTCTGAAAAATTCATAAGATAATTAAATACGGACTGGAACCTCTTTCACGAACAACTGTAGCCGATCCATAAAGCAGTTCATCGACGCACTTCTAAAGGTAGCAGGCTTTATCGCACCTGCATGATGGCCACAAATCAGACTCCGCCGAAACGAAGGGCATTCTTTCTTGTGCCGGCGGCCAATTCACTGGTAGAATACTACAGGAGGAACCATATACGTATCCTGCCAGGAAAGAGTTGCATTTCGCAGTGCTACGTTACGAAAAATAACTTTTCGTTTCTGTCATCGTTTTTTCCATTATATGCTAGAATTCCTGGAATATTTCGCACATGATCCTTTAATACGGAAAAGAACGCATATAGATGCATTTCTGTCTTCTAGAAGAGCGTTGAAATTGAAGCTGTGTTTTCTTTAAACTGAGGCTCGATGGTACAGTTTGTCTCTTAATTATCTTAGAGGGAGACTGAACCCATGAGGTTAGCACTTAGGAAAGGCTTTGCACTTTAGGTAGGAACTATGATTCACGTAGAAAATCGTGAGCTCATTTCTCCCTCGAGAATTTTCTTCATGTTTTGGTTTTGAAATTTCGTTTTAATCAATTTGAACGCAACTGAGTTAATATAGAAAATGCTAACTTTCTAGAGCTAACTTCTGTAACAAGCAAAGTTTCGCTTTTATTTTTCGTTGTTGACGGCAAAGATGCCTGCCCATGCTGGAGAAAGAGTGGTATGATGCTCATACTTCTAATTCTTTCGAAGTAGTGTTCTAATCTTAGGCTCCTGACTGTTGGACCTGGGTTCAAATCCCGGTGAGCTATTGGTGGTATGTTTGCCTTACGGAACGGTCTCATTTCAGGGAATAAGTCACCGAAATTTCGACTGGGCGACTGCTTTTAGCTCTTAGAGATGCTATCAATGGTGGTTAAACCCTGAAATAAAAAAAAACAGTTTCTCTAAATTAGTGGAATAGCCCACTGCTTTGCTCACGGTAGACGTAAAGCCCTTACCTATAGTAAAACATAAGAAATTAGTGGCGGGTAACAACTCACAACCCTTACACTGGGCAAACCTGGTGGAGCAGTGGTCTAAGTGTTCGAATCTGACTATTCTTTTCACATGTGTCTGTGTTCGAACCACGATGAAGCATGCAATTTGTGTTTGGGATGGGATTGGAGGTTTAACGACCACCGTGAGCAACTCAATGGGCTATAAGCAGTCGCCCGTCCCTAATTTAGGGTCACTGGTTCTCGGGAAGGGAGAGAACCAGTACCGTAAGACAAACACTACATTCATGCCTCACCGGGATTCGAACCCGGACCCCTTTCGGACGAATGATCAGAGGCCATCGCTTAGATCACTGCGCCACCGGGGCGGCAATTTGTGTTTGACTTACGGCGTTGCTCATCTCTTACTCCTGGAAGCAGTGGCTCCAAATTAGCGACAGCGAGTTTCTTATAGCCCTTCAAGTGCTCACGGTGGGCCTTAAACCCCAATAAAAACAAAACAAATAAACATTAGCTGACGGTGGGCATTAATGTGGACGTCAAGTAAAAATGCACTGCTATAATATAAATTCTGAAAATTGTTAACATAAGTTCACATACAACAAATGCTTCCTGACTTGTGAATATCAGCCCATGGACGAAAAAGACACTGAGCTATAGTCAGTGGCTTGCAAATTCAAAGAAAGCTGTATAAGGAATAATTTAAAATTAAATTTCCTCGTTTCGGATAAGTATCGCATGTCGTTAACGGGTGGCGATCTACGTACGTCAAGTACTAGAAACGTGGCAGTTCCTGACCTTTTTCCTTCAATATTAGAAGTTTTCATACAAACAATAATACCTCAGCGGTTATACACTTTTGTTTAGAATGTTAGTATTAATTAAAACACTTATTTTCAGTTTCTTTGCTTTTCTAACCGTAAACTTAGGTAACTCAGAAATCCAATGCTTGTTACTTAAAATGCTGACAGAAGCTTTTTCAGAAATCTTCATCTAATAAGGCAAAAGCTTCATGAAATTCACTCATGGAGCTAAGACCCCCACAAGAAGGGATCCCGAAAACATCGCGATTTTGAGCGTCATCTATTAGCAGAAAGCTGCATTGGACATGTTTATATCTCCATCTTAAACAATGAAAGGAAAAATGAAAAGATAAACAGCGTATTTGTTATGTTTATAGGAAACGTAACACATACTCTGTTACGTTCCTAACGAAATTGTTTCTGTTGTTTACAGTCGAATGGGAATAAACACCATTTTGAACAGTTTCTGTCTCAGCATATGCTGCACAACGGTCAGAAATTGTGAGAGTGCCTGGAAATATTTGTTCTGGGTTTAAAAATTTTAATATACTCGCTTTCCGATGTACCACCTTCAGGAAGATACATTTCTCAAATTCCCTCTAAATATGACGTAACTCGTCAGATGATATGAGCTGACAAAGTGCCAAGAAATACAAGTCATATTTTATATTTTCTTTTCACCAAACTACGACCCGTAGATCTAATTTTATGAGACGAACGCGGACCTTACAGTGATGTTGAGACACAAGGACTTGAAAACATTCTCGACGAACTTTCGTTGCATACAGGTACCAGCCACTGATGCACAGAATTGTGGAGGCCGCAGAGTTAAAACAGATTATTACTCATAATCATATTTCTGTCTTAAAAGACTCTGCCATTTGCAGTACTTTTACAATAATAATACCAGCAACTCTATCGATGATAATTAATCACATTAATTGTACTTTCAGCTGTGATGTTGCAGTACAGACTCTGAGTACTAACAAATGACACGAGGAATTGTTGTGTTACATGCTGAACGAGCGAATAGAGAAATGTATAATTTCTTAATGCGAATATTGCTCTAATATGAATTTGTCTGTTCTTAGCAAGCGAATAATTTTGTGACATTACGTATTTCTATATTCTAAAATTAAGTGAAGAACTATTTTAGAAGTGCTTTGGTTTTAAATTTTGATATTTCATAAGTGTTTTATTTGTTTGCAGTGTATTATATATGTGTTTATACTTTGGAGAGATTGTGCCGATCAGTAAGGTAATAAGTTTTAGATAGTCTAGAGTTAAATCTTTTCCCCCGGGAAGGATAGGTAATGTTGCCACGCCAAACTACGTTTGTCGGCCACATTTATTTATTCTTATTTAAATTAAGGGAGAGAAGTTAAAATTCCATTAATTTACATACCAAGGAAGTTTAAATTAAGAAGGGAGGTGGTTAATTTTCATAGCGTGAGGTATGCGTTAGGTCTTAGGACGAAAAGGGGAATTTATAAGGAATGAATTTTAGGTTCAATAATTTTTCCTAAGGGGTTAAAGACAAGAAATAAATCTTTCTTATTTTTTTCCCAGGCAAGCGAACCCCAAATGTTTCGACCCCCTTCCAGTTAGCGTGCAGTGGACGCTCGAAGGACAGGTGAACAGAGCCCAAGTCACCCTCCATGGGTTTTCCCTCCCACCTCAGCTAGAGAGAGCGAGCTTTCCAAGCAGCTCTGAACCCACAGGGTAACACTGGACAATAGAGAAATAACTGACACAGGAAGGCAACGGCGTCCGAGGCAATCTCCAAGCCTAATGTTCGACAACATTGTTTCGCTTCTTTTTGAAGTAAGCAATCAACGCTACCAATGGACACAGGAACACTCCCAGCGTACACACTCGACAACAAGGAAGAAGCGCATCGGGTACCCTAAAAATGACAACACTGACAGGGTCATAAATTTTAGAAATTGATGGCTAACGGTCTTGCATTTCGGGGGAAACGTAGATAGCTGGGCATACGCAATTGGTCAGAGGGTCCAACCAAATCAAAAGTTGGTGATTTCGGTAAGAGCGAATAAAAAATAGATTCTTTCTTCAGCTCGGACCAATGAGCGGGAATAATCAATTTTAGCAAAGAACCAGGAGGCGGAGACTTAGAAAAATCCGAGGAGAAGTCGGAACTTACGAACACAATTTTGGAGGCATTTCTCAAAAAATCTTAGAAGTAACTTCTCGGGACTTACCGACAGATGTGTCGGAGGAAGATGTGGACAGCCAGAGTCGCCTACTGACGGTAGTGAGCCCGACAAATCCCGCGAGCGGCCGTTACGTTAAATGAACGGAGGCCCCCTTCCTAGAGTGTGCCGGTTGAGAGTCCCCTTTCCCACCGGAGAGATAACAAGTGCCATAGATTACGTCTTGGACGAAAGATGCAAAGTAGAATCATTTTAATTTCCCTGACAATCCATTTAATTTAGTTAAAATGTTTAAATTGATAATGAAGTCATGTCTAGGTGAAAATTGGCACAATTTCTCCGAGCGATAAGTTTAAATTGTCTAAAGTGTTTCTTAAAGAGTAAACCATTCTCTAAGGATGAATTTTACAAGTGTCAAAGTTTGCATTTGAAATCAAATATTTAGGAGTAAATTAAATGCACTATAGGTTCTTCACCACGTTACCAACTTATATTCAGTGAATAAACGATTTGTTATTGTTATTTCTTTATCTCTGTTTCCTTCAGAACAAGTTGGCATAGTGTGTGTTATTTTGAAAGAAATTAATTTTGATAAGGGGATAACACTAATAGGTGTGGTGGGACAGAAATTTATAGTTAGGAACGAGAGGGACATTTTCCTTTTTGCCTTTACTCCCTACTTATTTAACCTATTGTAAATTTCGGTCTTTACATTTTTTTCCCCAAAATTTATTTTCTAAAATATTGCGGCATATGAGTGCTCATATAAAAACACAACCCATCTTCCGGCTGAAAAATTGTGTCGCCCTCTCCGGAGGGAAACACAAGTCTTCGGCTCACTAGAACAATTATTTAAATATTTCCAGTGTCCCTCCCAACCACAATCGGTCTGGGGGTACGACACTATGTTATTGCCATGATCATGTGAGGTGTTTGCATTAAAGTGCAGTTGCACCAAAAACTCTGTTAGCACAGAGAATGTACATGGAAAGAACTGCTCTGATTTCATCCTTTTGTACTTATTCGACGGAAGGACCAATAATTCAGCTTTCAAATCATATTCATAGTCAATTTCAGGAACAATTTTAAAGCAAATTGTGGCATGTTTCATATTGAGGCATGTTTTCATCCACATTTGAATATTTGGCGTTTTAGGAATGATTCGCAGTTTCTTTCATTTTCTTATACTCCCATGGCCACAATGCAAGAGCACAATTAAGAATTATTCTTACGAAATATTAGATGAGAAAGGATCTGTGTAATTTTGCTGGCAAAGACATCAAAGGAAGGATTTCCGAAATTACCAAAACAATGTAAGTTTTAGTACATAACACTTTGCTTTGCACAACATTATCTCTTCTGTTGCAGAATAGAAATCTGAAAATGAGTGTTCTCCTATACTAGAGAGCAGATCAAATACCGCTAAATGAACTCAAGAAAAATTTGTAAATGAAACTAAAAAAACCAACAACGTATATGATTGACATCCACAGCTATGTCATGAGCAAGTGTCCCCGAAATGACCATCCAATGCGCATTTATATGTGTCTGTTCTCACTTTGAACGTCATTGCGCTAAGGCTGTTAAGAACTTCCTTTCCAAAATTCTGAGTGTGTACTTTGTGTTGTACTAAATAATGAAAAACCAAACAAAAAATAAAACAAAAATCAAGGAAACTCCAAAATCATTGAATTCTAAAACGAACCAGGATACACAACGCTCCGGCCTGTTGAGTTCTCCCCTACAGTTTGAAGACTGCAATTGGCGCGCTCTGAAAGCAGTGTTCCTTCAGTGAAATATTTAGTAGTTTGATTGGACCCCATTTTGAACTATGCTTTGGCTCCAAACCGAGCAGCGGCCTTGATTGTTCTCTTGAATACTACTCAAAATCAGTGTCAAACATTTCGCTATACAAAGCAAAATTTGCAAGTACTTTTTTTTTTTTGTATAAAACAGATATGAGAATTGCTTTCATTTAAATTGCTTTTATTTAAAAAAAAATTTCAAGTAAAAAACTAAAACTTCAAATTTTGTGTTAATATTGTGAATATACAGTATAGCTGCAGATTCAAGGTTAAAGTAAAATTATTCTAAATATTTCAAATCCAAAATACACAGTATATCAGGTGCCGATTAATGTACGCACTACAATATTTTGATACAAACTTGCTAAATATTATTTTCAAAGCAATCTACCATTGATATACCTTGCACGTTTTCCAAAAGAGGATATAAAATTACGCACGCTTCTGAATACATTCAAAATAATGCACCACGTTATTGTAAAAACATTCCAACCAAGACATACTATGTAGTTTTCTGTTATTCTTAGATTACGCTCAGATTTACTATAGTGTTTTAGGGAACATATGTCTTAAAAGAAAAGTGTTTGATCAATGCATCCTTCCAGTGCTTACGTATGGTGCGGAGACGTGGACCTTAACTAAAAGAGACATACAAAGGCTGCAGACAACTCAAAGCAGCATGGAGAGCTGCATGCTTGGTGTAACCAGGAGAGATAAGAAGAGGAACTCGTGGATCCGAAAAATGACAAGAGTGGAAGACATCATGATCAGAGTTAAATCCCTGAAATGGCAATGGGCTGGACATACTGCCAGAAGGACAGATCATCGATGGACAGCTGAAATTTTAGATTGGATTCCAAGGTACAGGAAAAGACCCAGAAGAAGACCACATGGGAGATGGGTGGATGAAATTCGAAAGTATGCAGGGGTGACATGGAGGAGACTGGCACAAGACAGACCGTTGTGGAGGAAACTTGGGGAGACCTTCGTCCAGCAGTGGATTGATAATGGTTGACAATGATGATGATGATGATGATGATACCGAATACTGAAATTTAGATGAACCAATCATTAAACCATACAAAAGAAAAATGCAAGTTTTGATAGCTTGATAACATTTTTTGTTCATATGCCATTTCTGTCAGCAAATAATTTCCTTTAAATGTGTACTTTGAAAATTTGTAGTTGATCATTTCAAACGCAAACCTTCGTAAGCTTAGAAATCGATATTTGGCATCAGGGACAGTATGTATGAAAAGAAACCTTTATAAATAGCATCGCACCTTTCCTTAAGATTTTCCTCAAAACGAACATGACATAAAACAGACAGGTTTCAGGCTTGACGTTTTGACTTTTTCCACAGTTTTACCAAAATTCTACAATAAGAAGTATAACAGGTATGGTATGACAATAAAATGCTATTAAACTGATACGGTATTCTAATTTTAGGTTATAATAAGTACCATAGCTGAGAGCTTATTTCATGTGTAAAATTGCGTGGCATTGCATGTATCAGAGGATTTCCTCTTTTGTGCAATTTTAATCGCGAATCTCAATATCTTCATTTTTTAAAAAAATATTTTTCTCTAGAAACATTTCAAACCGAACTGCACACAAGAAATGTAACTCACGGAATTAATATTCAAAGTGCCAGACGTAGATGATGAAATAATATTTTTTCAAGTTGTATGAAACACAATTTAAAAGCATAAATAAGATAAGTAACACTCTGAATAATGAAAGATCTCTTGTTTTCATGTAGTAGTTGGCTCATAAAACAAATTCCAGAAAAAACAGTGAAATAAAAAGAAAGAAGAAAAGGCAGCCACGGAGGCACAGTGGTTTAAGCGATGATCCCTGATCATTCGTCCGAAAGGGGTCCAGGTTCGAATCCCAGTGAGGCATGGAAGTTGTTTGTCTTACGACTCTGGCTCTCATCCTTCCCTGGAACCAGTGACAATAAATTAGAATCCGGCGACTGCTAACAGCCCATTGAGTTGCTCACGGTAGTCGTTAAACCTCCAATAAAAAAAAAGAAGAAAAGTCGAAAGCCGACATGCAAAAAACGAGCCGGTAAATGTTATGCCAGAATCCTGGAAGAGAAACAGACTCTGTTTGTTATATACTACCGGATAGTTCAGCGATTGTTCTCACTTTCGCGAACAAATACGGTCCACAGAAATTGCAATGTTTACTAGCCGTGGGAAATGGTGTCCCACATTGCTGATAGATCTAATTTCTATCTCAGCTATCGGAAATGGTGACAAACAACGCTGATAGATCTTCTTGTTTCTTAGCCATCGGAAATGGTAACCCACATTACTGATAGATATACTTTCTTAGCTATTGTAAATGATAACCCACAAGCTAATATATTTACTCTGTACTTATTTACAAGGCAGACAGTCGCGTGATATCTTGGGAGGGCAAATTGGAACGTACGATTTCTTAGGTAATACGCATTGTCCTAATGTTTCTTCTGTTCTCTTAATTACAACAATGTGCTGATAACTTTAGTTAAAGCAAATGCTTAACGTCAGTCTGCTAGGAAATTTTAGACTGCATTTCATTTCTTTTAACCTTTAATTCTGATATTAAAAGTATTCTGTTTAAATGAAATGTTAACCGGTTTTCCTGGGTGCTTACATCCAACCCTCCGTGAAGAAAGTTTACTAATAAATGCAGCAAAGAGATTTACGTGTATTTCCTTTTTAAATGATATGTGTAGTTCAAATCTCCGTTTAATATTAATAACAAAACAGGTCTGAGACTTTTGCAAAAAAGAAATAAATAAGACGGATAAAAACATGAAACCTTAAGTTTATAAAATGTTAAAAAGGTTGGAAAATATATCACCGTTTATAACTTATTTTTCTGAATGATTTTAGAAAGTAAATTAAAGGATAAAAGTTACCAAATTTATACTTATGACCTATACTTGTGTAAATTCATTTCATTAAAAAACGTTCCTATTCCAGATGTGTAGTCGAAAAAAAAGGAACAATCTCCCATAAAATCTGTTGTAACAGGATATATTAAAAATACCATAACAAAAACTGGATCATTAGAAAACGATGTGCATTTTCTGAGGAAAATTTCCATGTTTTCCCTTAGGCACAAAGAGATAAAGAAGCGAGATATATCATTTTTTCAGAAATCTCAATATTACTCTCACAGAAAATGTTAATGTTCTTGTTAAAGTTAACGTATGCATGTAATGCAACTCCAAGATATTGCGGTAAATCCCGCAAATTACTCCGTGAAAGAAATTTGTGGTTCTCTCTGGACATCAAAGTAGCATTTGGAGATCCACATGCGTCCTTTTGCTCATCAAGATGAACATTTCGGGCCTCATTTTACAGAAAATGTCATTTACACTAAAATTAAATTTTGATAGTTTGCTGAGATACTGCAAATGATTTCAGCGATGCCAGCGGAGCTATGTTTTTTCGAGGAAGTTGCGATTTAAAAAGAATTGCTGAAAATAGACTGGCGGAAAGTGAAAAAAGAACACCAAGAAGGAGACTTCTGATACCAACGAAATTTATACAGCATAATAACGGTATACAGAGGATAACGTGATCAAAACATTATGGCAAAATACAGCTGCATTTGCTGTTAAACTGAAAAATAAAATTTTCATGTAACATGGTTAGTACGAGGTTGAACTACCATGAACTGCATCACACTGTGCAATTCTGGTATGGAGTCTGTCGTACAGATGTTGGATGTAAGTCTTGGGTATTAAGTTCCAAGCATCCTCAACCTGGACGCGTAAATTGGGGATGGCCGTGGCTGGCCGTGGAGACCAGATAAGTCGTTGTTCCATAAAATCCCATACGTGCTCAATGGGGAAAATCCAGTGAATGTGCAGGCCACGGAAGTTGTCTCACACCCTGAAGTGCATGTTGCGTTGCACGTGCAGGGTGTGGGCGTGCGTTATCTTGCTGGAAAACAAAACGATGGACCGACTTAACAAATGGCACAACAACGGGCTGAATGATTTTGTTGATGTAGGAGGTGCTGTTTATCGTACCCGGTACAAACACTAGTTGTGTACGGGAGTGATAGCTGATCGCTGCCCACACCAGGAGACCAGGTGTATGCTCTGTGTGTCGCTGGCGGATGCAAGAACGGTGGAGACGCTCCCCTGTGCGCCTGCGATAACGCATACGGCATCTGAGGTTCCCAAGAAGAATCTGCCTTCATCGCTGAACACGACAGATCGCCATTGCGTTCTCCAGTGCAGGCGTTGGCGACACCACTTCAGCCGTTTCTGACGGTGGGCTGGAGTCAGAGGTACACATGCCAGAGGCACACGTGCACGTAGTCCAGCATCCAGTAGACGGTTGCGGATTATTTCGCACAGTCACCTTAGGTGCAACGGCAGCTCGGATTTGCGTCGCAGTGGATGTTCTGCTTGACAATGCCGCTCTTCTTATCTCCTTATGCGTCGATCGGTCCGCTCATCAGTCCGTCTGTGACTCCCGGTTCCACGTCTTCTCGTGTGGGAATGTTCCTCGTACCATCTACGCCACCATCATACCACCACCAATACTTCCTGTCCAATTCGCTCCGCAATACGACGATACGACCACCCAGCCTCGCGATGTCCGACTAGACGACCTCGCTCAAAGTCCGATAACTGCTAAAATCGTACACGTCTTCCATGTCCAGGTATTGCAGCTTCTTCAGGGTCTTCGCACGTGTCCGTACACCGACGACTGATTATATTCACTTCGCCATACTCCTTAAATACCACCGACGATAATTTGCACATTATGCCGTGCTGTGGCGTAAGCGCTCACCGGTTGGTCCCGAAATTAAGATCTCACCTACGTAAACTCGACACCATTAACATATGTAAATTTCATGATCGTCCGCTAATTCCTCCTTGGTGTTCTTTTTTCACTTTCCGCCAGTGTATTTTTTTTTTTTTTGATTGGAGGTTAAACGACCACCGTGAGCAACTCAATGGGCTATAAGCAGTCGCCCGTCCCTAATTTAGGGTCACTGGTTCCAGGGAAGGGAGAGAGCCAGTGCCGTAAGACAAACACAACATCCATGCCTGACCGGGATTCGAACCCGGACCCCTTAAGGACGAATGATCAGAGCCAGCGCCTTAGACCACTGCGCCACTGGGGCGGCCCAGTGTATTTTGCCTTTCAATGCGAAGAGATTTTTTTGTTATTACATTATTCCCTGGTTTCGACGCCGCTGTCATAAACGCGCCATGAAAGTGCGTAGCTCTGAAATGCTATGTATAATTTAGTGTCACTTAAACTGTTGTCAGAAATATTACAAACTTTATCCTTCGTTCGGACATTATGTGTAAATATTTTGAGACCTTGACACTCTCTTGATTATTGCCACGGAAAGCCCGCGTTTGAGCAAAAGTCCGAATATTAGAAACGTACAAGATTATTAGCGCCTAAGTAATACGGTGTGCGGACAAAACGTAGTTGTTTTTTTTTGACGGCATGTTGTTTGTGATTTACTACTGGAAATCTTTAAAGTTAATAAATTTTAGCAGAAAAGTATATATTTTTCTACTAGTTGATCGCAAATGAAAAAATGGAGCACTGCATCTATAGCTGAATGATAAAGAAAGCCATCAACGTCGAATGAGCTTCATGTGAACGCCAGAAATCATAAAACCGTAGAAGCAATGCAAACGGAAGGACGAATTTGAACTTAACGCTTATGATCACGTCCTTTACGAATGACACTTCTTACACTAAAATTGCTTAGCTTGGCTTCTCTTGCATTTTTCTTTTGTGCTTTTTATTCACTGATTAGAAGGTCAATTGCTATTGAAAACTTCGATGGCGGAGTTTTAGAGCATAATACAAGCGTATTGAAATTAAAATAACTACAGAAATTGTAAGCCAAGCTGAAGAAAGAGAAGTAAATTTGTAGAATGCGCAAATACGTGAAGGATATGAGCAGGAGCATGAGTTAAGTAAGATGACCGAAAAAAAAATACCTTATTTTTTTTGTTCTTATTTTTTTCACCAAAAGTGTTAAGCGAAAGATTTAGAAGAATAAATGTGAAAATGCATGTAGATGTTCAAGCATAGAACAACTGTAAACTAAATATCTATGGTTTTGATTCGGCTAAAATCCATGTAGATTTCCTTTCCTACTCAGGATGAAGCAGCTCATGGTGATGCTTTAAAAAATGGAAGTGAACGTTGTGTGAAAGAACGACTCTCACACAAAAACATTCAGATGTTTGGGAGGAGAGGAAAAAGGGATTCTCCTAGTTTCTTCTCGAAACGAACAGATGTATGGTTAGTACTCTGAAATGTGGGATATGAATGAAATGTCCATGCCAATTGCCAATTGCCAATCGAAATTCGATAACGGCACTTAGAGGAAGATAATCAGAGTTGGTTTAGAAGAGGGTCAGTGTTAGTTAGCTGTTGAAGTTGGTCTTAAATTTGTCCAGGTCGTGTGCTTTAAAATGAAAATAATTACTTTATATTTTTGTCATGCAGTATATATGTATTTGCAATGTAACAAACTGACAGTGGGAAATAATTTAATAGATGTTACCTGACAAAACTATGAAATAAATATTCCTTCCAAACTATAAACTTCAGCTATAAATGAATATCTCCTGCAATGAGTTACCACTATTTTAGATTTAAATCACACAATGAAGAAAATGAAACTTTCCTAAAAAAAAAAAAAAAAAAAAAAAAAAAGAGAAGTTCATTTATTAGTCTCAATAATAACTGTGCCTGTCTAAGTGACTAAAATGGCTTAAATTACGGTAATTACTAAGCACCTCATTATATACATCGGATTCAGCAACAGCTGTCGTTTAAGTAAGTACCTTGTTACCCAGCCACCAAAAAGCATTGATCAAATGTTAAAAAAATGCCTAACGAAAGGGTCGCAAAAGAAAAAAAGGTTCCGTACTAGAAAAAAATTATTTTAGTGATTTATTTCAGAATTTTTTTTATTAATAGTAAACTTATAACTGTTATGATAAACCAGTTGTCTCTCGGTTACCATGCAAATACTTCCTCCAAAAGACTTCGGATAATGGCATTTAATAGAACTACTAGTTACTAAAACAATTAGTTTTTGTATATAGCTTCGCAATACATAACTTGAGAAAAATGGGATTAGAAATAATTCAAATATTTTGAATAGTTCTTTCTTGGAAAAAGGAAAATATTGTAAAAACAAACTCTAGGTATCAATTATTCCAGCCACTACATAGGTTAGAGAATTTTAAGTACAATACAACATTCAATTTCTGACATTGGACACACAATTATAATTCCTTTTTATTTTATTATTTATTATATTTTGCTTTCCTAACAGTAGCACCTTTCCGCACATGTTTCACTGAATCAATGATAAGATACCATCCAATTTTCCTTTCAAATCCCTTCGAAATTTTGTTAATAGGATAAACTACCGTGTTAACTCCTGAACAAGCGTATTTCACGCACAAAAAACTAAAATTACTTCCTAAAAGTATCGGGACCTGTTTTTACTGCTTCAAAAATTATCCTCCCTGATTTAAAAACAGATCTCTAGGCTTTTGATTTTAATTATCGTCATTACTATTATTCTTTCCTTGGCTATCCAACAGAACAGTTGCGCCATTGAGAACGACCGTAATTTCTCGGTCTCCTCGGAATCCACGTACCCTGGGTTGCAGTTAAAACGACCCCAAATGCACAATACACGTGCGGATATACGTGTCATCTTTGTCACAACTTGCAAATTCGGTGTAGAAATTCCAGTGACCTTAAGTTCTGTCGTGCCGGGTAGGGCACGACATGTGCACGCAATTCCAAACGAATTGGAGGGAAATGCAACATATTCTTCCAGAGTTCCGAAAGTTCGAAAGTGTTATGGACAGACTTATCGAAAAAGAATCAGCTGTTTTGCATCTAAAAATATTGAATGGGCTGAAGGGTATATTCTCGTTATTTGCAACTTCAATGTTTTTATTGCACTTTGATGTTTTGGGAAAACCTCAAAATATTAGTATACTTGGTATTGTGAATGCGAGGGAAAATTGTGGAGACTAAAAAATACGTATGTCTGTTTTTCTCTCACACTAAAACATCTGAAAATGTTACAAATGGGCCATAAGATAGATTCGCTTTGATCTTAAATAAAAATATTGAATGGGCAGAAGGATATATTTTTGTTATTTGCAACTTCAATGCTTTTATTGCACTTTGATGTTTTGGGAAAACCCCAAAATATTAGTATACTTGGTATTGTGAATGCGAGGGAAAATTGTGGAGACTAAAAAATACGTATGTCTGTTTTTCTCTCACACTAAAACATCTGAAAATGTTACAAATGGGCCAAAAGATAGATTCGCTTTGATCTTTATCTCTTCTGTTTTACTTTTAAATGATCTACCAAACCGTTCGCCTGTAAACAAAGATTGCTTGACATAACCGTATCTATGCGTTTGTCATCGCATTTTCTTGGTGTCTTTAATCTCCCTGAACCCTTCCAGTTTTTTTCACTACTTTTGTTCGAGGGAACTGAACATACCTTTCCTCACTATGTTATGTTTACAAGCCCATGTGGTACATCCTGACAATCATAATCGAACCAGGCCCTACATAAGACAAAACACATGGGATGGGAGGGCAGCAAAAGGGAGACAAGAACTATTCCGATCTTCATTGATTAAACGTGGCCTTTAAGAAAGAGCATTACCTAGGGGGATTGAAAGAAACCTTTGCCGCAGATGTAAGGGTGAATGTTTGCATATGTTTAACCTTAGGAAGTAATGCTCTATTTAAACTTTTGCTGTAGTTATTGAAATAATTAAAATAACTGCATGACCAAAGAACAGAATTTTTTATTGTATATTTTAAAGAGAATTAGAAAACATGTTTTTGGAGTGTGATATTTTTATGGCAGTAACTTGCAAACAGGAGCGAGGCTACTTCTAGAAATTATAAAATACTTCTTGAAAATCTCGTGAGTAGTATTTCAACTCCCTTTCCAAAAACGTAACGTGACCACTGAGAAGGATACATATCAATCAGGATATTTTCTATTAAACTAATCATTGCCATACACATATTTTCCGTAACTTCAGTACAACGTATAATGACAAAATATATGTTACAGGAGGAGCAAAATTCTTAATTTAAAGTACCAAAGGTCCCAAAACTTGTATGAACATTCTGATTATAACATTTATTTTTCCGTAAATCATGTTATTTCACCTCCATTTAAGTGTCAATCAACAGTCTTTCTGTCGAATACAAAATGTCATTCCTCAGCGCAATGAAAAATGAACAAGATATTTAATTCTTATTTGGTAACTAGCTTTACTATCCGGCTTTTCCCGGGACTTAGGCTTATTAATTTCATATTCCCTTATGCACTGACGGAAAAAAAAATTCCAACACCACGAAAAAATAGTTGTAGAGGTATGAAATGGCGGCAATAGATTTGTATAGGTAACATATTTAATCGATTAAGGTTTCAAGATCACAACTTAATGTAAGCGCGAGAAGAGCCATTTTAAATGTGAAATGCTGGTACATTAATAACCGTTGTAACCACCAGAATGTTGAATGCAAGCATGCAAACGTTCATTCATTGTGTCATACAGGTGCTGGATGTCAGTTTGTGGGATGGAGTTCCATGCCTGTTGCACTTGGTCGGTCAATACAGGGACGGTTAATGCGGCTTGGGGGTGACGCTGGAGTTGTCGTCCAATGATGTCCCATACGTGCTCGATTGGAGAAAGATCTGGTGTCCTAGCAGGACACGGCAACATGTCGACACTCTGTAGAGCATGTTGGGTTACAACAGCGGTATGCGGGCGAGCGTTATCCTGTTGGAAAACACGCCCTGGAATGCTGTTCATGAATGTCAGCACAACAGGTTGAATCACTGGACCGACGTACAACTGTGCCGTCAGGGTGGGTGGGATAACCACGAGAGTGCTCCTGCTGTCATAGGAAATTGCTCCCCAAACCATACCTCCAGGTGTAGGTCCAGTCTGTCTCGGCCGCAGACAGGTTGATTGCAGGCGCTCACCTGGCCTCCTTCTAACCAACACACGGCCGTCACTGGCACCCAGGAAGAACCGGCTTTTATCAGAAAACGCAATAGATCTCCACTCCGTCCTCCAATGAGCTCTAGTTTGACACCACTGACGTTGCAAACGGCAGTGGTTTGAAGTAAGTGAAATGCGCGCTACAGGGTGTCTCGATCGGAGCTGTCCTTCAAGTAAGCAATTTGTAACAGTTCGTTTTGTCACTGTGGTGTCAACTGCAGCTCGAATTGCGGCTGCAGACGCAGTACGATGCGCCAAGGCCATACGCCGTACACGGTGGTCTTCCCTCTCAGTAGTGCCATGTGGCGGGCCGGAACCCGGTCTTCTTGAGGCAGTACCTTCCCTTGACCACCGCTACCAACAATCATGCACAGTGGCTACATTTCTGCCAAGTCGTTCTGCAATATGGCGGAAAGAGTATCCACCTTCTCGTAGCTCTATTACACGACCTCGTTCAAACTCCGTGAGCTGTTGATAATGGCTTCTTCGTATTCTTAAAGGCCTTCTTGACTAACATCAACACACTACTTTGAATCTCAACGATAACTAACGCTCCCGAACGTTTCAGCGCGTATTTACAGCAAACCTGCTTTGCATGTTCCGAGGGGCACTAATAGCGCTACACGTATGCGCCGAGCGCGAAATTTGCATAGACGTCATCTTACAGATGTACTTTCACCGCTTACCAACTGTCGTTTATCTAACACAACCTCTTCTTGGTGTTGGACAAGAACGAAAAAAGCCATTTGTAGGGTATCCTATTATTTGGCGGATTTTCCCTCTTTATTTGGTTTGTCCCTCCTGTATTATACGGACCTTCCTTAAAGTTAGAGCCTGCCGCATAATTGTTTTTGGGTCTCCCTTCCCCAATTCCATAACTTCCACATGTGTCTCATACAGGTCACATAACTCTCCGAGTTCGCCCGCTGGAACAAATTTCCTACAGCGCCCCTCTGCAGCAGATAAGTTTTCAAACTTGGAGAAAGCAAACCCTTGAATTTATCACAAATTAATAAGTTCATTGATTGCTGGAATTCAGATACTGCGCTCTTCTCCACGTAGTATTGGAGCGCTCGTCCAGTACGATCTGCTAAATGCTGGAAGCTTTCCCCTTTATTCCATTTCATTGACTTAAAGATTTTGAGATAGATATCGGGTTCAAGTGGCACTCCACCAAAATAGCTTCTTTGACGGTGCTGTAGCAGTCATACTGCTCCAGGGTTAGTCGTCTGAACAAGTGGTTCACGCATTCGGCGTTAAACGAAGCCACGACTAACCGTCCCTGCATCTCTTCTGGAACAGCATGTAACAGAAAGGCCCTCTTATGGAATCGAAGAAATCTAGGATTTCCTCGGCCTTAGAGGGACTCTTTGGAATTGTCCTCTCTATTATTCTCATGTAATCGGCTAGGTGCCCTTGCTCGTTCCCCTTCTTCGCCGGAGCCGGACTTTCTGAGGATAACTGTATCTTATTTAGCTCAAAGTCCCTTTCTTCCTTCCTATCAGTTAACTGCAGCTGAAGCATCCTCTCGGCCCGTTCGGCTTCTAGTTCGATTTTTCTCAATTCTCTCTCCGCTTCTAGCTCGGCCTTCCTCAGTTCTCTTTCTGCTTGCTTTTCCTGCCATTCATTTTCTGCTATCTTTTTCTGCAGTTCCCTCTCTGCTTTCTTTTCCTGCAATTCCCTTTCCGCTTTCTTTTGTTGTAACTCGAGCATTCTAAATTTAAATTCTATTTCCAACCTAGCAGTATCCCCTTCCACCTTTCTTTGGTTAATCTGTACCTCTTGGTTAGAATCTGAGTTGTTATCTATCTCTTTATCGTTTTCCCCTTCACTTCCATCTACACTCTGTCCTTCGTACTCGTGACCCTTTTTCTCGTCCAAGAGCTCATCCATATTTCATGCAATATTCAAATATAATACTCATGAAATCAATATACATATACAAACACATTCAAATTTTCAAAATCAGCCTATGCTCTCAACATTGGTTAGACTATTCATTCCTAACATTCCTACATACTTATTTCAACATATAATAATAAGACACAATAAAATTCCTAACTTAAATAATAACCTCAAATTTTACACATAAATACCCTTCGACAATTGATAATTTCTTTGACATTATGGTATCTAATTGATCGCACCCTAACGCGAATTCTATTAGCTTTAGGTGGCTAAAATACTAGAGGTAGTGCCCAGGAAATAAAATTGCGGTTCGAAAGTGGTACTTACCCGCTGAAGCGATTCGAGCTTCCTTCTGCTTCATTCTGTGTCCTGTGATGGCCGGGCACTTCACTTTGGTTTGAGTTATTTCTTTGTGGTGGCACAATTCCTTTCTGTAGCACTGTGAGGCACTCTGGTTACGAGCTCTCCTCACTGTATCCTCTCTCTCGTCGTCCTCTTTCACCGATTGCGTCCTGTAGCACCGTGAGGCACTCTGGTTACAAGCTCTCCTTACTGTATCTACTCTCTCGCCGTCTACTTTCCCCGATTGCGTCCTGTAGCACCGTGAGGCAATCTGGTTATGATCTCTCCTCAATGTATCCGCACTCTCGCCGTCCGGGTCGTAGGTCTCCTTCGATGCGCTGGATCTCTCGTCCGCCGCAGTGTGCGAGAATCGTCTTGGTTGCGGACCTCCTGTAGTCGTCCGTCGTCGGATAAAGATCTGTCGGTACCTTCTTTTTCGCCTGTGGGTACCGGGATCTTTCTCTTGTCTACCTAAC
This sequence comes from Macrothele yani, assembly GCA_039090855.1. NCBI lineage: Eukaryota > Metazoa > Arthropoda > Arachnida > Araneae > Macrothelidae > Macrothele > Macrothele yani. The sequence continues at coordinate 96,802,950 of CM077034.1, read as the reverse complement.
CGAATTTTTCCTCAGCCTGTCACTCTCCTCAAAGTTCACTTGTTCTATATCCTATCGACTGCGCTATTTTTTTCTCTGCTGTAAAAGCGAACGTGCCGTCACGTGCCTTAGCGCCGCCTCCTAACTAGGGACCTGAAGTATCACGCGCTATATGGGATCTCACAACAACAGAGACGTGTTAATGTTCCCCAGAAACACTTTCCCTCTCTCACTCTGTTCGAGCGAACAAACGAAGCCTTCCCCACTTTAATATGTAAGTCTGTGAACCGGGAGGACGGAGTGCCAACAGCTGATCATACAGAAATATATTCACCTTCAGCAATAATAATTTGAAGAGGACTCTTAGTTAAAATATATACACACATTTATTTCAACATCAATTAGAATTTCGCTGGCAGCGGATTACTCGCTCTTGAAAGTTAGGCCTCACTATGACCTGGCCTGACAAGGATCGTGGAACGCGCAAGCCCAGATGATCGAATTCTGAAGAAATCTCGCTCCGTGTGAAAGTCCTAACTTAGAGTCTCCTCGACACTAGGTAAACCTATATCTCATGGACTCTTAAAGAATAGTCTTCTAGCTATCCTTCTCTAACCGATGTTTCAGTAGACTGTACTAAGTCCGTATTTCAGTAGTATAACATCAACTAATCTACCGGAATCACTGACCCGGGCTGATTCCGCTGTAGAATTAACCTTACTCTTCTAGGATAGGTGCTCGCTCACTTCCCGTAGACTTCGGGAGTTCTCAATCCTGGAACTTCCCTGGGTCCACAGCACAATTAAGGCAAACGCGCTGCGTCTCCTTTCTCTCGGAGAACTGCTTCCTCCGCTTTCCGAAAAGAGACTGACGAACAGCTCCTCTCCGAGTGACATGCTCGCCTCCCCCTTCGCTCTGCCGCCTGCCTTAGCTCTGCACCTGTCCTCCCAAGGACGTTGGCGCTGACCTTGACCTCACGCTGACTGGTTCATGTTGCTCGCACCTCTGGTCAGGTGGGTCACCTCTGGCGCCCTTCACCTGCCACACCCGTAGGCGTTGGCTGGGTATCTGGCTACTGGACTTTTAATTCTTCCTTGCGCATTCTCGTTTCTCCCCAGGCCATTTATTAGCGAGTGCCAGCTTTTGAGAAAATAATCCTACCGCCGGAGTACATCCGTATAGTAATACAATACAAATTTTTATATATATACAAAAGACTATGTCTGCATTTCAGACTTGTAGGTGCCAGTTCGAAGGAACAATGTACTGTGAAAGTCGCAGTGTCCTTGACGATACTCTCAGTACGTCGAAAAAGGCCTCGCCCTTCTAAGGCATGCGAACCTTAAGTCCTTTTTTACACTTCTCGACTTCAAACAACAAAAAAAATGAAGAATTTTTGCTAACTTTCTGTCCTCATTTTGGGAACTTGCGGTGTTTCTTTCGTTAGGAAAAAGTCACAATGTTCATCATTAAAATGAATTAACATCGTTAATGTGTCCGTTCTTACAGATCCTTTGAGATAATTTTAATTAGGTCTCTCTTACTGGTAAGGAAGCAGCTCATACATAAGTTATTTTATGGAATTCAAAATGGCAAGTTAAAAGAATAAGGAGGATAACAGGCATTTCTTGCCAATCTGTTAATTGGTCAGTTCAAGAAAGCCACAGAATTTGATTTTTTTTTCAAATACTAAACACAAATAAATATTATGCTATATTCCTACGCAGAGGGTCACAAATTATTCAAGCATCATTCCTTCCAATTTTTGGAAGACCAAGAGAAGAATAATTTGGGCTTAATTTCATGTTGTATATTTGGAATATTTAATCATTCTTATTGAACAAACACTTTTATTATTTCTACCAATTCTGAATAATTCATTGAATTGCATAGGCAAAAGCCGACATTTTCCACGATGCTATGAAATTTTTAACCTCATAAAATCTAAAGATGTGAAATCAAACAATGATATGGACAGAAAAAGCAATGGAAAGTAAAATATGAAAACCAAAAAACCTCAAATCCTAAAATGGGACCAGGTTGTTCGGCATTCGATTGTTAGTGGCCAGTAGTTTACCTAGAGAAAACTGAAATTTAAAGAATAAATTGAATTTCCTAATTAACATAATGAAATTTACACTTACATCACAGTTGCACTACAAACTACAATCATAGGGAGGGCAAAACATGGATAGATTAGAATTTTAGTTTCGTGATATACCTAAGATTTAAATTAAAGAGCTGCAAGGGCTTCAGAATGTAGCCTTTCAGCTTCCTTACATTTCGTAATACTCGATTCCTCAGTATCGTATATGGTAATTTATAAAGAGTACTTATAACGCAGTTCTCGATTATTCAAGATGATAGTCTCACATGCAGTCATGAAAGAATTTGTCTAAAATCATAAGTTTGCGAAGTTTTAAAAACCTAGAATTGACCCATGTGCTTTTCCCGATAGAAAAAAATGCAAAATTAATGCATCACGTTGTGATTCCTATGTTTGAAGGAACATACTCTCTCTTCCAGATAAATTAATGGAAACATAAATACACTCGATGACAAATTTTATTGCTTTGAATGTGCAGTTTATCCTCAGGAGATTTAAATATCAGTCTCTATGTTGTGTTCATTACACTTCACTTACGCAATAAATATTTGAGTAGGTTGTTGATTTACGTTACAGTGGCCGTAGTAAAAGTTTTCAACGAATTTGTTCTCCACAAAATTCATGTCGGATGATTCCGTACGTTTTTATGAATATCATACAATTTTTTCTGATATATTATCATTTCCAATGAAGTACTTTTGCCGTATTATTCACCAGGATAAAGAACTCTCACTGAAAGCCTGGACATTTTATACAAAATTGTGGTCCGGGGAGAGCAACGTAATTTGACCGAATGCATGCCATCTGTTAGGTACATAATTCCGAATGCATGCCATCTGTTCTCAAGTATTTCTGCAAAGTTTTTGTCAACTAGAAGCACTGTTGTTTAAAGTTCAGAGTTCTCAATATGGAAACAACTGTGCAGAAACTGTTAGGTAATTCACACCATTTAACCTTTGAAGTTCAGTATTTTGTTTTGAAAATAATATTATAAATATTAATGAACATAGTTCAAAATTTTGTTGTATTTTAAGTAACCAGATTCTCTTCGCAGACTTTGGGTATCAAATAACAAGGCTGTACTGATTTGGGCGAAATATTGGCCCATGGTAAAGGACCGGGCACTTGACCTACAGTTACATTTCGCGATATCCTATTATAGTGGCATTGTTCACAACTTTTGGTTTTGATAGAACTCGGGCACCTATATGACGAAGTAAATGTTTCTGTCATTTTTATGCCGGGTTTTGAACTCGAACTCATAATTCTCGGCTCGGAGTGCTACCCAATGTACTACAGTGACTGGTGCCAGGGGCAGGATAAAACTACAAAAAGAAAATGGAAAACTAGGGTACGAATTATTCGTGAATTTATTTAGTACATAATTTATATATATTTAAAAACAGCTCACGTACAACATGGTACATTTCGGGAAAAAGCTAGCATAATTAATACATTTTTGTAAATAGCTCAGGTTTGACATATTACACTTCGGCAAAACGTTTTCCTATCGTAATAAGAGTTGCATAGAGAGAGAAGAGGGGGGTATGATTTCCAGTGACTGACGGACGGATAGAATGGTACCAGAAGCACACGAGGTTTTACAAAAACCTTATAAAGTTGTTTATGTAAGCGAAATATTTAGGTAATGCTTTCACCCAAACGCATGAAATTCAATGTTTTATAAAAAAAATATTTTTCTAAGCAACAAGACTTTATGTCGTCCGGTCATTATAAGTAAATAATATTTCATCTTCTTTGTTCTTTTTTAAATATATGTATATTGAGATAACTCAATGAATCAATAATTGCGTAATGAAATTTGTGCTGCTTGCAGAGTTGGGAGTTTTACATTTACAAAATTGCAGTTGTTAAATAATTACACATACGTAATTTATGTCTGTTTGACCTCCTTATGTACTCTTAGACTCACGCGCCTTTCAACAGGTCCGCATGAATGCAACTATATTTAAAAATTTAGCCTTTTTCATTTCTAATGCTAACCATGCCAACATCTGGACGCAGTAAGTTTCAAAATAGCCAAACTGCTATCTCTGTTTAGTAGGCTCTTTTGTTAAAGGCAATAAAAATAAGACATAACGTATGGATTAGGCTACAAGAAACTTCAAAAAGTTATAGAAGTTAATCATTTTATGAAGAAAAAATCTAAAATGTTCAAAAATTGGTCTATTGAAGAAGCTATATAATTACGATATCATTAATAAGAAAGTCAGTTTCTCAATTTTAAACTCTAAGAAAATGTACAAGTATGACTGTGTGCAGTAGTAAAAATCTGATTCGTAGTTACGTTTCTTCTGCGATAAAATTGAGTTTTTTTTTCAATTACAGATGTCTCACTTTCTTCAAAATTGCTAAATTACCCTACTATGGGAAGCGGACCCTAATTACAACAGGATAATTTTTTTATATAATTGAGGGCGTCTAACTGTTTTGAGAAATATTTGCACGTATACTCCTAAATAGGTATTATTGTGCACTGAATTACAAGAAGGCATCTTCTCCTCTCAGAAAGGTGTATTCCAAACCGCACAGACAAAATAGAAAGGCAATAACACCCTGTTAATTTGGAAGATATCATTTTCAATTAAAACACAAGTTTGTGTTTTGCAGTTGTAATATTTCTAGGAAAATGCGGACATTAAAAATACATTAAATTATGCTATTAAATGGAATGTGTATCGCACACCAATACAGGACTTAGCATTGGTTCCTGTTGGTGGAGTGTAATCACAAGCACAGCCTTATTCTTTCCTCAGTTGTTATATTATTTTGTGTGCTGAGATTTTTCCAGATAATACAACTGAGATAACACCTAACCAATTGAAGCCCTGGAGATGATTATATATCAACGTATGGATAAAAAATGAAAAGCGATACGGATATGGGTGTCCTTCTTGTGAAGGCATTTGCTGATGAAATTTTCTGTTGATTTTAATGCTAATGTTTTAAACAGGGACACGTTTAACACGGAAATGCATATCTTTATTATGAGGAACGCGTTGTTCACCTAATACTTTATTCAGAAATTATAATTTTCTAAAGCAAGAATTACACGAAACAAATAACAGGAACCGTGCTACATAAGTGAGGAGAGTTTTTTGAATAGAATTTCTCTTGAAATCATTTGGAAAAAAGAAACCCCGAAGAGTTACACCTTTGTGTGTGACTATATATATATATTTTTTCTTATTGAGAATTAAGAATAACACAAATATTCCTCGAACCTTTAGTTAGCCACAAATTGGAAAATCTCTTGCAACCCGGAAAAATACTTTTTTACCGAAAAAAATCTTTCAATGTTCATATTGGTTTTTACTTACTTTTCATTTTTCGATTTTGCGAAAATGATTTCCAAATTAAAGAGCGCATAAGGACCTCTTTAAAAAAAACAGCGGTGCTGTTTTTTTACCTGGAATTTAAATCTGAATCTCGTATTCGCCTGAAAATCCTTTGTTGTCAAATAGTCTGCACAAATGACGCAAATCCCAATGTCTTAGAAATTATACGATTTGCCCTTTAACCCATGCATTGAAGTACCAGCGTTTTCTAATTAAGAACACCATGAACATTTATTTCGAATCCTCTCCTTTTAGTCTTTGAACACACAAAGACGGAACATATGATCATTTTCGATTGAAATTTGCTGAAATTTGGAAAATATTTGAGACCACAGATCTGCCCAGACAAAAATAAATTTATTATCCCTCGGAAACAGACGGGGCGGCGAAGTATATTATTTGTACTTATTGCTTCAAACGAATCGCTTTCTTCAGAAATTCACATTTAGTTACCTAACCTATTACAATTTCATATTACCATGTTTTCTTGTCCCGAGCGGAGGTGGGCGTAGCATTTGATCATCAAACTTTCGGTTAAGATGTAGGCAGGTGTAAAAAGCTGATAAAACGACGCACACACTGTTAAGTTTCTCGGACCACTGACCCAAATTTGAGACGTGCGCTCTTTGCGCATTTAAGAACTTAAATATTTCTTCGACCACCTAAATGTGATTGAACAGTACCTTTTCACATATACACAGTCCGTGTAACTTTTCATAATCCACGAAAAGTTTCCTGTCACTGTGCTGGTTGAACTTCTGGGCCCTATTCCGGCAGGTTTTCTTCGCACATCGTCTCTCATGTTCTTCCCACAAGTGCTCGACGGGTTGAGGTCTGGAGATTGGTTTGGCCAGTCTAGAAGTGTGACCTGTTGCTGCTGGAAGGCTGCCTTCGCTATTCTGGTGGTGTGCTTCGGGTCGTTGTCTTGCTGCATGATCCATCCGGGTGGCATGTTCTGGTTTGCCCATGGGAGACATCGTTGATGAGCTCTGGCCGGTCATTATTCCATCAATCTTGATGATGGGGCCCACTCCATTGCGAGAGAAGGCGCCGTAAACCATGAGCGATCCTCCTCCATGCTTGATAGTCGGCTGAATGAACTGAGGGTTAAATCTTCAGCCATACGGACGTCGTACGAATCGGATGCCATCACTTCCGAACAAGTTGAACTTGCTCTTTTCGGTGAAATCCGTCGCGGTCCAGTGTCGACGACGGCGCGCGAACGCTACTCTGGCTCGTCGATTCTTGACTGCGATGAGTGGTTTCTTGGCGGGGCGTCTTCCATTCAATCCACCAGTAATGAGCCGACGGGAGATGGTCATTCGGCTGACGTTCAGGTCGTCACTGTCGCGGAATTCCGTGGTGATGTCCACAGCAGTCAAGGTGGAATCAGTACGAGATCGACGGAGGATGCGTCTATCCTGAAGCAACGTAGTGGAACAAGGCCTACCACATCGCGCACTATTCTCGACGGTCCCAGTCTTCTTATAACGTTGAAGGATAGGTGAAATGGACTAGTGTCGGATCTTCAGGGCCCTCGCAATGTCGGTGACGCGCATTCCGGATTCCATCATGTTCACGGCCGGTTGGCGAGCTACTACAGGGATCTCTCCTTTTTACCCATTTCTGAAAACCTGAGATTGACTTATTATCACACTACACATCACAAAACCCACAAAAATCAGAATAAAAACATTTTTACATGCAGCAAACAAATGGGTAATAAATGGCGACTCTTGATATGGCCCATTTCGAACAAGTTCTCTCTGGGAGAAATACAAACTATGCGGCATTGTGACCACGAATCAACACATATCATATCCCAAAATGACCCGATTTGGTCCAGCAGAAAAAAATTATGGACGAAAAAGTGTTTCGCCAAATACTTTTGTTCGCTACTGTATACTTACATTATATTCAGTACTACCAGTTCCTTTCTCAAAGACCATAACTTTGGATTTTCCCCTATTTATACTCAGTTTAACTTTCATGAAAACTTCGTACATTCAGGACAACATACTCTGCAAATCACTTTTGCTCTCTGAGAACAGGGCAGGCCGCCGCGGTGGCGCAGTGGTCTAAGCGATGGCTTTGTAAAGGTTGTGTTGACCCGTGCTCCGTGTTTGACCTCCGTTTATTGGTGTTATTTTGTGTGTGTGCCGTCATTTTGTGTATCTCCTGTGTTGTGAACGTCTCCTGTGTCGATTGAGTCCGACCTTGACGTCCTGTAAGTAAAACTTTATTTGTACTAACTATTTTTTCGTCCTGGCTTTGCCCAGGGTCGGGTTTAGCAGGCCAGCCATTGTAAATGGCGGTGACCGCTTCTCATTGGCCAGGTATGAAGCTTGATAGCAAAGCTCCGCCCCCGCCTGGCCAAGTTCGGTCATCGTCACTACCACACGCAGATCGTTTCCAAGCCGCGTTATCTGATGTTACCACCTCTTCTTCCAACTCTATGGATGTTGATTTCCCGACATTGTCCACCACAGTGACTTCATTAACTTCTTTTTTTTTTTTTGATTTGAGGTTTAACGACCACCGTGAGCAACTCAATGGGCTATAAGCAGTCGCCCGTCCCTAATTTAGGGTCACTGGTTCCAGGGAAGGGAGAGAGCCAGTGCCGTAAGACAAACACGACATCCATGCCTGACCGGGATTCGAACCCGGACCCCTTACGGACGAATGAGAAGAGGCCAGCGCCTTAGACCGCTGCGCCACCGGGACGGCCATTAACTTCTTCATTATCCGTTGCCTCTGGTACTTCATTTGCTGCTGCGAGCACTGCGTCTCGACCTTCCCCATCTCCGCCCATTTCAACGGCAACTCTACCTTATGCTTCCGTTGTAAAGGGTACCAATTCATCTTCCTCTACAGCGAAGAATCCATGTACAATGCCTCTTGATATGATTGTCATTAGAGACAACAAGAAATTACGCATCAAAATTCCGGAAACTTCAGCTGCTGGGCAAGAGGTTTTACGCACACAGAAACTTGGCATATGTTTTGATGCCCTCCCGGACACCAGCCTTAAGAAATACTCCTTAGCCGTACCCGAAATCCTCCCTAAGGGAGCGATCACCCATATGGCGAGGAAACCTAGGACTGTTCTCATCTATTTTGCCAAGCCAGAGTTTGTGGAGCGCGTCTTATTTGACGGACTGCATGTTGGGGATCATACCTTACTGGGAATCCCGCTCACGCAGCGCCCCGTACTTGTTACGTGCTACTCCGTACCACCAGAAATCAAGGACCATTACTTACTGGCGGCCCTTTCCCGTTGTGGAAACGTAGTTCCACTCTGTCTTCCGCACCAACAGACCCAGATGACAGGAACATCTTAGGTCTGCGTCGCCAAGCAAGGATTCTGTTCCCTACTGAAGACGCCATTGCTGACTTCCCTACTGACCTCACTGTGGTTGTAGGGAAGCAGATTTTCCGTATCGACATCGTTACTGCCTTGCATCGTTTTAAATGCAAGTCATATGGCCACATCCAATCACGTTGTCCACATGCTTCTGCCAAGCCACTTATTTCCATACCGTCCGAAGTCAACACCCCACCCTCAACATCAGTTTCTTTGGCCACACCAAGTTCGGCTATACAGAGTCCTTTATCCCTGCTACTGTTGTTCCAGAGGCTTCTCCCCCAGCAGATGATGATTCGTCAGCAGTCTCCAAGTCTTCGATCTCTACTACGGGAACCTTGGCCACCTCTCCATCGTTGGACCCACTTGCTGCTGTGGTACCTCTACGTTCTTCGGATGGTATTATCTCCGAAAAGGAATGGCAACACCTCCGTCGTTTTACTTCATCTTCTTCCCTTGGATCCCCTAATGTGGAGTCAGTTCTAACTGTCCTACACCCACCAGCTTCTCCCGGCGTTCCCGCGTTGAAACGTACTAGACAGAGTTCAATCTCGCCGGTGACGTCTTCTCTACGCTGCTCTCGTTCCCGTTCGCCAATTCGACAGTTCCAAAATTGTTGGATCAAAAGCTTTCGCAGAATATCTGGAAACCTTCCCTGCATTAGACGGGCCGCTAGCGCCGTCTGATCTTGCTCTCATCATACTTAATCAACCGTCACGTCCACTCAAGCAGCTAGACTGCGTTCAATCACGAAATGCTCAGCTTCCTACTATTATCACCCAACTTCAGAATCTACTTGCTCTTTTGCCGAAAATTGACACAGTCACTAATGCGCAGACATCTAACTTAAAGAAACGTGCAACCAGTCTTCACAGAAGTGCTGATAGTAATATTCAACCACTACAACCTCTTTCAAGTTAAAATTACTTTCTTTCAACTGTAAGGGATGCTCCGTCCCTCCTACCAATGCGTTAGTGTTTGCAGACATTACACCGCATGATGCGGATATATTATTGCTACAGGAGACTAACTGTCATCCCAACACCCCATACCACAGGTGGCGAACCTGGCCATTTCAATTCTACCATGTCCATTGACTTAGTCTTCACGCAGGACTTGCGGTGGCCATCCATTTTCGTCTTCGATCCTTCATTACTGATATCACGGTCAAACCGATTTATCGTGACCTCCTACAGCTTCTGTCCTTCCGACTTCACAACTTCCGATACCATATCTTCAACATCTATGTTTCCGGCAATCAACAGTATGCAGACTGTCTTTTTGAGCATTTTGTTTCCTGTGTTCAAGGTCTTCCAGCCACTGATATTGTCATCTTAGGTGGTGATTTTAACTGCGCCCTTGACCCATCCCTCGACAGATCGGACGGTTCCACGGATACCAGGTATTTTCTTACCCGAGCACTTTCTACAGCCATCAACCAGCTACAACTCCAAGATTCTTTTCGACACCTGCACCCATTTCTTCGTTCGTACACCTGGCGCTCCTACTCCACTTCCTCCCCTACAACTGCCAGACTTGACCGGTTTTATGTTTCTTCAATTCTTCTTCCTTCAGTTATCTCCCTTTCTCACACACCGACAGTTTCTTCCCAACACAGCTGTGTCGTAATGTGTCTTCACACCGGTCCATCTCCTCGGCAATACTACCGAACTTGGATCCTTAATGATGATCTTTTACTTGATTCAACCTACGTAAATTCCATCCAATCGCAGCTCCAACAAGCCTTATATATGCTCCCTTTTTCATCTTGTCCCTTGCAACACTGGTTAAATGTCAAATCCCAAATTCTTCTTTATACCAAACAATATTCCCACGAAAAACATACTACCGCCTCTATGAAGATTGATGCCGCACGCTCGATTTTTTCCACCCTAGATCTTGATTCTCCGCTGTTTTCTCATTACCAAGCTGAACTTCGTGCCTTGCTACTTCCTGTCTCCCAACAAGCTCTTCACCGCCTCAAGCTCCTTTATCTCCAGCCAAATGACTATCTATGTGAACAGGTTCAACAACTGGAATTCCACAAACGTTCTGCTCATCACCTCCGTAATCTGAAGTTACCCGATGGAACTGTTACTAATGACCCCACTCTCATTTGCTCCGGTGTTAGAACATATTTCCAGTCACGTTTTGCTCAGTTCCAGTCAAGTTCTCCGCATGCTGATTCGATTCTTCGTGCCTTAAAACACATTCCATCACATCTTGGTACATCTCTTTCTATGCCTATCACCCCAGCAGAAGTAGTACAGTCACTTGCCTTACTTAACTGTCACTCGTCACCTGGTCCTGACGGGTTGACAGTAAATTTCTTTCGTACGTTTTCCTCTTTCCTACACCCTCTCCTATTGCCTTGCTTTACAGCTGCTTTTTCTTTATCTGTTCTTCCCCCTGTTTTTACTCTAGCTCACATCATTCTTCTTCCAAAGAAGGGGTGTCTGCTGGAGTTGGATAACTGGCGTCCTATATCCATCCTTAATGTTGACTACAAGATTTATACTAAAATACTCTCTCTACGATTGAACCCTGTCCTTCCCACCGTCATACATCCCGACAAAACGTACACCATCCCTGGCCGAAGCATTCATACTAATATTAATCTCCTCCGTGACTCATATTGCCTTGCCCACCTTTCCCTCCGAACTTTTAGCCTTCCTCAATCTTGATCAGAGGCAGGCCTTTGATAACGTGAGTCATCAGTGGCTTGCCTCTGTGCTCTCTGCCTTCGGTTTCCCATCTGTCTTCATCACAGCCCTCCTTGCCCTGTACCAGGACTCAGTTGTCCATATCCGGACGGCCTCCTTCCTTACAGCCCCCATTCCGTTTCGTAAGGGCATCCGACAAGGATGTCCTCTTTCCGGACAACTTTTCTCTCTAGTCTTTGAGCCTTTTCTTTGCTCTATCCGTTCTCTTCTACAACCTCCCCCTCCACCATTCAGCATAGCAACAGGCACCATTCTATCGTTCTTACTGCCTACGCCGATGATATCACAGTTCTCATCCGAGAAGAATGGCAATTCGCAATTGTTCTTGCATGGTACCAAGTGTATGCTGCGGCTTCCGGCGCTTCGTTAAACCTTTCAAAGTGTACAGGCTTGTGGTGAGGCTCCTGGAGACATCGCCCCGATGCACCGTGGGGCGCTCATTGGACTTCCACCAGTCAAAAGATACTTGGGGTGCACATTGGCAGCTGGGTCTCAGCAGCGGCTGCCACCTGAAGACCCCTCGTCAGGAAACTACGTCACACCGCTGCTTACTGGTCCTAACTGAAGTGCTGTTTGACCTACCACAGTCGTGCACGACTTGCTGGCACCCACATTCTCTCGTTAGTTTATCATTCCTGGATTGCACAACCGCCACCAGCCTACGTTCAAACTGCAACAACATCAGCAATGTTCAGCATTGTTTAGTCATCTACTCATTGGTTATCTTCCTCAGTATTGTCTCTACCTTCGACTTGTGGCGGCCTCAATATGCCAGAGATTACCATACGTTGTAAAGCTGTAAGAATTTTCAATTTCCTCCGTTTGATAGTTCAACTAGACCCTTCTGCTTGCATTCTTCTGCTTAATATTCTGACTTCCCCCCTTAATCCCTGCCTCACCGTCCATCTTCTTCTCAAGATGGATATTCACACTGTCATCCCCCCCGTTTTCCTCTAGTCTACCATGAAGCTGTCCAGTTCCTTCGTTCTTTACCGCTCATTCGTCAACCCCCTCTTTCACTCTTGATCTTCTTTCCGAGCCTCTTTTTTCTTCTCCGTCCTCCATCCCTCTACTGCCAACTTTTTCTTTTTTCCTGCATGGCTACACGCTGGTGCAGTCTCCGTTTCCCAACTGGTCCTCCCCGATTTTTCATGGAAACCCGTTTCCGACCTTTTTCCCACCCTCCCACCCTCGCCCGAACTCTCTGATAACTTCCTCCAACTTAAACATGCTCTTCAATCACTTTTTCCTTCCCTAGTCGATTCCTCTGGCCTCCTTTCCGTTTCCTCTGCCTCTCTCCCTTTTCCGTTCTTCCTTCCCTTTTCCGGTGATCTCCTCCCTCTCCACAGTCTTTCCACCCGCACCCTGTACCGTTTTCTCCGTTCTTCTTCTGCGGTACCTCGCCCTATTCCCTCTGTTCCTTCTTTTGCACTAACCTCGGTCTGGCCTACTGCCCAATATTCACCGGCCCTCTCCTCAGAACTTAATGTGCACTGGAGGTATTTGCACAATCGATTGCCTGTCCCTTCGACTTTGTTCCGGAGAAATATAGTATCATCAGATCTCTGTCGTTTTTGTAACGTCGTTGGAGACATCTTACACATGTTTGTTTACTGTCCGACACTGCTCCCACTATTTCACAGTATGTTTCAACTTGCACATCCTTCTTGTACCAGTGATCTCACCCTAGAAGATTATCGTTTCCTCGGCCACAGTTCTACAAGTTTCACCTCTATTTTACCAGGTTGTTCCTATTTATTTATCCTAGCTAATTATATTATTTTCTCTCACCTGCTACAGTTACAAGATCCAGATCCTATCACATTCTCTACCTCTTTAGTTGCACACTATCGCAACAGGGTTAAAGCCAGACTCACCCTGGAATACTCTTTGGCGAATGACACGCCACGGTTACCTGCCTTCTTCAAAATATGGTCGCCGTGTCGTCCCTGGTTTCGGTTTTCTAGTGCCCAGACTGTTCATCTGCTGTTTTAATAAACCTACGTCGGAACTTTCAATTTTTACTGTTCCCTCATCATGTTTCCTCCTGGAACTGGATTGTGTTTGCTTCCTGCTGATGTCACCTTTTGTACACAGTTCTCTTCATCCTCACAGTGACTCTCTGCCACCAGTGATTCCCATGTCACTAGAACTGCATGGAATTTTTTTCTGTAAATTGTTTCACTCCAGTGATGTTCCAAGACTTAAATGAACAATTATCCCAGAGCTACTGCTGTTTACAGCAAATAATGCAATGCCTGTCATTGCTCATTTGTACAATTATAATTTCATTGTAAATATCTACATTTTGTTATATTTCTCCCCTTCTCTCACACTGCGTGTGAGGTTGGGGATGTTCTGTTGTAATTCTTTTAAGTGAATAAAAGCGAATATTGAAACTAAGCGATGGCCTCTGCTCATTCGTCCGATATCACCAAGACATAAACCACTATGATCTATTATGGCATTACGCATGCACGCATCCATAAATATATTAAACAGGCACCTTGACATTACACAACCTTGTCTGACTCCTGCACCAAAAGAAAACAATTTTGATAAAACACCATTCACTCGTACAAAAACTCTACTACCAGAATACATGGATTTTGCACTATTAAGTAGATTTCCTGTAACATCATATTCATTCAATACATTCCACAAAACTGTCTTATTTACTCGGTCGTAAGCTTTCTCTAAAGCTATGAATGCAGCAAAAACTTTCTTACCAACAGCCAGATACTTTTCAACCATCATACGTAATTCAAAAATTTGGTTAGTGCAACCTTTACCAGGCAGACAGCCACTGTGAACATCCCGTACTTCTTCTGATGTAAGACCCAGTACTTTTCAATAAAAACCTTATCAAACAATTTTCCTGGCACATTTAATAGGCTAATACCACGATAGTTCTTACATTCAGTCTGATCACCTTTTCCCTTATACAATAGGGTGGGCCGAAAAACACTTTTTTTTCGAAATCGGTGTTGGTATAGCGCGAAAAAGTTGCCTAATGCGTGAATTAAAACGCACAAGAAATTTAATCAAGTTTTCTCAAAATCTAGCCGCGCCCCTTCGGCATTGAAAAAGTCAAAAAACGACGAATAATCCACTTTGAAACTTTTTTTGGGAAATTTCTTTTCGGAATGTTTTTTTTTCGAAATCGACCTTGGCATAGCGCGTAAAAGTTGCTAAATGAGTCAGTTAGAACCCCCAAAAAATTTCGTCATCTGGAAAAGTATAAACAGTACGGAAAATTGTAAAACAGTCAAAAGTGCAATTACTAGCATATTACTTCTTGCAATACAGAAATCAAAAAACTGGAAGTGTAATAAAGCAAAAAAACGGGAATATTTACAAAGATTAAGCTGTAGAATAATACTGTCTCTTGTTGACAAAGGTTGGAAGTTCTCTTCTTGCTTGAATCTCAGGCCGTATGTAACCTTCTCTTGCAGTATCACCACAAATTTTCGCTGCAGCTTCAGATATGGGTTTAACACATCTCTCGACTGATTGGGTGTTAAATGGAAACTTCTGGAAAGTTAGTGCCGGAACCTGTTCTTGTTTGCACATATATTTTAACACTTCATCTGTTATATTCATTCTAATAAGTGGTTCTGTTATGGTGCAGTTCAACCAGTTTATTACATCAATATAATCAATCACTTTAAAGATGAGTTCGGGAGTTTTGAAAAAGCGTATGTTTCGGATTTCTTATTCCTTATTTTCAAGATTCGTCTAACTGCTAATTCTCGGATGTGACTTCGACAATCCGTTAGCATTGCCAGTAGTACGTTTTTAGGATGTGCAAAGTATGCATTGTTTGCAATTACTTTGTCGGTAATTTTCTTTACATGGTCAGGCAACTGCCCTGTGAGAGAAATCATCTTCCAGATATGTCGGGCTCCATCTTGGCACTGTGGTTTCATTTTATTTCGAACCACATTGGTGCATAAACCAGCATCACAAACTTTACGATTATACGAAGATTATGGTATGGATGTTTTGTAGTGATATATAATCGTAACATACGGTTTGCGGTCGTCAGCTAGCATGCATGACTGATTTTGCCTGGATTTTTCTTAGTGTAGATAAAGAAGCATCAATTATTACGTAACTCCGTAATTTACGTAAGTCACGTGCTTCGTAAATCGGGGTGTTGTTGTACTGTAGTAAATTCTCGTTTGAAAAATTCTGTAACATTGACTGTTCATACATGTAACAATACTCTATAACAGGTGAGTCAAATCTCACGTGAGAAAAAGTAGAGGTATTTATTAGTAAAGTAAACAGAAAACCGCTCTTAAATACATATATATAAGAATACCTTTTTGTACTATTTAGTGCAAAGCACGGGTTGTCAAACTTATAATAACTACCGCCCATTTTTTTTGTATATGTGTTGGTGGTAAAATTTTCTTACCGCCTACCGGTGACGCAGTGACTCAATTTAGAGCAAGTGCGAAGTAATATTTAGAAGAAAAGGTTTGTAAAAATATGTATTTAAACGTATCTTTTCATTTATACTTTATGTATGTTTATACATAATTTAATTTAATGAATTTCTGCATTTCCATCGATACAGGGAATACTAGTGCGAGCGCTGCTCATATTGAAGAAAATGAGAGTTATATGTGAAAAAATGAAGTTTATGGAAATTACCTTTACTTAATGATTAATGAGATCCTTGAGGCTCATGCTGCGAAACTAAATACTTGTTATCTAGTTCGATTTTCTTAAAGAACAAAAGAAGGTTTCCTGTTTTGGTGATATTCGGAGAGTTTCTCTGTTTAGTGATAATATGCTTAAGAATACAGAAGCCTTATTCTACAAGATATGAGGTAGTGAAAAGTGTCAATATATTAAATTTCATTTTCCACATATTTGAATATAATGCAGGCATTTTTTCATTTTGCCAGATTTTTTATATCCACCAGTATCGACAATATATGTCCTCTCTTCTTCATATTTAAGTTCTAATAGTTCTTCTTCGCAAGTTATATCAACCTCAGCAAGATCTGCAGTAAAAGGATTTATCATTTAGTCATACACTTTAAGTTCAGTATATCTTTACATCGTATTTCTATATCCAATTTAAGTTAGTGGATGTTGCTAATGGACCTTTTTAATCTCCTCTGGAGTTACATCATGTTTTGTAGATGACAATTCAGGAAACTGATGAAATTTTCTCTTCAAAATATTACGACGGTGATGATCAAGTTTTTCGGTAAATAATGACACAAACTTTTTGCTATTGATAAGAGTTATAATGGCCCCTTGAAGCTGCAACTTAATTTCATTAAATCTTTTGCAAATGTCTACCAAATAAAAGGCATCATTATTTACAGTTTCTTGAAAGTTGCAATGAGACCATCCACATTATTACTTTAAAAAAACTGTATGACAATATCATATGATGCTACAAAACGAGACACAGAAACGAACAGAAAAACCCCACTGCCCACCATGAAACCTGGATTGCCCACTAGTGGGCGGTAGAGACCAGGTTAATAACCACTGGTGTGAACTGATAAGAAAACGCACCTAGGTACATATATTGAAGACAGCAAACAGTCTACTTTCCTTGCCAAAAAATATCTTTTTCTAGGAAGGCTGACGAAATCGATCTGCGGCGTTTGAGAAACTGGTTCTTGTACAAAACTTGAAACTTTTTGTTTTCTTTTCTACGCCAATGAAGAAAGCGTTTGCACAAGCTGAAAGGTCGGATCCGGTGGTGCATGCAAATTACTTTCCTAATCGAGAGGGCTTCTCCCTGGGTTATGACAGCTCCTGAAAGTGGGTCCGCTTTTGATTCCAGTGTTGCATGAATTCTGTGTTTGTTTCATGGCTTTGGCTACTACTCTCTCCTCTGGAGCTGGTTACCCTAAAACAGCGGCAGTTGACATACAATAACTCATTAAATTAAACATGGTGGTGCTAAACCTCTGAATAAAAGAAATAAAACAGCTGACTGTAGGGCAAGGGCGATGTGGGGGGATATATGCCCAACAAATGAAACGAAAGGAGATCGGAAAATGATGTTAATCTGTAAAACAACTATTTGAACTGTCACTCTCTTGCAGTTGATTTGATATAGAGTACTTGATTCCTGTTCCTGAGAGAGTGTAAATGCATATTTATTTCTCTGAAGGTTTACTGCAAAGTGCATTTGACAAAGAACAAATATATCATTATGTCGCATACAAATTCTAATTTTCAGTCATTGGTACATTTTAAAAGCTTACTAATGCGACGACTGTTGCTTGACACCATATCAGGAAGTCATAAAACGACACTGAGGTGGAATGCACAGCATTTTAAGAAAATTCCTTTGCCCACTTATCATTTTTGTTCTAATGTTTGGTGTTGTTGTTGTTGTTTGTTTGTTTTTTGTTGTGAGTAATTTTTGTAATGTACGCTGCGCAACAGAATATTTTTTTGAGAAATAAAATTTACAAATATTTTTCTGAGAATTAAAATTTACGAATATCTTTTTCAGAATTGAAATTTACAAAAGTGTTTAAAAAATGCTTTACCTTTGCTTTAAAACATGATGCTACTCTTTCTAAAACTCTAGAGAACTTTCTAGTTCTATTTGAGAACACCCGTGTGAACAAACTTTCTGTATAAGAATTTCAATGTGAACGATAGGGAAGCCCGCTTTCCATGACATGGAAGGAATTCTGGATAAATTGAAGTATCTCCTTTCAGTGTTTTGGGAAAGAGATATATAAGATTATGTAGTGTATGTAAGAAGAAATATCCAGGGTGGAAAATATGTTTGACAATAATTATAGCTGTAACTAAGCATCCCTAGCAGAACAGATCAAACAAAACTTAGTTATTTTCAATTCTTCAGAATTTTCCGTTGATATGCTACCGTGAGTTAGAACGAAGTGAGTTTAATTTTCTGCTACTAATTTTGCAGCAAATGTTTCTGTGAGTGGTGAATAATTTTTTTCTGGAAATCAGGAAAAGGTATTAACTTGTATACTGTAGCTTAGTTTTTGGATCACTGCCAAGATATTTTCTCTTGGTCAGAGGGCAATCAAAAAAACATTGCCACACAAATATTTAAATGAAATCTGAGCTCAACAACTTAATGACAGAGCTGCTGATATAAAATGTTACGAAGAAACAAGTCTAGCACTTTTTTCTGTTTTAACACATTAAGCGGCGACCGTACTTGAATCAAATCCTGCTAAAATGTTTCTGTCCACCCCAATCAGTTGACATAACGGCCGGATTCACGAAAGCTGCTTGATTTTCATGGCAAAACAATCCTTGTCCTCTTCTCATCTCAAGAGCACAGAAAATAAATTGATTACGGGTGATAAACGGCCCCGTCAGGTTCTTTGTTTTCTGTTCCGCTGTCAAAGGAGTGATGTAAAAGGTTCAGTCCGCTGATAACACATCGTCATTCTAGGCAGAAACGATAGAGTGAAACATTTTCTCTCTCCTGTTTTTTCTTTTTGTCGCAGGCCTTTTAATATGAAGGGATTAGTGTTAATTATCTGCTTAAATAACCACTAGGACTAGAAAATTTCAAGGATAAGCTACGCATCTGATGACCATGTTCACCAATTCCAGCCGCATTTGCTCCAATTCTTAGACAGCAAATTAATCCATTGGAACTCATTTCTGCTGATTTTGCTAACTCCACGGTAATTCGTTCTAGCCGGTTAGGAGTTTAAATAACGTTCTCAGATATACAGCTCTGAATTTTTAATACGTTACTTTGAATGCTCTCCATTGATGCATTTTTTAAATTTAATAAACTCATAGTGACACAAATACAGTAAAAAATGTTACTCAAAACGAAATTTTATGTCACAGAAATACACTATCTACCAACAAGTACTTGGACACCCGTGATAGCAAAGGAAAACGAACTTTATTCACCTTCAATAGTTGGTGGAGCCTCCACGAGCGCCGATTACAGCTGCGACTCTCCAGGGCATACTCTCAACCAGGCGTTGTACGACGGCAAGCGGTATTTTCTTCCACTCGGCTTGGAGAAGACAGGTCAGTTCCTTCACCGATTTCGGACGTTGGGGGCATCCCTTAAGTCGAAACTCCAACTTGACCCAGAGGTGCTCGATAGGGTTAAGGTCCGGGCTCTGCGCAGGCCAGTCGATTCGATTAACCTCATTGTCACCATACCAAGCCATGTTGGACCTCGCAACATAACAGGTGGCATTGTCATCCTGAAAGTATCATGGGTCCACCCCGTAAAACTTCCACAACGTAGGAAGCACATGGTTATCTAAAATAGTGCAGTAGGTCTTGGCGTTGAGTCTACCAGGAATTGCGAACAAGGGTGCAGTGCCATACCAGGAGAAACACCTCCAGATCATAAATACACCGCCGTCGAACTTCACAGTTGGCACAATACATTCCAGCAGGAGGCGTTTCCAGGCAGACGCCGAACCCAGACCCTGCCATCCGAACGGTAGAGAGTGAACCTTGATTCGTCGCTCCAGAGAACCTGTTTCCAATGTTCAACGGTCCACTGTCGACGTTCTTTGCACCACGTTAGCCAAGCAGCACTGTTGGACTTGATGATCAAAGGCTTGTGGGCAGAGCACCTCCATGATACCTGAGCAGATGGGCTTCCTTACGGATGATATTCATCGAAAGAACACTCCCGGATGCCTGTTGAAACTCCTCGCGGATGTGGCCCATCGGGTTTGTGCGGTTCTTCTGAATTACTCAGGCCAGCGCCCGTCGGTCTCTAACTCCCAGTTTTGTGGGTATGCCGGGTCGGGGCACATTCCGACAGACACCTCTCATTATCAACTTGTCAATCACGTATACCACTGTCGAATTTGGGTACGTCAACTCGCTGGATATGTCACGTATGGATCCGCCACTTCTGTGATACCCGACGATTACACCTTTCTCGAAATCAGAGAGCTCCAAACTGCGTGGCATCTTGCATACGACTGGTTGCGTTGTTGTTTCCCACACGGTATTTAACGGCGGCGGCCGTGACGTGTATCAGGACCGCAGATATTGTTGATTTCAGGAGTGTCCAATTACTTGTTGGTAGACAGTGTATGATGTTCTTACAAGCATATCTGAAGCATAGAGTGTAGTTCCGTTTTCCTGTGCATTGGAAAGGTGATTTTAGTCGTTCTCCCACGCTTATATTGATATGCTTGTGCAAAGCGACATGCACATTCTGAAATTTTCTAATGCATCAATAGGAAGTTCATTGAGAAAATTGATTCTCGAATTTTTTTAATATTCACAACGGACACTTTATCTGCATTGAAGGTGAGCTCTAATTCGTAACTGATTTACAGTAGTATCTGGGGCAAACCTCGACAGAGAAAGACATTTCTTTGCTTGATGCATACAGCCCACGATGGAGAATGTTTGCGACTGTGTCATAGTGCTAATACTGCAATAGTTTTCATCAAATTGTAGGATATATATATCAAATTTTCTCCGATATCTCTGGGTCCAATAATCCACTTTGAAAAGACATTCTCTCTTAATACAGCAATGTGCTCGCTAAATAACATTTGTACGAAATATGCAAATTTTCTCAATTCATATTATCCTTTCGAGATGGCTTATGGTCATGTTTTCGTTTCAATATATTGGCAGCTGTATCTGCTCGCCTGGAACCCTGATTTAAAGTTTAGAATTATAAAACTTGTTTCAGCCAATGGGAAAGCGAAGATTTTTGTTGTCTGCATTACCGCTATGAAGTTCAGTGATTAACAAAATTCTAAATCCCTTGATGTACCTCCTACGTCAAGCGATGGATAGGTCTGAATTGTACAGATATTCTCATAGCCACCTAACTGTCAATCTTTACATGTAAATAAATCTCTAGTTAAGACAAAAGTTTATCTGTATTTCACTTTAAAATATTTCAACATGTAGGTTTTTCTTCGTAAATATAATATAAAATGTGTGCAAATGTGTTCCTTCTTTCTAACCGTATTTTTCGCACCGGCCTTATAAAACCACAAAGTAAATAAAATATTTCAACACTTTTCTGCAGTTTGCTTCCGTGTCAAGTATTGTAGTGTGTCTCTTCTTTCTTTTACAATATCGATTTTGTAATAGAGATTGAGAAACGACAAGTTGAACTATGGAATAAATGAAAATATAAGAAAAGACAACGTGCAGCACTTTACACGGAAGCAAACTTTAGAAAATTGTTGAAATATTTTATTAACTTTCTGAGGTTTAATAAAGGTAAAGTTAGATAGCTCTACACAGACAACAAATACTCCATTTTTCAAAATGTAACAATTCTACCTGAAATTGGAATTGAGAAAACTGTGTCTTATTTTCAAATAACAACAACAGTTTATGTTTAATAATACGTATTAGAACTGAAAAGTCACAATGGGAAATTGTGGTATGAATTAGTTTCACAACCACGTTAATTCATAACGCTCTTCTCCGCAAAAGTTAGCGATGAAGTACTTACTGTTGCATTCATTTTCTTAATTTGCGACACTCGCAACATGCCACTACTAACACTTTTAGAGAATTTCGAAAATGCAGAACTGAAATTTCGAAATATTCTAAAAAAAGGGGAATCACGATTTTCTTTCATAGCAGTTCTTATGATCTCCCTTCGACCAAACAAAACTTTGCATAAACGTGTTTTTGTAACTAGTAAAAACACATTACTAGAGGTTTTTACAGAGGAGCCTCAGACTTTCAATTGTTGATTTTCACTGAGTTTGATCGTCCAGGCAAATCCAATACAACAAATGCAGTTAAATGGCAAAAAAAAAAAATGTTTTAAATTTTTGTTGCGATGCCTGTTTTCTTTTTATCTGGAATTACCATTCGTTCAATCTGTACAAAACCGAATTCAATGTTTGTTTAGGGAATCAAATTCGGCTTTCTCTTCAATACTCCTATAATTAAATGGAGAAACATCGAAGGGGCTGTCCATAAAGTACGTACGAGATTTGTCCGAGATAATTCCTAACAACCGAACCAAACGTGACATGGGGGGAGTGGGGACGTTTAGTAATTCGGACGTCCAGCGGCAAAAATATGTTGGATGGCATTTTTTCGTTCTATTTTGTCTTTTTTAGTACATCTTTTGTAAAAAAAAAGATCGTGCTTACGTTATCGGTTTGTCTGTTCTTCGTCCGTCTGCAGACACGATATCTCTACACCTAATAGTTCGATTTGAAAATTTATTTTTGCATTATGAAGCTTGAAATGTGCGGATGATTATCCTTTTTTTTCGTTTTCTTTTATGATGCAAAATTTTGCCGCAAGAGGCCGCAAAAAAGCAGATGATATCTAATTTAAAGCACATTCTATTCCATATATTTGCTTCTAAATATCCAATTCAAAAATTATTTTATTTCTCGATTCCATTCGTGTCGAAAAACATTTAAAAAAATTAAATATTATTTTTTTCTCTATTGCATTCGTTCTCAAAACATTACCATTCTCGAAGCATTCCAATTCTGCGCCTTGGGGGCTACTCATAGTTATTCGGCTGCAGAGAATTGCATTGACCTTTTTCTCATTTGTGTTGTTTTTCATTTCTTGCAAAGCTGGTTAGGTCAAAATTGTCATGACGTTTTCTAGTAGATCTGTTAACCTATTTAGGCTATCTCACATTTTTTTGAGACCTCTGACTTCACAATCTAAATTTCGAGTCTGGTGCCGAGAAAGTATTCTCCCGCACCATTCTTTTCCACAGTTTATTTAAATTTAGTTATTTAACAATTTTAAGGTGATTTATTCAAAACATTATTTTAGTTACTGAAGGGTTCAGCATGAATATCTTAATTTTCGCTATATCATTTAAAGTCCCTTTTTGATTTAGATTTGTATTTAATTTTGCGAAACATTTCGCATCATGCATAAGATGAGCACAGGAGCCAAGGCGTTTTAAAGAGTGCACGCTAAGTTTCATCACAAAGAGTTCTAGTAATTCATTTGGGTCAACGTTCGAAACATATGCAATCCTGTTTCTTTTTGGAACTATCATATGTGGCTTCCGTTTCATTTTCTTTTTAGGTACTGCGTAATGTTTTCCCTAAGCGCAGATGTTATCAGCTTAAACGTTGTTTTTACACTCTATGCTTACATGGCAAGTATTGATAACCAGGTGTATTAATACAGTAAAAAACAACGACCAGTAATTTAGCGAAATCATTACATTCATTTAACCAAATGTCAATTTCGTGAGTGCAAATTTCTCCTTCAGCAATTCAAAAGAAACGTGTTTAAACACGCTGGGAAACTGATTGATGGCGTTTGTAATAATACCTGGTAGTGGGATGTGTCAACAGCGTTATGTCTTTGGAAAACTTTCGTTCTTCCGTGGTTAGTTTATTTGTAAATGGCCTTATTTTGTTCAATCAATAAGACTTGTTCACGTTTTTATGATTTTCTATGGTCGTTGAGTTTAGGGACTTGTATGTGTCGCATTCAAAAGTAAAACAGAAATGATTAGGCATTTCAGTCAATTCCTTACAATAAGACACAGAACCTGTGTTTTAGGAGAATCTCAGCAGCCCTGCTTCAATCGGGTCTACCTTTTGAGATAATCTCGTCAACAGGGAGGTGTTCGTCTTGTTATGGAAAACAATGGTTTCGTCCAAAATACTCATTCCCTTAAATTGCGTTCTTGTGGTCGGACACGTAAGGATTTAGTATATTAATCGTTATAAGTCCTACTTTGAGCTGCTCTTAATTTTCTTTCCAAAATTGAGAAAACTATGATAGTTTGTATTTATCTAAAGAATGCTAATTCCACGTCCTCGAAGAGCATGTGCTGTCCTGTTCTTTCAGATTACTTCCTCCAAAAAATTCGTTTAAGATTAATTTATTAAGAAAGAGACTTGGGTCATTTAATGTGGCAAAACATAATACCTGTCGGATTAAAAACATTTTAGTTGTAACAGATAGCTTACAATGAATTGCAAAAAATGAAAATGGACGCTGATAATATAGCTAAACCAAGCAATCCTTTTAACTAGGCGTATCTTCTTTTACAAAATGAATGTTGTTTTTCCAAGACGACTGTTCAGAATTTTTGAAAATTCTATAGGATGAAATGATTTAAATTATGAGGTCTTAAATACCTCGTTAACTTGATATAGCTCATTCAGATTTTGTTGCAAGGAAATGGGAAATCAGTGCAAATGTCCAATAAAAAGAGGGACGCACGCCACGGTAAATTACTAGAAACTTCATATACCAGAACCATGTACTTCCCCGTCTTAAAACTTTCAAACTCATACTTCAGTTGAAAGGATCAACAGCTGAACATTCTGTGTACTATAATAGATATATGTAAAAAAATAAACTAAGAAAACACACACACGGTATTCAGTCCTACAATTGTTAACATGTATATTTATTCAGCATTTTTCGTTGAAAAGTAATGGGAACTGAATTACGAGTTGTATTTCTGTTTAGATACATTTCTTGAGGTAGAAATGGCCTAAAAATATCGTCATATTATCAACTGAAGATAGTGACTAAGCCGTTAAGTGTTTTATCCTATGCGCAATATCATCCGACGTGTAGTGCGTTTGTAAGTGCCGCTGGGCCCACCAACGTTGAATTCAGCAGTGATATTCCTGTTAGAGGATTTCCGTTCTTTTCAGTACGATTCTAGATGGGTTTTTTTGACACCACTGAAATACCATCTGCTATTTTACACAGAAATACCGATTGCTGGAGGTTATTTCTTTGTTCGTCCGTTCTTAGTGAATCATTGCTACTGTACCACGGCACGTGAAGAACCCACAAATTTCTGAGATCGTAGTTTCGAGGCACCGTGCGATCGGAATTTGTCGTTTATTAATTTCCGATAAATCGGTAGCTTTTCCCATTCTTACTCCTAAGACTCTACTAACCGAAAGCCGATCCTCGGGTTGTGTATGTACTGCTCTGCGGACTTCACCTGTGCTATCGTTCGGTCTTCAGTCGCGCTCGTTTCTCTAGGATGTGGATGGTCATAAAGCAATGGCTCATCGTATATTGTACATTCCCATCCATGAGTGCTGACCAATTTTTTTACATGCCAATAACGATGCTTAAGGCATATAATGTTGTAAGTGTTTTTGCGGGGTTTTTTCATTTCGCCAGACGAAACTAAATGCCCTTTTAAGTGTGTGGCTCGCATGCAAAATGGAATAGTTTGGTATCAAAAAATAATTGGAAAAACGTTTCAGTTGTATTTCTCGAGTAAGAATTTCATTAAATATTCACAAATCAGCCAGTACTCGTAGAGATTATTTATATTTTCATTTACCACGTAAATATATTTTATTTTAGCATTGCTTTCAATCTTCATGTCGTAAAAATTTAATTTACGAAATTACGAAGGAATGTTCTCCAAATTTATAACTGTCAGAAATCGCAATTTTCTGAATACAACCCCTTTGTGATCAACACGTTTGAGAGTATAATCACACTAAATATGACAAAGGGAGAATTTTATTGCATATTAAATGAGAGATTTCAGTGCATTTCAGGAAATTGAAGAGACGTGTCCGTCATTTTTGACTCTTCAATGATGCTCTCGTTAACATTGAATCCTGTAAATCTAACAGGCGTATAGCTATGTTCACCAGGTTTCAAAACTTATTTCATCACCGGGAAGAGCTTAGGGTGAAACATTATTTGCCGATAAACTGGTAACACAAAATGTGTAGGAAGGGTTAGAGGGCTATATATGTGCTTTGGTGCTTTGTAAATTTACTAAAGAAAGCGTGGTCTTATAATCACAAATGAAAAATTATATTTTAATGACGTTCCACTTGCCAAAGGAAATACGTTTAAAGATACTTCCTTTCGAAAATAAAATTCAGTTTTTTCTGTAACATTCACAAAGTTTCTTCTTTTTTTCAGCAGCACAGTCCAAATAACTTACACTCTACTTTAAACCATCGCACATCTGATAAACCTCAAGATCCGAAATTGAGATTGGGACAGCATTCTGTGGTTCCCAGATCCGTGTAAGATAACATCCGTGTTCGTTGCAACATGCTTAAAACTTGAGGAAATTTACGTAAACATGGAAATAACTGAAGAAATTTGGAATTAATGTTGATCATCTGAATCATTCGATATTTAAATGAGTTATAACAGTAATTAGAAATAAACGGAACAGTTATTAAGAAGTTATTTGAGAAGGCAAAGCAAAAAAATGCAGACAAATTATTTGAAAGTGGTACACGCAATTAATAGTGTATATTATACGAGTATCTAGTGAACCACCATAAAATCAAATTTTCATGAATTTTGCAAGAGATGGCTCGTAGAAGTATCGTTTTTGTAATCAAACAAATTCCATGCATATATAATAATTTTCCTTTTCGAAATGCATTCAGATCTCGCATTTCATAAAATACTTTTTACGCACCAGGAATCCTGAAAAGGATGATAGCTTTGTAAGGCAGGAAAAACATGGCTCTGATAAATAGTTAAATTAAACTTATACACACCAGAAATACTGGAAATCATTATCTCTTTGTAAAGCAGGATTAGCATGGCACTGGTAAAAAGTCAAGTTAAACTTTTACAATGGGCAACAAGTTCAACGGTTATTTTCCCTTTGTGGGACCGACGCTTACTATAATTTCTTGCTCCTATATTATCAAGGTAATATACGAACGCCGCCCCGGTAGCGCAGTGGTCCAAGGCGCTGGTCTCTGATCATTCGTCCGTAAGGGGTCCGGGTTCGAATCTGGGTCAGGCATGGATGTTGTGTTTGTCTTAAGGCACTGGCTCTCTCCCTTCCCTGGAACCAGTGGCCCTAAATTAGGAACGGGCGACTGCTTATAGCCCATTGAGTTGCTCACGGTGGTCGTTAAACCGCCAATCACAAAATATATATATATATATATATATACGAACACATATGATTTTGTTGATTCTAGTCTGAAATTTTATAAATTCTGTTTTTAAAAATAGTTTTGCAAATGTGAAATAACTCAGTTAAAATATTGCAGAATTAAGTTACGCTTAAATGTTGTAACCATCACTAACTTAAAATCATGATACGTTTTATTCAACAAAGATATAATATCGTTTAAGGCCTTATTTTCCACCAAGCGTAAGCACGTGTGGATCGGTAGTTCAATAGATGGCATCTGATAACAAGAGTGCCCGCATGGTTTATGAACCTCCCATGAAACGAGCAGCAAACCTCTGAATATGAAAGAGAATTGCAGCAGAGTTCTTGAAATGTTCTTAAATGTCTGCTAAGTTATGTGTCCAGTAAATTTGGTTTTGCCATCTCGTGTCCTTCTTGGTGTTGCATTTTGGGTGGCCAGCAATGTATAATAGTTCGATTTGTGAAAGGTGGAGTACCAGTAGAAATATTTTTGGGATCTTTTGACGTAAGTTCTGATAGGTGTGCTACTTCGCTTAAAGAATTACTGGATCGTGAGCTGGAAAGATTTAGCCACAAAGAAAAACTAGCTAAATGGATTGCAAGCAAAAGTGAAGTGTGATGCCCCTCAAGCATTATTTGTTCACTGCTACGCACACAGGCTGAACTTAGTTTTGAGCAGAACAGCGTCAGTGTTGAAGTAATCACGTATTTTTTTGCAAATGTAAATGCAATTTGTGCATTCTTTTCCAAATCGACAAAGCGTGTTCATTTACTAGAATCTGTTGGTGGACCCAGACCACCTCGTGTATCCCAGACCAGGTGGAACTTCAAATCTCGTTCAATGTCTACCACCATAGTTGACCACAGGTTGCTGCTAATTGAAGTATTTGAAAAAATTGAGGATGATTCCAACTATGATGATGAAACAATTCACAAAGCAGCAGGACTAAAACGGTGGCTTCAAGATTTTAATTTCCTTTTCCTTTTCTTCTCATATAAAAAAAATATTTGATTTGACTGAGGTTACTTTCTCTGTACTGCAATCAAATAGTTCCGCTGTTACATTCTGTAACAAACGAATTACTGGCTTATGTGAAAAATTGTCCTACTTTTTGAGATCAGAGACAGTTTGATGATCTCTATCATAACGAGTGCAGTAAGGTTGGTTCTCCAAATACAAGATTTAAAGGAAGCAATGGTATTCCAGCCACCGTGCATTACTGAAGACTGTATTATGAGGTAATAGACAATGTTACAACTCAGTTAAAATGCCGGTTTTCTGATATTGAGAAATTAAAATTTCTTTAGCTGCTCGATGTACACTGCTTTGAAGCTCATTCTAGAATTTTTCCTGAACACTGTTTTAAAGCTCTGCTTCAAACTTATGAGAAATACTTTGACAGCACCGAACTGCACAGTGAGCTGCAGGTTTTGTATTCATACAGAGATCTGTGGAACAATTCCAAAAGTACAACCAACAGAACTTCTATCAGAAATATACAGTAATAATCTAGCACAGGCACTGCCAGAGCTATTTAGATTTCTTTCCCTCGTAGTAACAATACCTGCAACATCAGTCTCTGTGAAACGCAGTTTCTCGTGCCTGAAGAGGATAAAAAACTACAAGAGAAAGTGGGAAACTCCTTTGGGCAAGAAAGGTTGTCACGTTTATCAGTTCTGTTCATCAAGAAGGCGCTTGTGAAGAGGATGGAAGCAGAACAGACATGGTATGACCATATAATAAATCACTTCGCCAAACAGAAAGAACGAAAGATAGATCTCATATACAAGACAATATAAGCGTAAGGAAAGCTTTCTCTCTTGCTGTATAGGTAAACGTTGTGTTCAGAAGTCTTCAAGACTTTTTTCTTTTGGCGTCAGTGAAGGCAAAGGCGTACATACAATAGAATTTCATTTGAGATGAAAAAGATGTGAAGTTCAGTCTTGCTTTATATCTTCTGTTGATCTCTTTAATAAAAATCGATTTCGATGCAATATATTTCATATTCAAACTGACTTAACAGTTCCAAAATAGTCCAAGAGGGCAATTCAGACTGAAAAAAATATATTTAGGTGAAGGGCCGGAGCCTTACATGAACAGGTTTTTTGTTGGTAAGTCATGTAAAACGTGCGTTTCCGGTAAAATTTAATAAATGTTTTCACTGGCCACGTTACTTATTACATACTTCGCACATGAGAAAGTAAATAAAAAAATATATTGTAAAAAAAATGGCATTAAATTTACTAAATTTATCATGAAAGAAATACGGGATTACACCATATAATACAAATGTTGAAGATGACAGTCCAATTTTTGGTGTAAATGTGATTGGTGTAAATGTGATAAGGATGGTAAGTCAGATAAATCCGAAAACTTCAAAATTTCATCGTCCTGGATTGGGACTCGAACCCGCGTCTCTCAGATAACGCCCTGGTATGCTTACCACTACACCACCCAGAACGACCAAGTTTCTAGTTTCCGATTAATTTGAATATAACCATCACAGGATTCGCGTTGTCGAAGCAACCGGCATTCACGTTTAGCGAATCTGGAGGTTAAGAATCATATTCCGTGATTGCCCGGAATAGCAGATAAATCAAGAAAAAAATACGGGATTGCACCATATAATACAAATTTTGAAGATGACAATCCGTTTTTTGGTGTAAATGTGATAAAGATGGTAAGTCAGATAAATCCGAAAACTTTAAAATTTCATCGTCCTTGATCGGGATTAGAACCCGCGCCTCTCAGATAACGCCCGGGAATGCTAACCACTACACCACCCAGGACGATGAAAATTTTCAAGTTTTCGGTTATTATCTGACTTACCTTCCTTGTCACATTTACGCCAAAAATCGGACTGTCATCTTCAAAATTTAAATAAATGTATTTGAATACAGGCTGAAAATTAGTTTGCCTCCCTAGAAATTTTTGGTCACGGGCCGTCACTGACAGTAACCAAAGGTAGAAACTACCGCTTATAGTAACACATAAACTTCCATTAAAAACAGGAAACAATGAGAAAAGCAGTGAAATTGAGAAAAAAAAAATAACAAAGAAGAGAATAAGAAAAATAGAGAAGATGAGACGTTAAGAAATTTACATTCAATTTTTGGTCAGAATCTGTGTTCGGGATTTTCGTTTCAAAACGAAATTTTGTTTTAATTACCGAAATATGTTGAACTAAAAATTTTAATGTGCTCTAGGTAAGACAAATGCTAAATTATGAAAATAGAAGATTCATACATTCTTAAGGTAGCTGCGAACCTTTAACGAAAAAATTATGCTAGTAATATGAACTATCCGTTCTTCAATTCGTGTGTGTTCACTTGACCATTGCATGTATTTGCCATATCTCAAAAGCTCATTCCCCTCTAAGTACCTCCAATTTTAAGAAAAATGATACATAACTTCTAAAAGTTTGACATTCCTCTTCATAAGGATTCCCTTTACAACCGCAGATATGATTAACACACTCACACACAATTAGTTACCACACAGACTTAATTTATTATAAGGACATTTTCTAATCCGGAATTTGAAATTTACGAACATGATTTTCAACAATATCTTCTTATACTGTGTAGTAATTAGCCTGCCTAATATTTATTTACAATGTTTTCGAAAACGAAATGCGATATACGACATTTGTTGTACACGAGGATGTGAACAAACGATTTATGGCACAACTTTTACAACTATGGAATTATATATAAATGCTGGAGAATTATGAAGCAATATGAATATATCATAACTGAAAATCCTGTATCTGAAAGATTCTGCGCTGAAATAATATTACACATTTCTAAAAATATTTAGTTGTAGATGAAAGCCGTCGTGATGTGTTCGGTGCTTCGGTTGTCAGCATTGAAGATAGGACTGCTCTTCCTTTTTTGACCCACTGGTATTCGATGGTATTTTAGTACTGAAAAAATACGGAAAACTTTAATCGTTTCATATATTTTCCCGATATTGAGTAAAGAAAGTTGACAGTGATAAGATATTGTTATGAACAATTCGAGGTAACCTTCATCACGTACGACTTCACAGAGGAGACTAGTGCTTCATAGACAAGCACATTCTTCCGGTTTTGCAGAACATTTCTTAAAAACATGCAGGTTGTACGGGAACGAAATGAAATCCCAAACTATACAATTTCTATGGAGAGGTATAAATGCAATAGAATATATTAGCATCGAGTACTGCAATTTAAGCTGAAAATAGAAAAGAAAGGAATCAGCAGCTTGAAAGAATTATCTCAATATATTGAAGAATGGCATCACAAAAACCTAACCTCTGATTTTTTTGTTGTATTTTCAATAATTATGTGTAAATTGGTTTTACCGTTCTACCGAAATGATATCGAATAGTGAAATTTTATGATCGTGTTCACATTGAGAATACGGAAAAGAGATACTAGGTTTCTTCTCTGTTTTTAAGGGCTATGGTGAGTACCTCTGAGGGCTAAAGCAGTTTCCCAACCTTAATTTTTGTCATCTCGTACCAACGAAAAGAAAGCGCTAGTGTTGCATAGTAATCATTGAATGGACTGAGCCCTGCTGCTACACTTTGGATGTCGAGCATCTCTGAGGGCTACAGGCAGTTACTCAACCTTAATTTTTGCCAGCTTGTCCCAGCGAAAAGAAACAGCAAGTGCTGCAGTGTGTTGAGCAAATGGACTAAAACCTTGATGCGCTAAAACCTTGAATGTCGCTGTACGATTGATCACTCTCATGCTGTAGAGGTATTTGTCATCCCATACAGTCGTGGGATGGTTGTGGTCCATTTCCAAGCATTTAGTGCATTCAAGCCTAAACTGTCCAATGACGTCGCTGGAGTTTCGAACCGTACGAATCGCATTTTTGCGGAATAAAATTCCAGCTTCTCTCATGGGAACAACCCTTCCTCGCTCAAATTACGTCAGGTATTCATAATGCGACATTCTAAACCACAATGAGGCATAGTGAGACACAAGAAAATCCCTTTAGGTTCAATGTCGGGTCTTCGTTGATTGCGTCAACTGGGGTGCCCTACGCGTTCCTGAAGGGTACTGCCTCAACGCCTTCAACATCCACTTACTTTAATAGAAAATCATTAGTCATTGTAGAGTTAGTAGCAGCTGGCGTCGCAGGACAAAAACATCATCCTTATAATTAAGGTGAAATTTATCCCCAGAGCCGGGAAATGTGAAGATACGACGCTTCTAGATCGAAAGCAGAAATTGCGTAACTCCCTTACAGTTAATCAAATTTTCCACCGAATTTTAGAAACCTTTGAAAGGAATGTTAACGATCGGCATTGAGATGTACAATTATTTCTTTAAGGGTGAAAAATATATCTCCATGTAGAAAAAAAAATAGCTATCTTATAAATAAAATTATTATCCATGAAGAAAATACCAAAGATTATGCGGATTTAACATTTATATATATTACTAGCTGTTCTCGCGCAGAGCATCTGAGCTCTGGTGTCTTTATTTCGAGATATTTATTAGGAACGTATCAGAAATGTTGTTATGTTCACATTTGTGAATCAAATATAATTAGTTAAACAAATCATAAAATTTGTGTAAATGTGAAGTAACCCACCGCTTGGCCTCATTTCAAAAATCGTCAATTTGGTGTGCTTCTCCGGATTATCTTCCTAAGAACTGCACTCTTCTCGTTTAGAGATGCAAGAGTAAATTTCACAAAATGAAGTTCAAAGATTTGTACTATAGAAATTAGCAAGATGTTTTTAAAAAATATAACATTCATCAACCACTGTTTGGGTGTCTATTCAGAATACTTTATTTTTATTATTATTATTAATCAAAGACTACTTTATACACACAATTGAAAATTTCTGAATTTGGGGACGCAACAGTGACAGAGTCAAATGATCTTAACAACCTAAAGCTAATAGAGGGAAATAAAAAATTTCATCCCTTATACTAGGTATATAAATAACACCGTCTCTGCACGATGCGAAGCATAATCGTGCATCAAGTGAACGATGAAGTCGTGAATTCGAGTGAACTGCAATGATAACAGACATAGTATATAGAATTCCTTTAAAAGCTGTGGATGGTTATGGTCATGGGCCAAATTTATATCGGTTCCACAATTCGGTCTTCACGTGTTCGTTTGCTCTAACACAGATACAATGCAAGAACATTTTCTAACTCAGTAGCTATTTCGCGTTTATTAAAACAAGGAACACATGTACACTTATGGGATGAATCCCGCATTATACAGTATATAGTCATAAAACTATTAACTCAACTCGATTTGCAGAAAGTCTGCAACTATTTAATAATTCCTCGATATGATGTAACGAAAATTACCCCGAACTGTCACACTTCCTTGTGAACATTATTTAAAAGAACTATGACAACTGCAGAGACCTTTTTTAATCCATCAACTGACCTTTTTAATCCATTAACTACAGAAAGTATTCACCTATATATTCATATGGGCCGATCCGCTGATTAGTCTAAATGCCGCGGAGCATGTTTGCTACGTCATCTGACATTTCGGTCTTGTTCATATTGAAGCAGTAGCCCATGAAAACGTTTAGAGAATATTTATAATATCATGGGATTTTAACAATATCCTGATGATGAGCCAGTTGCTGTCGCGAAAGAAATTGTGTGCTGTTTTAAATCAATATTTATATTTTTAATATCAATTAATAGTTAAATCAATGTGTCTTTCATCTATCACTTTATTCACGATTATGCTTTGCATCGTGCAGAGACAGCGTTATTTATATACATAGTGATCTTAGTACGAAATATCTCAATTTGGAGAAATCGTCCCTTGTGCTTTCAAGATAGAACTCAGGCATGTTTTAATATTTAGGACGGACATTTAAATCATCACATATTCTATATTCTTCGACAAAATCAAAGGAATTATAATTTAAACGCCCACAAAAAACGATAAATTGTTGAGAAGCACCCATTTTGAGAAGCTTTACGTGCTAATTTCTTCTTCTCCACTAAATGTCGGTCTCAAGTTTTACTTTTGTACGTTATCCTTTTGATATTCTTTTCTGCATGCAATAAAATCGCTTCTGTTAAATTTCGGAAAACAGGTGCAGGTGTTTCTATTGCAAATGAGTATTATCGTTTTGTATTTCTTATATCAAAAACACACTTTCAATTCCAAATGACTAACCTACACTTCTTTAAAAATGTTATCACATAGTCCACATTTGTGTAACATTTATAGAGATATTTTACCTTTGAGAATTAACAAAGCATCTAATGATGTGTTTTAATTACACTGTGAAATAACATGATGCAAAGTCAATAACTTCCATAATATTCTTAAAAGAAAATTAATTTAAGGTTAGGAAAGTGTTTGTGCTTACAATTATTTTTTGCATGCAATCTATTTACCGAAACCATAGTAATCTGAATCGAAGACCAGCTGTAGGACGAAGCGCTTGCGGTTCAGAATTGCTGGTCGTTTCGATGTCAGGTAAGTTTGCAGATGGTCGAGCTGACGGCACTACACACTGCCAGTAAAGTAATGTTGTCCGCCAGCTGCTCAAGAAACAGGACAACATGCATATATCAACAAGCAGACAACATGACTTTACGCATATGTTAGCAGGCTTTGGGGCTTGCCATGGGCTTCTGCTTTGGCACGGTTTTCGGGCGCTGACATAGTCATACGTGACATATTTCTCATCACCTCTCACAATGCGCTCCAAGAACGGTTCGCTTTACATGCAAGCAGCGGAACGCATGCACTTATAAGATTTTTTGTTGGTCAACTGTGACTTCATGTAGTACACAAATTCCCCTCTTGTGCACGTTCCCAAGTTGATGCAAGTGCGTGATAACACAGCATCCAATTATGTGTTAAACCACGAGGGTGTCCTCCTCCGCTGTTCGGCCAACTCCCGGAGGCCACACGTGGGCTGGTCTCCACTAAGGTTTTCTTCCTGTTCATATCTGCTGTTGCAGGTCTTTCGGCGTCGGAACAATGTGCCAGGTTGGAATATCTCTATAGAAACATTTCAAACCTATGACATCACTGAGTATGTGATATGGCACTGGGGAACACAGTGGTAATGTTTCTTACAGCACTTACCGGGTGGTACCGCGACAAATGTCATGCAGTATTGGCGGATGTTCTCCTTTTCCACTTCCATGTGGACTGGCGCTCACACTCCACACCTTCTGACGGCTAACTGCATCTGACTTAAGCCACCTACATACGTGCTGATGTCATTCCGGTGTGCTGTGCAATCTCTGTGAAACCAATGTGCGACCTGGCCGGAGCTTCGACTTCGGGTATCTCCTCATAGGACATTACTTTTTTCAAACGCAAAAGTAAAAACTGTCTGAAATCATGTTTGAATTTTCTGCGTTAGGTTCAGTAAAAATTTTTAATTTCAATATTACCTTTGTAAAAGAAATTCAGTGCATCAAAAGCACTTCGGTTTTCTCAAGATATGATGACTCTTTGCTGTTTTACTTTTACTTAGAAGATCCCTATCACTGACAACTTTAAGTATTGTTGCGGTTACGTTTACACTAAAAGTCGAAACAACGTAACCCAAACTAGAGCATTAGAGCAAGTTTATAGTTCTGATTTACTACAAGTCAAGGCACACAATGTATTATTCTCTCATTGCTTTGAAAATGGCACCCATAGCTGTCTGCAAAATTTTCATCTGTTATTCAATAAAAATTTCATGAGCTAAAGTAACAGTACCCATGATGTTAGAAATTGATAGCTGAGAAAATCATATCAAGTGTTCCATCTGCGGGGTTTGATATTACATACTCTCAAGTAAAACAACTAAATTTCACCTGAGACATCAGTTATATTATTAACTTAATCAGACAGTTGCGTTACATGCAAACACGCCACTATGCGTGAAGTTCTTGAGAAGACCACATGTGAGCTGTGTGGATGAAATTCAAAAGTATGCGGGAGTAACATGGAGAAGACTGGCACAAGCCAGACCGTTCTGGAAGAAACCTGGGGAGGCCTTCGTCCAGCAATGGATTGATAATGGTTGACAATGATGATGCTGTTATAAAAATCGATACAAATTCAAATTAAGTAATTTCTACAATTGCACATTGAGTTTTTACTTCTAAATGGGAAAACATGTTAAAAGTGTAAGTGGTATTATTTTGCTTACATCACGGTCCTTGTCTGAACAATTGACGATTAGCGCAGACCTGCTAACCTCTATCGGTCGATGTGAAATGTAAAACCACGTAACTTTGCTCCAATCGAGTTTTATTAATAATTCGTTTGTTCCTTAAGAGAAACGTTAGGTATGTGAATTGTGTCACTACTCAAAATTATTTATTCTAAAGGTCTTTCGTATCCTTCTAAATTGGAACCCCTCTCTTAAGCAAAATAAATCAAGTACACTGATTACCTGCCAAGGAAGAAGTCTGATGATGCCAAACAACACTTCAAAGCAATGTTTTGAGGAAAAAAACTCCCTCTGCATAAAATTTGCAAATCTTGTTGTGTCCAATGGGATTTTGGTTTCATTCTGTTTGCTTACGATTGCGTGGACGCTTGCCAGGGTCCATGTCGCGACAGTGTAAAGAGGAAATATGAGATTTGAGGAAACACGTCCTAAGTGTAAGGAAGGCAGATAATATTTCCCTGAAACTTGCTTCTTCCGAAGGGTCAGTTGTCCAAAACAAGGAGATATATCCGCTCTTAGAGACACTGGCTGACCCTCGAATATTTACTTGAAGCTTTTTTTGACTGGAGGATCACCGTGAGCAACTCAATGGGCTATAAGCATTCTCCCGTCCCTAATTTAGGGCAACTGGTTCTAGGAAAGGGAGAGAGTCAATGTCATCAGAATAACAAAACATCCATGCCTCACCGGGATTCGAACCTGGATTTCTTTCCGACGAATGATCAGAAGCCATCGCTTAGACCACTGAGCCATCGGTGCGGCGATGCTAGTTGCAATCCTCTGCCTTCACACCACGAAATAAACGAAGCATAAAGCAAGATATCAAAGAACACTGAAAATTGTGGAACAACGTGCGAATTGTACGGGAAAGTGGTTCCGCAGATCACCATCCTTCCCTGGAACGTTCTTCTACTAACACCTGCGTTTTCCAAAACGGTGAGACATATCCCATCTCAGAATCAGTGGGTGACCCTTGAAAGTTTTCTTGAAGTTGGTAGCAATCCTTGAATTTCAAACCATGTAATATAATATACGTCACCAAAATCAGGATATGAAGATGAATATGAGCATAGAGCAATTACGTCCCAAGTTTATCGGAATACAAGTGATCCTTCTAACTAAATAATTTTATTATCAGTTGCTCAGGTCTGGTTGCATGTTGAGAAGTAACTTAATTGCCTCCCTAAGAAAATTCTGAAACTGGTGTCTCAGTAAAAAGTTTAATTGTTCCGCATACGATTATATATATATGAAAATTATTTATGTAAGTAAGTGCCAGACTACTTGAACTTTAAATTTTTTTAATGCAGCATCAGATGCTCTGGGCTTCATCTTCCAGCGGTATTACTTTCAATATTATGTGCAATAATGTTGTTCCTCGGTAATTTTTAATTACAATACAGGGAGTTAGAAAATAGGTGACCAATCTGTAAACAGCCATGGATACTATATTTGAAGCAGTAAGAAATATTTCGTTGTTTGGCATGATGTCCTGAAGAAAAACATATACATACAAATTTTGTATTTGTAATGTTGAAGTCTTTGTTCTTTCCTTTTTTTTTTATTAAAAAAATGCAAGTTTACCAATATTTTAGTTGTGTGGTACCTGAATTTCAAATGCCTAGTCAAAAGCGAAAATACATATACAAGATATTCGAAATGCTTTTGTTTGTTTTTTTTTCAAATATTTGTAATACATACACTAGTGTGCAAAAATTAAGGACGAAGAGGAGTAATTAGCATAACAGCGGAACTAGCAGGCAGAACATACCGAAACACCACTCAGGAGGTAGACTAGGGTCCGGTACGGTAGGGCATGCGCATATATGCAGCATGACGTAAGAAGGGTTGGGGGAGTGTCGGAAGTGCATAAAACACACGGGCGGTGTACGCTCATCAATTCGGTGAAAGCTATTGCACGGTATACATCGGTTTGAACGACGTCGAGTTGCTACCACCGTGTGATATGGCCAACAAGCAATCCAGTAGACGACATTTGGATCACTTTACCTGAGGTTGCGTCGTTGAGTATTTGGAAGAAGTTCGAAGTGTGACTAGTGTAACCGAGGAGTTCGCGATTGCTCGCAGCATTGTTTCACGAGCTTGGAGAGCATTTCTAACGACAGGAAAAGCTATCTGAGAGTTTAGCAGTGGTCGTCCACTAGCAACCACGACGGCGGACGACAGGTATATTGTCCTTCAGGCGAGAATAGCCAGACCGCAGACAGCGGGAGAAATCGCAAGGCACATGCAACAGAGAACTGGACGTCCGTTATCGCGTTTTACCGTGGCCAAAAGGCAGCACAAAGGTGGTCTATGTGCACGACGACCACTACGGCGCATGTAATTATCGCCTGCTCATTCGAGACGGCGGTTTCTGTGGTGCCAGGAACACAAGGACTGGACAAATCAGCAGTGAGGTCGAGTTCTCTTTACGGATGAGAGCCGATTTAGTCGGACGTGCAGTTCTGGACGTATACACATCTGGAGAGAGCTGGGAACACGCAATCACACCTCCAACACCATCGAAAGGAACCGCTTTGGAGGTGGTGGAGTTCTCGTTTGGGGTGGTATTATGCTTGGTAGCCGTCTGAACTCCCCATCTTCCAAGAATGTTCAGTCACTGGTGTCCGCTATTGTACCGGGGTTCTCCTGCCTCACGTGCGTCTGTTTAGAGGTGCTGTGGGTCCTGAGTTCCTCCTCATGGACGACAACGCTACACCTTACCGTACAGTGGTTATCGCAGAGCTGTTGAGGAGTGAAGATATTCAACGCATGGCTTGACCCACTAGGTCCCCGGAACTAAATACTATCGAACACGTGTGGAACCTTCTCGAGAGATGCTTGGCGGCACGTCACCAGCTGTCAGAACGATTCCGCTGCTGCGACTGGCGCTACAAAAGGAATGGACCGCGATGCCTCAACAACTCCTTGACAACCTCGTCCTCATCATGGACAGACGTTGTAACTCCTGCAACGCAATCAGGGGGGATCATATCCTCTACTAAAGACTGCATTTTTCTTGTCAATCGCCTGTCACATGGACATTTCTGTCTTCTGTCCAGTTGTGCACGAAACTACCTTTTCAATAAAGTGCCTTTGTATCCTTTGGATTTCTTGTTTGGACGGTTTTGCTCATTATCCCATATTTGTACATCTTTGGGATCTTATGGTATGATTTGTGTGGATGTGGAGCACTTATGCCCGACGTTACATCCGAAAAACCGTCTCATCCTTAATTTTTCCACGCCAGTGTATTCTGCTTTTCGGAATATATACTGATTGCTTGAAACGTACATTTCAGAAATTTACCTGAAATTTATACAGAGGCAGAAAATTCAAAGAACATGATCTTAGCCTTCCAGTTTTCTGACTAATAAATGGGCAAAAACTTTGTACGTGAAATCGCTAGCTGAAATGGTAAACAAGCAGATGCTATTATAAGAGCAAGAAAATATATAATTATAAAAGAAACATAAAGATGTATTTTTCAGAGCAGCTAAAACCTTTCCGCGCACCCGGCGAAAGAGATGCATTAGTCATTTAGCATGTTCATCCCAAATAGCAGCACAAGCGAACATGTGACCATTTCTAATAAAATCATTATAATGCAACCACATAGTTCGGTTGCTACGTTTTGGAGCAAACAATGAGGAATTTTTTCACACTCAACAGCTCTGAAACTGCAAACGAGAAATAAACACCAAAGAATATGTACGTGAATATCATGGAATAGATACGGTG
Organism: Macrothele yani; assembly: GCA_039090855.1. Classification (NCBI taxonomy): domain Eukaryota; kingdom Metazoa; phylum Arthropoda; class Arachnida; order Araneae; family Macrothelidae; genus Macrothele; species Macrothele yani. The sequence continues at coordinate 96,762,649 of CM077034.1, read as the reverse complement.
TGGAATGTGAATGTGAATCAACGCACTCGCCTTGAAAGAAACATGAGAACGTAATACTCTGACTGCAGTTGAGAATGTTCAAACAGCTCTCAAATTGATTAAATTTCCCTGAAACTAAACTGCATATCATAATATGTTAGTTTTGTCATTCTCTGGTAGGTGAATGAAAGATGGAATGTGTATCTCATTTCAGTGTGGATGCGGTCGTCTTTCTGAACCGATGTCAGGATATGTCAAATTGCTTCGAATGTTTCGATTGATTCTCCTGAAACTGACAAGGCAAAGAAGACAGTCGCCATGGCGGTTTTTAGGTTCTATAATACACCACTGCTATTCCAAATTTTAGAGAGCTTTTTTCCATTTGTCCAGTGCTGAAAATGCTCCGTGCAAGTTTTGCATACAATATGGGGAGCGTACAACTTTTCTTGATCTCCAAGCTGAACACCAAAATAACAACTATATGTCCTCTTCACAAACTCAGAAATAGGTTTCCTACTTTCTTTAAGGGTGTAATCCCTGCAAATGTAGCAAACGACATTTGGATGATTCAAGCAAATTCTTCATGGGGAAGCCATGGATTCTACCCAATCTGCAAACAAAATTAAATCACATTAGATTATCTGATTGCATAGTTGTTAACAAACGTCCAATTATACTAACAGACACTGGCTTTACACTCATAAAATAAAAATATACACTGACTTTACCCACATAAAACAACAATATACACTGACTTTATGCACATAAAATAACAATATTTCTGTATATCAGCATGTAGTGTTGGTATACCCTATCTCCAAAACTAGAGCTGACAGGGCAAAACTGACGCCATTTTTGGAATCAGCGTCCCAAATATACCCAGGAATAGGTCTAATTTCCGAGGCACTAGAATTGTGTTGTTGTTGGGCTGTGTAATTAAAACATGATTTAGGGGGATGTATATGTGTTAGGAACTCAGTTAAATTAGTTAATTAAGTATTTTCTGTTTAATATTGAAAACATCTAGTACATATAACTGAAGTTTTAAAAGGAAATGGGATTTTAACAACAGCAATACTTTTCAGACGTCGCCTTGCAAAGGCCTAATTTAAATTAACTAAAGTTATTATTTTACTTTAAATACGGAAATGAACTAACACCTCTCCGAGTTGAACAATAATGTTATAGAACACCATGACGTGAGCTGACTTTTGCATACATGAAATAATATCTAATATTAAGTGAACCCGTTCTATTCTCTTCGCAATCTTTCATTAATGAAACGCGTTAATCTCGCACTAAAAAGTGTTTTCTTCCAAAAGATTTGGGTTCAAGCAACCTCATGTAGGGTTTCAGTCAGAATTTTTTGCAAACAATTCCTTTTGTTTTAGTTATTATATGTGAACACCATCGAAGTTTTCTATACTGAGTGAATTTTACTACATAAGAAACAGTAGACAAATTTTGAGGAGTATTTATTCAGTACAATATGTTTTTCTGTTATTGAGAGACAGCAGACGTTGCGGATCCGTGTCTATCCTTAGCGGTGACGAACGAACGTGTTCCCACTTATGTGTGTCGATAAGAAAACATTAAGCGGAAAAGTCTTGTGAAATCTTCCAATTGTCTTTAAGTAATAATGGAATTCATCAAAAAAACATTTATTAAACAAATGGGTGTTCCGTCCCATCTGTTATATTGGGTATAAAAATAAAATACAACATGAAATGTTAAGTTTGGTATATTCTGTTACTGCTCAAGAATCCTCCTTGCTACTTCCAGACAGCTAAGCGCTACTGAACGTCACACAAATCATTATGCATACGTATAACATACATTTTTTTTATTATTTTCAATAAATTACCAAAATTATTACATCAACATGTATCTTCTGGATTAAAAGATTTCACAAATTTGAAACTGATCTTTATTAATAAATTTTGATAAAGTTTGTACTTGTAGCATGGTGGCCTAATGTTTACCTCCATTGAGGAAAATATAAACGTAAATATCCGTTACAAAGCAAATAAACTCATTGAAAAAAGCTTTTAGAATTTATGTGACCTTCTTAGTATTTCCATGTCCTTCATAGATACATGCTTTGCTGTTATTTGAAAAAAACAGGGGACTTTCTCTTACTGTAAAACAGATATTTGATTGTGATTGAAAGTTATATTTTCAGCTCACATATGACATTTTTTTCTTCTTCTCTGCAGAAGTTAAGGAAAACTGTAGGAAGAGCTTTTGCGATAAGGAACTTTTCTTGTATTCCTGAATACGCAGATATTTGAATGACACTACATTCATCCGAGAAATTAGCAAGTTTGATCATCACGAGTTCGCCAGCAGTTAATAAATTCCAAAATAACAGCTGTGACTTTTTAACAAAGACTTATTCCTCTACTGTGTATATTGCAATAGAACCCAAAGTATGTTATCAGAATATATTGATGAATAATAACACGAATCTTAAAATATTCATGTGTTCTATTACTCAGAATACTTTCTTTCAAACATTATAGACAGATCAATTAAAAATCACTTTAACATTTGCAGTACAGAATTATATTTTAATGCTATAAATTGTAAATAACAGGTAACAAAAAATGTTGCCAATTTGGATCACTTGCAAATCAAGTTGAAAAAATATATTCTGTTTGGCAAGGCAAAGGAGAATTATGGTGAAAGCAAGTTTCGAAATCCGGTTCTCTTACTGTAAAACATTGTGACCCAAATGAACATTATGTTCATGAATAATGCTTTTGAAATCATTGTTTTTATTGAGCTCCGTTAAAAGCAGTGTCAGGCATTTTAGATTGAATTCAAAAATCAAAGAATTGCAATCGAGAGATATGACAAAGAGAGATATTAATAAAAAATAATCATTCGAATGATTTCTAATTGTAGAATTTACTGGCAGATGGCACTATACGCTTAGATGTGCATTCTGCTGTTGACAAATCGAGATATTCACCAGAACAATTCTAATTTTGCATATTTCCGTTAAATTTAACTCCCCTTATCCGAAATAAGAATTCCAATCTGTAAATGACACAAGGAAAATGTTAAATGTTTGAAGATTAGTTTAACCAAAGTAGAAGTAACACAAGCGTAGTAAATCCTCAACAATGGATCATTAGAAATGTCGAGTGGCTGTAGAGCAAGAATGAGTGATTTTGCGCAAAAGCATTCTAACAATGATTGGTTGTTTTTTTCCTTTCGATTGCACTACATGGATCGATAAATCGTAGGATGAAATGTGAGTTTTATTAAAAGGATTTATTTTATTAATTCGAATGATTTTAACGCAATTGAATGTTTCGAGGGATTTCAATAATCGAATATATCGTTTATGCCCATCACCAGTTCAAAGGTATTGCTTTAAAAATTAAGGTGTTTCTTTAGTGATTTGTTGACAGTATTTAACTTTCAAAATATGATTATAAAAGTCAGAGCAAATCTTTGTTTAAATTTCCAGAGGATTATCAAAATGTTAAGGAATGCTTGAGAAAGCGAATTATTGGTTTAAGAATCAGTTCCTACTCTCGGAATTGGTTTTCCTGTTAGAGTCATTCGGGGCTTATGACCTCTATGCTGTAGGCAATGCAAAGTTTACCTGTACAGGAAAACCTTAAGGTATTCTGATGAAAAATATGTGTTTCTCTCAGGAAAATTTCCACTATTATAATTTGCAGATTCATAATCACAGCTTCTTTCAAAAAGAGTCATTTATACATTATTTTTCTAATTTTACAATACACATCTACATATATAGCAGTCATCTCTATGTCTTTCCAAGTCTTGTATTGCATTACTAATATTTGGAAATAATATTAATAAAAATAACGTGTTTTAAACTACCTTTGTAGGTAGTTTAAAACACGTTATTTTTCAGGTTTATGTAGGTCTAATGAGCATTCCATCCATGACGTTGATCCCGATCATGTTCATATGCTAATGAAAATGATGGTGATCAACGTCATGAATGGAAATGAACTCACTACCAATGCAATTGAACTCAGTACTTAGATGTTTTACACCATTGGCCATGGGATGTGGTTTCTGTTAAAAAATAAAATCAACGTTATAGTGAACTGTTAAAACAATCGTAACATTCGATATCAGAAAATATTTGTTAGTCCTACCTCATACTTACTAATTATATTATACTTTTTGCCTCATTACGAAGTTCAATGATATAAGTAACTATCATGATATCAGGAATTTCGGTTGTCAGTCATGGATGCGACAATATATAGTTTATTTCCCAACTATATATTTAACTTTTGGTGCATGGAAAGTCACCATCGGGGTTATTGATATACATCTTTTCATGTAATAACCAACACCCTGTGTTTTCTAAGAGAAACGATGCAGCACCCCACTGATTTCTCTGAATTAGGTTTTTTTGTTAAAATAAAGAAATAATGTATAACAGATTTAATGAGAAAGTCAATCTTCTCTTTTTAAACGGCGCGGCGTTGATTTATGCCAAGAAAATGAAACGTAATAACTATTGTTAAATTTTATTTTATTTCTTATCTGGTAAAAAAAAAGAGAAAGTTCAAAGTGTAAGGCATACAGTTGTAAAATCTTTATAGAAATTGAAATTGTTGAAGTACGCCAATTTCATAATTATATATTTAGTTCAGAAAACAACGGATATGAACCAATTATCATAATTTGAAGTCTACTATAAATCCGCTGAAAGGTATATTTCAGCTTCGTCAAGACTGAGCGATTTCATTTTTTGCTTCAACGATGTTTCCAGTTTCACGTGTGAAATGTCTCGTGCGACCATCAGATGCAGATTGATGAGTGCTTTCCATGCACTCGATAGGTATGAAGATGAAGATAAATTATTTAGCAGGTTATTACGGTTTTTAAATATATGAGAGGCTTCTAAAAAGTCTACGTCAAATTTCAATTTAGGTCTAACTAACAGTTTGGAGTTATTAAACAGAAATTGGTGGTTATTTTCCCAACGGTGCTTGGCTATGAAGATTTTTTGAGGACGTACATTTTAATATATGATTACGCAAATCGCCTAAATTACGACGGAATTTAAGCAGTTTGAATAAATACGGAATTTAAGCGATCGTTTTACGACGGAATTTCCCAAATACCGGAAAGATGACATACATACACAGCACACAAGAACTCAGATTTCGATGATAATTAAATGTGACCTGCTTGTGTTTTGCCCGAAAATCTGTTTGCTATAAATCTCTTGAAAATTGTGCATACACCTATTATTATTAAAAATCGTTCAATTAAAATAAAATGTCTGTACTTCAATCAAGTCAGTATTTTCCGAAATCAGTTATCGATCGAACGAATTCATCTTTTGTTTTACATGAAGAAGTAAATGCCGCCTCGGTGGCTCAGTCGTTTAATCGATGAATTCTGATCATTCGTCCATGATAGGTCCGGGTTCGAATCCCGTTGAGACATGGATGTTGATTTTGTCTTACTGCGCTTGCTCACTCCCTTTCCTAGAACCAGTGGCACTAATTTAGGTACCGGTGACTGCTTACATCCTACTGAGTTGCCTAGGGTGGTCGTTAAACCTCCAATCAAAACAAAGAAAAATAAATAAGTCGAGGCATCAGAAGGTAGAATCTCACTGTGGGATTTGTAGACCAATCTTGTCTCTGTTTGTAGCACATACTCCTCTATAAATATGCGCCATCTGTTAGGTATCCTTAACAACAAAAAAAATCGGATTCACTCAGGAATATTTCTCTGAAAGATCTCTGAGAAATAAATCCGAAAGCGAAATTTCACAAGATATCACTTTCACCTCATGTCAGATTTAAGCATAATAAAAGGCTCATTTCAAAAGTATGATCTCTTGGTGTCATCTAAAATAAAAGTAAAAAAATAATTTATTTTTATTTGATTTCCGGAATCTAAAACTGAAAACAATGTAAATTCTAACCTTTTGTTGCAGCAATTTATTTGTATAGAAAGCATGACACCTAATTATCCTAAATAAAACTCCCTTGTTCTAAAAGTATTTTTTTAAGAAAACAAGGAATTTCTTGAATCGCAATTATATAATATCTACTGGTCTGTGTACAAAAACCGAAATATATATCTCGGAAACGTTTACACAGAATTCCTCCCATGTCACTTAGGTAAGATCCTATTAGCCACTCAAGAAAAATGAATTCTTTTTAGGTTAATTCTAAGAATTTCGCTGGATTTCTTGTTGGATTTCCAAGTTGCTTGTATTTCAGAATTAGCTTCAGTTGTAGAAGGTCAAAAGAAGGGAAAGGTATGGTTTTTTTTGCTTGATCCTGTAAGAACTGATAGAGTTTTGGGCCTTCGTTCTAGTAAATGGACCAATGGTGGTTATAGGAAGAATAACTCACTTTCGATTTATTTATCGATTCAACCACGCCCGAAAATTGGTTTGTCCATGCTGAATTTAAATGCAACAGGGTTCAGCAGTAAATAATTCCGGAAATTGTTGTCTACAAGTTTTGCAATGAATAAAAATTTTAAAAAACCATTTACTTACAATTAAATTGGTGTTCAAAGACTAAGAACAAACTACATTTTAATCTGTATAAGAAAAACAATACATGGTCGCAGACAAATGTGGAAATAACTATATCGCCAGAATAGAAAGACATGAAAAGACGCAAAAAAATGTATATAAATGATGCACATTACATTGTAATCAGTTTTTACACAAAAATTACGAGTTTCCGAGGGACACAGTTGCGTAACAGATGTACAGTGCTTACTGATAACCGGCTGAGAGAAATTTCAGCACGAATTACATCCACCCGAATGGCCTTGCAGCTCTCACAACATCATGGTATGCTGAGCACCAAGTCCTCCAGGAGTTTTGCAGGAAAACTGGTACACTTCTAATTACCTACGAATGCTGCCAAAATAGTTCTTACACAATTAGACCTGGTTTAACCGATACGGATCAGATTTTACACAAACGAAATATGTCCGATTGGATTGATATCTTAAGAATTTAGATGCCACGGCGATACCTGGAAATCTTACTCATGTTTCGCGAAACATTCTTGAAAAATCCACGCAGTGTGTCATGGCATATTAACTTCGAGAAAGAACACACAACTAGAGGGATATACCGTTACCATGAAAAGGATGCACCTGGCCTGCAATGATATTTAAGTAGGTGAAATTCATTATTTAATCCTGTACATAAATGTCTGGTCTCAGGGTTTTGCAGCAGAGCATTACCCAAAACATTACACTTCCTCTACAACCTCGTTTTCGTACCACAGAGCTTCTGGTGGCAATACTTTCCCAGGAAAAACGATGTACGCGAGTACCAGGGTGACTACCTTGGAAACAGGAAAAGAGATTCACCGGGACAGACGATTTTTATCCAATCAGCAAAACAAGTGCTTGGATGCGCGCATGCACACTAAGCGTTTTCGACAGCGAATTGAGGTTAGTCTGAGAGACCTGCCGGTAGGCGACCCCATTTTCATTAGGGTTCCATTTACTGGGTGTTGTATCACATTATTCCTGTCACGAACCTTCAAATTACCGGATAGTTACGCTACCGTATTCTTTCTGTTGGTTCCTACCGTAAGTGATAGATTTCTCTCTTTTCGAATATGGATGAGGTGTGGACAGCCACATCTTGCTGACGGATCATGGTTTTTAGCTTCTCGGAGAACATTTTGAACGTACTAACCAATGTTGACGGTTAGCACCCAACAAAACGCGATGACTTAGAAGTGATGTAACACAGTCGTCAGGGCATTACGGTTCAGTCTTTGACAAAGTCGCTTAAGTCTTCTACTTTCCCATCTAAAAAACATCACTAATTAACACAGATTAGTATCTGGTGTTATTTATATCGATTCTCGACCTTCTCACGCGCTGTCATTTTCCTACAGTTGCTACGATTTGCATAAAGACGCCATGATCATGATGCTTTGGATCTTCAGTGTATACGGATTCAAACATCTGTCTTCAGGCAACTATGTACTTCTCACTTGCAAAATCTGTATAAAAGGAAATTTTCCGAGTGGTTTTCATAGAAATCGAACAAATAGTTAACCAAAAATCTCAAAGAATATCGTCACTTGAGCACGAGAACTATGCGTCCTTTCTTAAACACACGCCGAAATCTCAGAAATCTCAAATCGTCTGAAGAAAAGTTGAAGACATATATTCTAGACAAAGTAGTCAGTTTAGCTTTAACCACCCTTAGTTTCATGTACATTTACTGATAAATAAGCGTCGAAATCGCATCCTAACAATGGAATATTTGAATGATGGAAGTAATTCATTATTATGAGATTTGCCTACAACGTTCCATCGACATGTTTTCATCTTTAGTCGTCAGGAAGTGAAATGACAAAAGATCAAATATAGGCTTGTGAAATGGAGTGAAGCTATGGATACACATGATTGCAATCACCTTATAAAAATGTTTAGTTCACAACTACAATTTTGAAAGTATAAAACTGCTAGCTATGAAATGTAAACAAATTTGTCGAAAAGTTTAACTATTCAATTATTGATTCGCTGATATATCTCAATATACATATATTGAAAAATTGAAAAATAACAAAGAAAACGAAAAGTTTTTTGCGTAATATGACTAGAACGTGCAAAATTATGTTAATTACAGAAAGTAATTTTTGTAGAATATGGAATCCCATGCTTAAGGGTGAAAGCACTGGCTAGATATTTCACAATACCTCAAAATGATTTATTGTAATTATTCGTAGTAACTAATGAAGAAGGTCTTAGAAAAGGGATTTTAGGTTTTTTGTAAAACACATCTAAAAACTTGACGGTCTTACAAAGGGAATTTAGCTTTTTTGTAAAACAAGCGCGTGCTTATGGTATCATTTTCCGTCTTTCAATGCCTGGACATCATCTCTCTCTCTCTCTCTCTCTTCGCAACTGTTCTTGCATCATAGAAAATCTAATTGTATTGGGAAGTGTAAAATGTGAGAAACATGTTGCTTGCTTTTCGTTGTTTTTGCAATGTCCATAGTCAACGATAGAGGACGAATAGGCCTGTGACTTTGAATTGACACTGCATTTTATTCCAAACAAATGTTTCTAAATATTCAATTAAAAATAATTCCTTCCGATGGATACAGGGAAGAATATATACTACTAGAATAAAATTTCTTTTACAAGTAATGCACAGTTTTTTGGCTAGATGGCTTAAATTAAATTTGCAATTTCCTAGATATCTCTGCTTTAAATGTACGATTAGTATTTTTTTTTAATTGGATGGAGCTCCAGGTGGGAAATGTTTAGCACCTAACTTCTAATTTTTTGCAAAGAACGGTTTTTCCGTTCTGAGGCGTTTACGATCCAGATGAATATTTTTTGGCAGACGAAGAATTAGTGAGAGCTAGACTTGCCTTCCGCGGAGAGTTTTGCGTTTGATTTCATTAAAACGAAATAAATTAGAAGGGCGGAACAAACATTGAGTTACAGTGTTCAATGAAAAAAGAAAAAAACGTATATACTCAGGGGATTTTTTTATTGGTTTTGAATTAGTTTTACATATTTTCATTATCAACCTTGGAACCGAAACCATTCGATAATAATGTGAACCGAATACAAAAGTTTCGTAAACAAAATTGTGAAATTTAGGCATACGGAAAGAACTTAGATTACGTTCGACTCAAAGACCTACAATTTTTATGCTTGTCATTTAGTGGACAGCGTTATTCGATTCGTGAGTATTTATAGCAGCATGCGTATATGAAACCTACTTCAAGGAGTGAATTTGCCAAATTTCAAATTTTTAAAGGAAAACTTACGAACAGGTACTTTAATGCTCTAAAACTGAAATCGTAACTTTAATAATACGAGACTAGTGAAAGGCGCAATGAGAATTGAAAAATTGGAATAAAGGTGAAAATCCTTCTGGATAAACTGTTGTTGTACTAAATTTAATAGAAAATATACTGCAAACTACATTTCATTTTTGTTTCGTGATTCAATGTAATGTCGAACGAATCCGACATCACACAGTAAATACATCTAAAAAGAGTCAATATCGACATTTGTTTCTTCAACATAACACATCATCTACCTCCAAATGTTGGAATGTGCTGCATCAAATTAATTCCAAAGTATTTCACGAAATCTCTATCTCCAAAGATACGGAAGGTAGTCCCACAAATTAATTAAAGAGTAGTTCATAATCATTAGAGATAAAAGAAGTACCTAAGATACCTCAAAACGTCGTTTTTTACCCTATTTATTAGGAATAATTTGAAACAGAGATGAACAAAGTTTTCTATAGTTTTCAAATCTTGATCCCAACTACTGGCAAGTAAGTCCAACAGAGATATTAATGGCCATACAGTTCTTTGGCTGTTATTTTCAAAATGTAAACCGTGTGATGGTATTTGCAACGGCACAATAGATAGTACACCTTCAAAAGATGATAAAATCTTAGGATTTGATTAACAAACAGATTCTGTTATGCTCTTAATGGTTGTTTTGGGTCAGAGAACTGAAGGAAAGACAATGTTTACATTATTTATAGTTTTTAGGAAGAAATATAAAATATATACAGGTATATATAAAGTATATAGCTTTGCACCAAGTAACTGCATGCCATTTCAATGAAGATTCTTTATCTTGGGTTCATAATGAAAAATAGCTTGTCCTCTTATATCCAACTTTAAATATCCAATTCAGGCGTATATCAATTACGTTGTAAGCTCTGGACTGTCTGCTCAATGCTTTCATCCAATCCAGACAAAAAAAAAAAGAAAGAAAGAAAAGAAAAGCACACTTAAACGTAAATCTACTTAATTCAAAGAAAAACGCTGTTGACTAACAACATGTCTCCTTCTAAGTCCTAAAAGTTACGGCAAAAATGAACACTGAAACTTGACAGAAAGAACTCAGGGACTCCCGCTATAAAACACACCAACTGCACAACACAGAGGATTGAATTATTATGGTAATATTGGTTTTCTGTTACCTTCTTCCAAAATTGTAATCGTCCGTTTCAGATTTTAAATTCGGTTGATGAAGTGTTTTTATCAGAATTCATATGATGCGCTTTCCGCTGAGTTCAAATATCGGTGATATTTTTTTTTTCGTTTGGTTAGCCAAATTTTTTAACAAATATTTTTGAACACTATGGATGAAAGTGAAACTTTTTCTGTTCGCCCTTATTTTGTTTGTAATCGATCTCGTAGGAAGCAGAAGAAGAGTTCATGTTACACGCAAAACTTTTCTCATCTAACGCTAAAGAAAGGGAAATTCAGATCTTCAATAGTCAGACCAGTAACTTACACATGAACACCAATATCAACCTTTCTGAGACAGAAATTGACGGCACAGTTCAACAATGATTTATATCGAGGGAAGGGGACCAAACAAGTGCAACACATCTCTTAATGTGGTAATGTTACCATTCAACCTTAAATGAGGCGTTATGATTAGCTCGATATCTTTAGGGTACAAGTCGGATACTAAGCGCTAAATTTGAATTTGGCATCACCAGAAACAATGCTGATCAAAAAGAGCGCAGCCTTTTAAAGGCGTTCAAAAGACTGAGGTATTACGAGAAACAACTCTTAAACAATCGGTACTAAATAATATTGAATAAATTTTCCAATTATTTTAGTGCAGACTAAGTTATTTCAAAAATTGAATGTTATTTATAAATACCAAAAATTCATACGTATGCGTTTAAAATGTTACCGATTTGAAATTTCTAAATATTGCGAAAAACCTGAAGGAAATAAGTGTGAAAAATCAAAAATACCATATGTATGAAAATCACAAACATAATGCTACTCCAAACAAAATGAGCAAGCCATGTTGCACCAAAATTAGTTTTAGGAAAGGGAAAAAAGGTTTAAAATGAATGCAATTCCTTGAAGCATTATTTTGTTTATCAGGAAACACGGACTCTTAACTCTTGTTTATGAGTAGGAACTGCTTTAAAATTATTTCAAACTTATACATATGAGATGTTTTGCCATTCATATTACCCTATTTTTTATTCGTTTATAATTTTCAAATTGTGTTTCTCTAATTTCCATATTATTAAAAAATGTTGTGCACAAATAAATTATACGCTGTCTACAGTAATTTTTTTAATCAATAAACAAAAGAAATTTACTGAAAATAACATTTGACGCTTCAAGATAATCATTGATGAATGTTTTACAAAATAAGAAATTTGGTGAGATATATACACCAACCGGACTCTAGATTAGAAACTGTATTTCAGTAATTACAGCACATATTCGATTTGAAATGGATTCGAGAAACAGTTGCAGTGCATTTATGTCTATAGCATACAAGACTTTTACCAGACGCCACGTCAACTGTGCCAGATGTTGTGCCTTGAGATGTTCTATCCTTTCTTTTTTTATCACTTAGCTTTTTAAAAGTATTACGATAGTACTTTTAATACGTTTTAGATCACTATCTACAAAATAAAAGAGGTATGAGCGTAAACTGTATTATGCATTAGTTAGTCACGAAAGCGCTGACAGGCACAGTGTAACAAATAGACATGTCTAGAACGTTAGAAAGCTGGGTACATAAATGAACGCACTCGTAGTTAAGAATGGATAAGCAAAAGAATAACATGTGCGAGTATTCAAAATACCATGACATTGAAGAAAAGTCCAGAAAAATATCACTAGCTGTACCTAATATAAAGATATTACATTATAACTCACTAAGCGATATTTAAGGCAACGCAGAAGGAATCTTTGTAATGCATCAAACAGAGATATTGTAGATGTCGGAATTAACCTTTATGCTATCCCACAAACACACAGTAAAAGAACTATGAATTACTTTAAAACAACGCTGTACCCAAAATTCCCTTTGTCATAAATGATACACAAATTGCCTTCATCAAAATTGATATTCAGATTATTAAATATTTTAGTCCAATATTTAGGATGTCTACTTTTAAGCACTGTAGCGGTGAAGTTGTTAATCGGAAAATAAACAGAACGTAACGACCATCGTTCTCACATTACGTGTTTCCCCTTTAAGATCGAATTTGAAATCCGGCTAATGCAGGTATTTGCAGCAATACAATGCCCACGTCGGATGGAAAAAACGTTATTATGAACACGTACGTTTTTCAAAAGACGTGCTAAAAATTTCACTACCCGTGCACAAAAAGCCCCATAACTATCCTACGACAAATCTACAGAGTGCGTATGTGCCAATCTTAAGTAGAATAGAATAGGTGTCAGTGATTTTCGTTTTCTAGCTCCTAAGCAAAAATGTGCAAAAGTTTGCTTATTTCTTCATTTTTAATTGAAGCTTCTTCTTTACAAAATAACAGTTAGTGGTTCCAAATGCAGTTTGTTCTTAAGCTACGTGTAACCTAAAAGCTAAATCGAGGTTACACCTGAAGAGTGTTCTTAAAAATTAGCTAAAATTGATGCCCTTCTTTCGGAACCTGTTCTTTTAAACGATGGCTTTATTTGAATTATTTGCCTACAGTGTTCACTTGTATTAGGGAATTTGTTCAGTTAAAAATGTTATTGGTACTGCTTCAAGAAAAGAAGCAGTGTATATAACATTTTTAACTTCAAGATGTATTAGGAATTGAAAAAACAAATCGTTTCTGTTTGATTTTAAATTATAAGCTGTGATTATATTTCAGTCTTCAATGTCTGCGGGGCAACAATTGGAAGAGCTTAATGGTTCTTTAATCACATTGTATCCACGTAGTAGGCACCTGTGGTATCGAAACTTGAGTGAACGGATCTCCAAGTTCAACTCTGGTAGATAGTTAGATGAAAAACTCGTTTCAAACAAATTATTTTCATTTATCATAATTTAAATTCTGTAAAAAGCATTCTGTTGGATTTCAATGTAAGATATTAGTGTTCACTGAACTTTGCAAGTTTCATCTGCACTTTAAAAATAACCGTGTGAAGTATTTCTTCCATTACTTCTCAACAACATAAATAGTTAAATGTGCTTTCAAGGCTTGATGTTGCTCAATACGTAATACCTTGGTCCCAAAGGAAAAATATTCAAGAGGGTTTTAAAACAATTACCTTCTGATTGTGTACCACTCTAAAAATTTTACACTGAGTTTAGAGAGAAATACATTCCCAACTGTATGGGTTATACCGTTTCTATAAGTTTCTATAAAAGTGACGCTTGTGATATTAACATTTTCTGGAAGTGTTTGAGATAAAGTCTCGTGAAAACGAATTTACACATCAATAAAATATGAATCAAAGGTACTAAGCTATGATTTGCCGCATAACATGCTTACGCTATTTATGACAGGAAAAGCGAAACAGTTCTTTGAAAAAACAATAATTTAATTTACATTGAAGCACCACATACCCTTTATCAACAAATAAATATCTCGCAAACTATGACTGTTCCGATTAAAAAGAATGATATCATGTTAGGCAGAGTTATAGTTATGATTCATTGAGTGTGTCGTAATCCGAACTAAATTTCCGGCACTATGTAACCATATTCAGTGAACGAAGCTCACAACACAGCACCCCCAGTCGTTCAAACAGGAGTATGTTGTGAATCACTCATATCTTCCTCTATCTCAACGGCTTTTCATTTAATATGTTTAAGCAATATGAAATGTAACCACGGTAATTTTATTCCATTTTTCTTATATTGCTGCCACTCTGGTTAAGAGAAAAAACCACATACAAAGGATGTTCAGACATTTTTAGAACGTTTTTAACCATAAATTACGGAAAATAAAGGAAGTTCAATGTATTGCAAATTTTAATAGCGAGTTAGACGAACTCGAAAGAAACACCTTCTGGATTTAACTAACGTTTGTGAAGAAAATGGAATAAGTTAACAAACTGTAGATAGATGGTTATGTTTTCGCTCTTTGCGAAACGAAATGTTCTTTTTCCGTAATTACCAAATGCTGTGAAAATCATGATATTCTCGAATTCCATCATTTTCAGAGTGTTTTTTAATGGAATAAAACCAATTTTCATAGAAGGTACAGTACGTACTAAATGTAAACCAAATAAAGTCATTAATATAAGAGCGAAAAATTGGCTAGTATTTCTCTTAACAGTAAAAAAAACACCAGTCACCTATCGAAGAAACAGGCACTTTTACCACTATTTCAAATGTAAGGTATCTCGTCTTAAAAAATTCAACTAAACCAAAGAGCAATTCGTTGAAAATCTTTTTAACAACTGCAAACCAAGTAATATACAAGACTTCTATCTGAAAAACAAAAAAAGCATAGTGTTTACAGCATCATGCCATGAAACGTTGTTTAAACCCGATCAAGGTGTAGACTTCTTTCTGAAATTACTTAGCCGGAGACAAATGGAAATTTATCGTAATTATTTGAGTAGCATGGATTTATCAAAACGATTGTAATAAAACGAAGGTTCATTTACTATCGCAAAAGAGCAGAAAAATACTTTCAAATTTGTGTCCACTTTGTAAGGCTTAATAATATTTAGAATTCAGTATTAATTTGCTAAAAATATTTATTTATGCAGAAGTATTTCATAGTGAGTAGGAAAACTGTTTTCAAAATATTTTATCCCGAAAAGTTACTGAAGATCATGCTAATGCAAATATCCATACGCATCTAAATACCAGAAAAAAGAACATGGAACTATGAAAATAAAGTCAAGAATTTTAGTCCATTCTGCCTCCTTAATAGCAAAGTACAGACAAGAATTGTGGTCAAAATTTGCGGTGTTTTATATTACAAATATAAACAAATATGACCCAGGTGGTTACTTCCAAAATTAGGGTCCTCCAAGTGAAGCAATATTTTTAACGTGTCAAATGAGCAAGATATCAGGAAAGTGAATAACATATTAACATCCTTCTAATATGAAATAGTACAATATGTGAATGAAATTTTTGTAACCAGAAGACATGAAATAAACTGAACAAAAATCAAACATTTGCATCGAAGAAAATTGTCAGAACTTAGCATTTAAAGGCAAACTTATAATGTAATGTTGTGGGATGTACATTAAGAAATGTAGTGTACAAGACACAAAGCAAGTGTTCATTTCCGACTGGCAATGAAGAAGTCTTTATTCCTTCAAATGTGTTGCACATTCTTCTGAAAAATTTGCTCCATAATATTTATGATTTCCTTTTGTGGCTTTTCATTCTGAGCATGGGCAAGTTATGATATCCCACTTTCTTCTTTTTTCTTCTTCTTTTCTTTTATTGAAAGATTAGCTTCTACACATTTTTAAACATATTTCCTGTTGTAACATTATAATGAAAACATTCATTCGTCACCTCTTGCTTTACCTTCAAGCAAACAATATGCAAGCCTTTTCCGTTTTCCAAGACGTAATATATATTAGATGAAACGCGTGCGAATCTCGTTAGGAGTTCATTTTTATCATAGTGTTTCACAAAAAAATTTAGCATTTCTCCCCATTATTATGAAGTCCAAGCAAGGACAAAATTTAACATAGGTTACTAATTTTCCTTAGGCTAACTGTTCTTAACAGTCCATTCCGCCAATTTTGTGGAACCTTTACTGTAGAATTCCGTTAAGGAAATAAGTGAAATATAAGATAATGTCAGAAATGGAAAGTAAGAAATGAAGTTGCTGCAGCAAATGTGTTTAAAATTTGTGACTAAAATCTACTAAGTTTTCAATGACTTTCGGTAATCGTCCCTCCTTAAATTTCATGCCCACTGTATGTCACACACTCCGCCCAAAAAGCAATCTTTTAAAACAAAGTTTCGCACACGTCGCAGAATCATCACTGAAGGTGACGCTTTTGTTCCGAACACTTTTTGGTTTCCCTGGTTTTATAAATGGCACTGTAAAGAATGCATACAAAACACGTGATGGTACACCGAAAATATTTTAAGAAAACGCTGACCATAAGAAGCGCAACTGCAGAATAGATTAATCAATGCCTGGTAACACAACAGAAACACAAGTGCAATTGGAAAAGTATCGTCAATTACCAATACGTTGAAACTGTTTACTATTTCAGAGACGAGAGCAACGAATACATGAAAATCATTATTCTAAAAAACAATTTTTTATTTCTCATTTGGTCAGTAAAATTTCATTTTCTCTTCCTCTGATGATTCTTCCAATGGAAAGTGTCACGTTAATTTCCATATCGAAAAAAAAAATAAAGCTTTACTCTAGTAACATTTCCGAAAAATGTACGATATCATTATAAACTACTGCCTGAACTCAATTCATGCTTTCAACATTCCGGATAAAAATATATCACTGTGTATCACGTTTTTGTTTTGTAAACATTTTTCTTTCTTCATAATTATTTTCCAGTTTGTAGAGCTTCTGAGACATTTCCGCGGTACATTAAAAATTTTTGTGAAATACATTATAACGTTTTTCTCCAAATATGTTGAGCACCTCTGCTTTACAATGAGGCACATGCACAATATTTATAACGACAAATCTATATATACATAATTACGTGCTTTGCAAATTATAAGTTGCAGTTTATTATATTTAGAAATTAATATGTTTTAAAATTAAGATTATTCTGCTTAAATTTTTAACTTTTTTCACTGTATTTGGTTTCCAATAGGCATAATAGAAGCGGGAAGTTTTTTGTTTCGAAGCATAGATTGAATTTCACAGATCTATTCATCGATATGAACTAGTAGGGGATTTTTAGTAGCTGGGTTTTCAGGAACCGTTTTCTCCATATACAATTCACGGAACACAAAACTGAGCTTCAAAAACCTCAAAAACATTTCGGAACCTGTTCATCTGGCTTAAAAAGTGAATTTACCAAAGCTGTTGCCAAATTTATATTTGCACTGAAATAATAAATACTACAAATTCGTTTTTTACTTTTGTTTAATTAAATGTTTTTTTCATACACCTTAGTATTCTGTTTTTATCAGATTGCATCGTGCTGTTCCTTTATAGCTCGACATCGATAATCAAATGTGTTCAAGTTGCTGCTGATATTTATCAGAAAAAGTAAGATTTCCAAATTTTTCATTAAGTTCCGTTTTGTGAGTTGTATGTACGCTGAACGAATTCCAATATAGTAACGAAAGATGAAGCAGGTTTTAATACAATGCCGTCTATAATCCTCTTTTGTTGCACATAATAGTTCGAAATTGTTGTGTAAATAACAGAAATTATGATTTCACGTAAAATAATGCTGTAATGCTCAATAATCAGCATGAAATTAGTGTGAGATAGTGTTATCGAATAACGGTACGAATCGCTGGCGCAGGCTAAATACAGATTTTGTTTATCAAACTAGATACCTATGTCGACATTCACGCCGCAATGTGCAAAAGGAAACATAGAGCTAAATTTTATATTTCTAATATCTCCTAAAACTTTTTAACAATATTGAAACTAGATGAAAAAGTAAAATAGAAATCACTACTTAACTCACGAAAAAAGGTCATAAGAGGTTTTGGATCGGTAAGGACATACAACTTGAAAAAATGCCATATATAAATTCATTTTAAGCAATCTGCAACGGATTAAACGTGTCACCTTATGAAACACTCCATACAAGAAACTCTGCCTCTATAAATGAATGAAGTTAATCATCGGAAAGGTAGATCTTGTGATTTTAACCATCTAACAGAATGAAAAAACTTAAATCCAGGTCAGCAAAGTCGGAAAGATATTCCTTGTGCAATAAATGCGCCGAAAGGGGCTTCAATGGGTAATCCTGTGTGCAACAACAGTAAACAGTTTTCACTCTATGCTTTGTCATTTAAAGTTCATTTTTATTTACCCTATTAGTTCCTGACCGCTTGTCAACAGAAAGGGTGTGGCACCTAAGAAAAAGATAATTGCTGGGAGTTAGTCGTTTTCCCATTTGGCAGGGTGCATAGCAAAGGACGTTTATTGAACTCAGATTTTATTATAATTATTCTGTTGAGTATGTTTCATTTATGTACAGCTGCTGTACTAATTATTCTACGCTAATTGGGATCTGTTGTTTTTTTACATCCTAACTTGTTACCATTCCTATTGAAGTGTGCCTTGGAAAGGCAAATTAAACAAAAATGTGTATAATTCAAAAGCGCATAATGTCTTGTTACATTTTCCTAACGAACAATCTAACTTTCAGAAAACTAAAGGGTCCAGAATATCTAAAGCGTTGATGACAGAAATACAATACTTGTATAGTTTATGTAGCAAAGCGAAAAAAAATCGTCTCGGATATCATTAACCATTTCGCAACTAAATTTAAAAAATAGTGTTCAAGAATTGTTATGCTTCGTATTTTTATTCATCTTCGATATTTTGCGAAGTTCAGCAGAAATATTCATGAAATTGTCCCGAATTACTTTTTCACGATAATCCCAATTCTGCTATTACATCACGATCCTAAACTAACAAAAAACGTTTTTACCTTTTTCTTCGGCCTAAACTACTGTTCTGTACAACTCTTAGTGCCGCCACGATGACGCAGTGGCTTAAGCGATGCGTAATGACCATTGGTCCGGGTACGAATCCCAGTGAGGCATGGACTTTGTGTTTGTCTTACTGCTCTGGCTCTCTCCTTTCCCTGGAGCAAGTGGAAATAAATAAGAAACGGACGACTGCTTATAGCCTTTTGAGTTGCTTACGGTTGTCGTAAAACCCCCAAACTAAAAAAAACCCGCTCCTAGTGCCGTCAACAGTTACTCTGTCTCCCTCTCTCAATGTTAGTTAACTGCTGCACAATGTACTGCTGAAACCCAGAATAACGATCAACCATTACACTCTCATCATCGAGCGCCAAACAAACTCTCGTACATACGCACAACACAAAAGTAGAAACTACTTACTATACTTATCAAAATGATTCGTTTCACAAAGAACATCCAGGAAAGAAGCATCACTGGATTAGGGGTGTGAGTGCTAACAGAGAGAACTAAGAAAATAAAGATAGAAAGGAAAAACGGGGTAAGTGGACACATATCTAAGCACATTCAGCCCCTATAATGAAGCAAAGGAAACCAGGGTGACAGGGAAAGGCCTCCCTAATTTCTTTGCTGAAGTGAGTTGCTAGATTTCAGATCAGATCACATGTAGAGGATTTTAGGAAGGGAGTGTCTGACCCCAGGTCTTGAACAACTCTTATAAATAGGTTTCAAATGAACATATGTACAGGGGTTAGGAAGGGAGTGTCTGACCACAGGTCTTAAACAAACCATAGAAATAGGAAGCTATGAGATTTGGGCTAGAAGTGCCCTATAGGAAAGTGAAGTAGAAAGGGGGGGGGAAACGCCTTAATTTATTACCGGGTGGCCAGTACCTGGGGGCCGACGGCTAATCGTACCCATCCGACGCACGGCGTATATTTAGTGTATCGAGTTTTCGTACCTGCTTGTGATCGAACCTCAGGTCCTTTCCGTGACACTCACGAACGTTGCTCATTAGGCCACCCGCGGCCTAGAGACAGGTATCAGCAAAACTGGTATGTTTTAAAAAAACAGGATTTCAACAAGATAGTAAAAGTACCTAGCATAAGAACTACATGTGTTCTTTAACAGGATTTTAAGGATCCGCACTGATCTTTTATGCACACCATGAGATATATTAGCTTTATGCTCCACAAACCAAGACCGAACAGATATATCACAGAGAATTGAACAATTGTCCTTTCAATGCGGTAATGTTATGCAGTAAACTATGCTTGTAACATGGGATGAGTCTGATTATCCATATTATTAGTCTCTACAGTGAGAAACTGAAAATAAAGCCTAAAGATTACAAAGAGAATGATGTTCGCGCCATTTGTGCTTCTTTTTATGGTTGGTACAGTTATGTATGAATTACATTGTTCCTCGGAATTTCGACAACGTATACTCTCACAGAGTGGTAAGCAGGGAAAAAGCTATTGGACTCTAGAGAAAGTAAATATTCGTGTCATTCGAACGCATCAAAATTATTTCCTTCGGTATTTGGTGAAATGAAGGTAATGATATAAAAAGAATACGATGTAAAATTACTAAAATTAGTATTATTAAATGTATGATCATATAGTTTTTTCTTCGCCCTTCCTCATACACACGGTCATGTTTCTTTTTCATATCGAAATGACATTTCTTGAAAAGAAAATTCTTCGGATTTAACAAGGACACTCATATCATCCGTCTTCTGTTTATAAAAAAATTAAGATCCTTTCGGAATGAAATATTTGAAAAGCCGTAAAATTTTGCAAGTAAACCATTGTTTCAAACGTCTGTTTTCGTCAATATTGGAGTGGCGTCAGAAGTGCCCGCCAAGTACGGAAAATAACTCGGGCACCACTCACTTCGAAGAAAAAAACTGAATTAGCGACGAGTCATTTGTTTTATTTCCAAATGATAAATGAAATCTTATCAGCCATTAAAAGTACTCTAGTAATGCTGTCAGATTGAGATCCTTATTCAGACAAAAGTTGGTACAACAGGCGGTGTCAGTATGATTCTTCAACGCGTGAGGCAAAAATAACACAAAGTCATAGATTTGTTAGACTATCACGAAATATTCTTTACGTAAGAAGAACATCAGGAAGGTCATCTTTAATTCTAAAACAGAGAACATACTCTTCGTCCGCTGGCAATAAGTGTAAAGCTACGGATTGCCGCCGAATGCGGCGATCGCGGCGTTCGGACAGGTGACTGCGTGCACCAGCCCCACTGGAGCGACGTCTGTTACAAACATTGTCACCACATTCGGAAGAACGTTGTTGACTTCCGACTTTATTCCGCCGCGAGAGGAAGGAGGAACCCACGAGCTGAACGTTCTTATGAGGAAGTATCTGCAATAGGCATGTATATGATGGTAGGATTCAAGATCATATTGGATATGCATTCTCACTTCTTACATATGCTTTAACAAATGAAATCCTTTAGATTCAGCGGTCCACACACCCAAGTCGGGACAACCAAATTAGGATATGTGGCGCCATTTTGCTTTATACTATTTTTTATATTGAAGGTTTAACGACAACCGTGAGCAAATCAATGGGCTATAAGCATTCGCTTGTCCATAATTTTGGTCCACTAACTCCAGGGATGGGAGACAACCAGTACCTTAAGAGAAATACAACATCCATGCCTCAACGGGAATCGAAATCGTGCCCTTCACGGCAAAATGGTCACAAGGCAGCGCTTAGACCACTGCGCCACTTGGGCGGCTTTGCATTATACTCTTCCATTTCTTACACGATTTTTCCGGAAACGGACACAGTCAACAGAAACGCATCAATTTGCATAGAACAGCAAAAAGACTTCCTTATGGGACATATTCTATTACACGCAGTGGACATCTCATGGAATAAAGATCCCATTCTTGAAATATTTTTGAGTAACCTGATTTAATCCCCGAACACATATGTGAGATTGTAAAATCGTGCATTTAAATCAGGTAAATGTGGTAAGCCGCCTGTAAGCTACAACTGGTAGACTTGAAAATGAATAAAAAAAATAAAAAAAATCGTTATAAATATTCATACAAGATCTTTCAACGTCCAACGTTTTAACTTCAGGTAAAAAGAACAAGATGTGTTACAGAAGACCAGTTCTTATCGATTGGGAAAGCGAGAGTTCGTGAGCTAGGATATGCTTTGATCGGTTTTGATCTTGTATGAGTTTTTTAACGAACTACAGTTTTTAATTTAAGGGCTTTTAATTAATTTTCAAGTTTATATATGAAGAATATAGAATCTTGTGCATTTTTAAGTTTTTTTAGCTTTAAGTGCAGAAACAGTTCATACATGCAGAGGAAAACATAATATTCTTAGTGCTTGTGAATCCCGTGTGCCCATGAAAATTTCCAATGAAACGTAATAAATTAAATTTATGACATCGTCATCATCATTATTGTCAACAATTATCAATCCACTGCTAGACGAAGGTCATCCCAATTTCCTTCCACAACGGTCTGTCTTGTGCCAGTCTTTTCCATGTTACTCCCGCATACTTTCGCATTTCATCTACCCATCTCCCATGTGGTCTTCTTCTAGGTCCTTTCCCGTTCCTTGGAATCCAGTCTAAATTTTCAGCTGTCCATCGATGGTCTGTCCTTCTGTCAATATGTCAAGACCATTGCCATTTCAGAGATTTTACTCTGGTCATGATGTCTTCCACTCTTGTAACTTTTCTGATCCACGAGTTCCTCTTCTTATATCTCCTGGTTACACCAAGCATGCACCTCTTCATGCTACTTTGAGTTGTCTGCAGTCTTTGTATGTCTCTTTTAGTTAAGGTCCACGTCTCTGCACCATATGTAAGCATTGGATGGATACATTGATCAAAGACTTTTCTTTTAAGACATAATGGCATATTGCTCTTGAAAATAATACTGTTTCTTTCAAACGCTCTCCAGGCAAATTTTATACGCCTATTAATTTATTCATCAATGTAACCCTCACTTGATATCAGCTGTCCAAGATAAATGTAGGTATCGGTTATCTCCAGCTTTTCCCCACCAATCGATGTCTTCATTTCTTGTAAAAGCATTGTACATCACTTTTGTCTTCTAAATTTCATTTTTATTTCCACTTCTTTATTCTTGTCAGCAAGTTCCTAGACCATAACTCTGGAGCTCTGATGCGGTAGTTGAAAAAATGACTACGTCATTAGCAAAACGAAGATGAGTTAGTTCATCCCCATTAATCTTTATCCCGTTGTTTTCCCAGTTCAATGACTGAAAGACATTTTCAAGTGTAACATTCAAGAGTTTAGGAGATATAGTTTCACCATGTCTCACTCCCTTTCCAATCTTCATGGGTGTTGTATTCTCAAATAGCCGAATCTTTGCACTTGCATTTTCATATATGTTACGAATTATACTGTATTAATGTATGCATCTTCAATACCGTGACTTCAAAGCCATTGTAACTGCTGATGGTTTCACCGAATCAAAGGCGTTTTTATAGTCAATAAAAGCCATGCATAATGGAAGTTAATATTTCCTTGCTCTTTCAATTAGTTTTCTCCAAAATTTGATATGATTTAGAGTGCTGTAGCCACTCCTGAGTAGAGCTTGTTCTCTCTGTTGACATAAAGTTAATTAAATACGAAGATACATTTCTACCTCTCGTATTTGTACGTCTTCCATTAGAGATTGTAAGAACAAACAATAATGAAAACATTTTGTTTTTGGATAGGGAGGTGTTGTTGATATTGAAGTAATTGAAATGGAACACTAATATTTGTTCTGATTATTGTTTGTTACCATACCGTATCCCATGATACGTTGTTTCTCTGCGCACTTTTCTGTAATGTCTCGCATATACACTGACGTTCTAGAAAAACTGGTACGCCAGTCTAATACATGGTAGGTCCCCCACGGGAGCGCACGACTGCAGAAATACGACGGGGCGTGGACTCCACTAGCTTCTGGCAATATACTGTAGGCGATGCACACCATACGTCCTGCAGAGCGTTCCACAATTCGGGTGTATTCCGAGGTCTCGGATTCCTGTGTTCGATAGCGCGTTGCATGGCATCCCAAATGTGTTCTTTCACGTTCAAATCACGGTACTGGGTGAGAATGGCAACACCTCAAACTTAGTTGAAAGCTCCTCAGACCATGATTTGGCATCCCGACAGTTGTGTGAGCTTGCTATGAAAAATTTTAAAAATTAGTTATGTGAAGAATGTAGAGACACATATGTACATACACAATTACTTTCAAACGCAACTATATATATTTATAATGTTCAAGCAAGAACTTCTGTGATAAGCCCAATTTGCAAATGACATCGCCTAAATGAGTTGTTCCCAATTATTTCATATTAGTTACCAAGCGAAACCACAGAATTTCTTTATGCACACCGTATACTTAACTGTCTCGAACAGCTTGACATAGATTGCCGTCTGTAAAAGCATTCCCTGAATGATTACAAAGTTCGTAATGCTCATAATAGGTTCGCTCTAAGTTCCAGGTAGTTCCAACAATAATTCATCAATGTATATTATTCACTGATATTGTGCTTAATGTTTTAATGTATCAATCGTAATGTCGTTACCCAAATCAGTGAAATTAAAGGTCGTTTATGAAGGCATATGAACCTTTAGTGTCAACTTACGTAGAATATCTGGGAACACATACTGTAGGTTGACCTTTTTTTTAATATAATTGATGGAAACACTGTTTAAATTTGTGATTTATTAGATATTCATCTACCTACTCTACATGTTGAAGCAGAGATAGTAACTGCCACATATCCCTAATCTGCTAACATGCAAACAGATCCGACAGAAAGGGGAACAATATAAAAATATATATCTTTAATCTCCTCATTATAGTTGTATCTGAACACCAATACATTTTCCTTTTCAATAGCTGAGACTCATGGGCCCCCAAATCTTAGTGTTCATGAGGTGGATAAACATCGTATAAACATCGTATGAAAACTTGTATTGTGTGTCCTTATTATCTAAGCGTTATTATAATAATTTCAACACACAAATCTAATTCGAAACCAAGAGGTTCAAACACTTTAAACCAAAATGGATAAATGAAATCCGACAGCACATTAGGACAAAAAAATAAAATTTATTTTGTTTTCTCTTTATACCTTTAACCGTTTGGATAGCGCATGACACGAACACCAAGAATAGCTCAATTGGCCCGGAACAGCATTGTGTCGGTATATCGCCAGGTGCAAACTTTCAGCAGGTATTGCCCTCATGATTCCAGAACAGCCGGCTCTAATGTATCCAGAGTTGCCGACGGAAGGTTTCGTGTTCAAACGGATCAAGTCAGGCTCCTATAGTTCGGGTTTTATTTTGAACATTTTCGAGATACCATCGAACAGGCTGAACGGGCACATGTTCAGTCGGCTACGAACATGAGCGAATTATTGACGGCTTTGGAGAAGAAATGATCGGTGACACCTGCAGGATATCTTCGCTAGCTTACCAGCAAAAACACAAGTGCTGGGAAACTGCTGGCCACCAGTTGGCAGTGATGGGTCACTGCTGGCTGAAATCTGCCGCTCATGGCCCATTAGTGGTCCTTTGGTGGCAGCGCCATCATTTGGCGAGCCATTGATGGCCCTGCAGCATCGCCGTGAATTGTCGCCTCCAACCAAATGCCACTAGTGGCCCGTTGCTGGCAACCAATGCAACCCCAACAGCAGGTGGAAGCAACGGGACTGCGCATGCGCTGACGCAACACTTGCTGTGTCTATTATGGTGCCAGTTAGTTGAAGACGACGCTATCGCCATCGTGTTATTTTAGTGGATGTTAAGAAACAAAATCTATATGTGGGGAGGCGAATTAATTTCCTAATGAAATTTTACGTCGACGAAGATATCAGATTAAGCCGTGAAATATAGATTACAGCCATAAAATGCACCCACTCCATTCCCATGAATAACAATTTATGGAATGGAGTGGATGAATAACAAGAAAACATTTTAAACCGCTTAAAACAAATATCCTGGAAAACCATTAAAACAACGTTTGTTGAAAAAAAAAAAGAATTATACGCGTACAAAATTTATTAATTATTTGAAAGAAAAAAAAAGCAACGCTATGTGGTGTACTCATCCATGGGTTGAATACACAAGACTATTATTAATTATTTTTAATTATCTGAAAGAAAAAAAAATAATTATACGCGTACAAAATTTATTAATTATTTGAAAGAATAAAAAAGGCAACGCTATGTGGTGTACTCATCCATTTGTTAAATATACAAGACTGGAAGGAATTCGTTTCTAAAAATAACGAGAAGTAAAATAAAATATCTTTACTCTTTAAAACAAATGTAGTTTCGGACAACAGAAAGGAAAGACACGACGTTAAAGATGTAACAGAATGTGATATGAACCCGGGTAAATATATATTTATTCAACAATCTCTTTTCAAGACGGCAAGGACAGTACAAAACTTTTGAAAGCGACTCTAATTATGTACTCTCTTTGAAAAGTTCCCTTAAGGTAAAAAAAACAACTATCGTTACGTTGAAAAAATTAATTTATCAATTATATGAAACTGACTTTTATGAAAAATACCTCGCAATATTGTAAAATGAAAGGGTCAAGCATTCCATTACACATTGCATACCAAACAGACAGCTTTAAGCATATGCTCGAGCGTGGCAAATTAGTCCGGTCGGTAGGGAGCTCAGCTACCACGCCAACGGCCCTGGTTCAGATGCAAACGGGTGTTTTTCCGGTCTGTCGAGAAAATTTCCCCAGCGCAGTGCGTTAATTCACAAGCTTCGTAAGTGTAGAAAACAAAAATTGTAGCTTTGGGAATCTGCGGTTATCCTTGCTTTTTCTTTTTTTTTTTTAATATTATGGCTACTACTGAGAAATTGGCAGACAAGATTCGGGAAGCTACCAGTTAGGTCACGTGGTTGCCGGCTGCCAGTAACGGCACACTAGCGGAATACATTAGGCTAGCCATCATTTCTGGCACGTGCTTGCAGTGCCACTGAATTGCCACTTGTGGCAGCTACTGCCTGTGATGGACAACTGATGGCCCTGTTGTGGCATATGACAACTGATGGGTGCCAAAAGTTGGCCTGAACTGCTGCTCCTTCTGTTGGCGGCCCGGACATTTTATTGACGGTTCGGCAGCGGTAACCTAGTGCTGGGCCAGCAATACTGTTTTTGCTGGGTTATAGAGCGTGCACTACGTCTTCTTGCCGCCGTCATTAGTAAAAGAGCTGGCGGAACTGTTTTTATTAACACGGTATCTCTAAATCCGTGGCATATCAATGAATAGTTGTTGATTATGTTCTTACCATTAGACATATCATCTCAATTGATTTAATGACCTAACAGTTTTACCTGCTGTATAAAATAAATGACACACAGTATTTTCTTTCAAACAGAATTTACATTAATAGTGAATTTGTTTAAGCAAATGTTTACAATGCCTTATATCTCCAAATTAGCGACTCGGCTTTAACTAGTCCTTGTTTGAAAAGTAATATTGGAATGCGAATAAATATTTCCGTTTTCAAATAGAAGATATAACCAGATACACATGGTCGTACTGATTTGCTTTCAGTTGGGTTAAAACTGTGTAATTTTCAACAGATCCATCTGGTTCCGCTCATAAGAAGTGAAACTATCGCTTGGTGATAGTTAGCAAGTCTGCAACATTTTCTGTCATTTAATGCCAATAGGTATACTGAAGTTGCTTTCCTTAGCACATATTTCTCAACTGTTACATTCCTTAACAATATTACATGATCACAATTAAATTATATGTTAACTTATGGTATTAATTATATGTTCGGTAGTGGAGTACCTGCATGGCTTTTCCTGTCTTCACGAGATTATCACTCTCCATTAAATTAATTTTAGGGGACAATAACGGTAATACCTAGTCATAAATGTAGTTTCTTTACATCATTTCAGATTCCAAGGTTGCGAGCGTCTTTCAGAACAGTTGTCGAATATATATTTATTAGATTTTGTAAATAAGAACCTGTAAATTCTAACAACAAGTAAGTTTCTATTAAATTCATACCATGGTGTGCTAAATGTTTAGTTACGCGGAACATACATTAAAATTGAGCTTTTCACCAAAATATCAAGCATAACACAAATGCACAATCCAGGAATACGACATTTCGAATGTACATTTGGATAAAATATATCAAGTCACTGCATTTTTAAGAAATATTGCATTAAATGTTTTGTTTCAATTTTTTAAATCCATATTCTTTTACTATAAACACTTAAACATATTAGAAATGATGTTTGCATTACACTACTGCATGTGGTTCCAGATTGATTAAAGTAGTCATTATACTTCAAAGATATTGTGGGGTGTTATTTTCTGATTTTTGTTTCTCCAACTAATGAAGCCATTGAATCGAAGTTACCATATTGAATCATCGATTCAATAAAGTGCCATCATTCATACTTTTTTGCTTCTCAAATGAATTATATCAAGCGCGAGTAAGGAACATTGACCTAGATTTTGCATTGTCTATAATAGCATGAACTATTGAAATGCAAAGCTTCATCTTTCTCTACTTGTTTCTAAAGTCACCGTTTATACGATATTCCTTAAGGTCATCATTGCTATGTTTATTTATTGTGAATTTCTGTATAATCTTTGTTTCCGGTTCCTACTAGATCTCCGTTAACAAACAACTACTTTAAGTTCAAAGTACTACAGCGTGAAGCTTACTCTACATACCTAGGAATGAGAAAAGCAACTGAATAAAGGTGAAGGGCTTGATGCAGAAATGCCTTAAAAATAATGATACTCCTATTTTCGACAATATTAACCTTCTTTGCAATCCGACTGAAAAGAAATTTCGACATGCCGAAGCAGTTTTAATTTTAAAAAAAATACAAAGCAATGTGTGGTAACGTCAGCTGTTATGTGGAACTCACTTTGTCTTCGCTATGGCTAACTGCTGAAAGAAATGTTCGGAAAAAAGGCAAAAACCAAGAAAATCAACTCTACGCAATGATAAAATAACGTTCAATCAAAAAAATCTTTCCAGGTACAAACGCAGAAATGGTAACTACTAGTACCTATTACCTTGCATCCCGAGATCAAGGACTTTCTCAAGACAAAGGCAAAGCAGAGTTAAGTGTTGTGGGTTGAAAGGAATACAGTTGGAACATTCTGTCCCTGAAAGTGACACAATGGATTCTTAGTGTCGAAATACATCGGGCGTAAACACTGTCTACAATTGAGCATAGTGGTCGTAGCGTCGTTCCTATAAGTTATCCTTGAAGTTTTCGCTGCTGATCTTTCACGTTCCCATTTAAAGTATTTCACTTTTGTTTCTAAAGATTTTAATTTTCTGGAATTTGATCTGTTCACTACGTTTTCAGCTTACATAGATTATTTAGACCCTGAGCTCTTGTAACCAAGTTTTCACACTGTTCATCGAAATTCCTTATTTGCTGGTTCTTTAAATGATCATTACATTTTTTATTTCAATTACTTTTTCAGACCCAAAAAATTGTCACGATGCTTTTAAACTGTATTTCGAAATTTTTAATTACTGACATTTTAATATACGTTTTTTTACTTGTATTTGTAGTCCATAATACAATAGCATTGGTTTAACAAAGAATTACGAATTTTCGTAGAGTACGTTTTGTTTGAAATAATTAGTAAAGATTCTGTGACATATACGAAATTTTTGAGGAAACAGTAAGTGCACCTAATTTTTCAGACCCTTGTGTCCGTTTTTCTCCTTTTAATTCTTTAGAATTACTTTTCGTATTATCACATGTTTGCCTAATCACATGGTTTCAAGGGAATAATACGCATAAAGTTTAAAATTAAAACACTCATTTTGGAAAAGTTTTTAAACCTCAAATTACATTTTTACTAGCGAGTAGCTCCATAATTTCATAACTGTAGGCTCATGACGGATAGCGTTGTCTCACGTCTGGCATCGGTGAACCTTGGCTTGTCCCCATACTCCCTTCTACTTGTTGGTTTTTCCTCCTCGGACCACTTTTTTAAGGCATTAACCACAGCTGACTATGAGCACACTACAAACCTTTCCGTGAAACAATGGCATTTGTTTAACGAAAAGGCTTGCCTTTGTCAAATTCTGTTACGTCCGCTGAATTTCCCATTATAAGACATTCACTGCTTAACAGAATACTATCAGGTGTCATTTATGCCGGTTCGTGACTTCACACGGACCGCCGGTTACCTTCAGTTGTTTTTGTAAATACGCGCTGGTCATAACAGGGAACTAACTGAATTAATGAAGTATCTGCGGCAACAATTAGACGTCGCAAATTATTCTGGTTTTGTTATTGCATAGTTGTTCAAAGTACGTCTGCATTTCGCCGTACAACTATGGAGGTGAGTGTTGCCGAGTTAAGAAATGAAGTTTAGTTGTGCGATAACACACAGTTTCTTAAACAATGCTGAGCGATAATGCAGTTTCTTACGAAATGCAGTATTGAAATCATGCCACAGCCTATTAACAATCCTCAGCTTGCCCCGTGCGGTTTCTGTTTGTTTCCAACAACGAAGGAGAAGATCCGTTGCGCAACAGACGACTCTGATGCTGACGTTATTCAAGCTGTACAGGGGTCACTAAAGCAACTTCCAAAAAATAACTTCACCACATGCTTTGAAAAGGGGATTGAACGATGGAACCGTTGCATATCAACAGAGGGAAGATACTTTGAGAAATAATAACATATACTTTGCTGTACCTTTATTTCTCCATTCTATGTGATTTTATTTTAAGTCTTTGTTGTATGGCCGTTGTACCATCTTTTTTTGTGTATCAATTTGCTCTCACTCATCCATTCGCTAACACTGACAGTGCTCAGTCACACATCCAGAGGCGAACACACACGAACTCTTTAATCTACAAACTTAAATGTTCTTTCATTTGTTTCGTTTCCTCATTAGGAGCCATATGTGTACCTTCTGAATTATGTGGTGCTGATTCTCGTACAGCTCTTGGTATATTTTCCTTTTTTTTCTTGGCTCTTCGACCAGATAGCGGATTCAATCAGAGATAATTCCAGAGACAAACGCTAGAGACTTTTAAGAATCAAGTTTACCTAAAAAATGGGCTTAGACGCATTCTGCAAAACACTTCGCTGCACTTAGATGACATTATTAATCATAATTTTTTTCAACAACAGCGTACAACTGCAAAAATGTGGAAAAAGATTGAAGGAATTAACAGAAGGAAGTTCTAACTGCCTATTTAAACCCCACTTTAAAGTTAAAGGTTTTTCATACCGTTTTTTTTTCATTTCATTATTAAAAAAATGTTGCGGGAGGTCTGAACTGCAGAATTACGGATAAAAGTTTGAACACGAAGCAACAGTTAACCGAATTTCATCGAAAAAGCAAAGAAAACCTATCAGGCACAGAAGTGTTTTACATTTCTGTGTGAAATACATCGACCAATGCCTGTAATGTTAAGTACTACGCTTTGTAAAACGTTTCTACAACATTTGACATTTGGACAATGTTAAAATGCCAAAACATATTGCTTTCAACTTTGATTGTTTTTTCTGTGTAGCTAGAACACCTTCTTATTATCTTCTTAAAAGGAGTAGCGATTCCATGAGATCCTGCATAATAAATAATCGCAAAGTGTTTTTAGCAAGCACCCATACTATGCTAAAGAGAAATACTGACAACCCCCTCTTTCCAGCGTGTCAAGTGGTTGTGTGATCCCCCTACATTATTCAGACGACTCTAAACGATGCTACAGTGGAATGTCCTAGGTTTCGTTTAATATCAGAGTCAACGAGCATAAAAGGGACGTAACATAAAAGGCAATAGTTGTTGGTAAAGTAACCACGGCCATATCTAGAGAAGTTAAATTCAAGTCAGCTACTGCCATGTGGGATGATATAAAGAAATTAGCTACCAACTCCTAAATCTCCAGCCACTCGAGAAAACTCGATCATTACCAACAGTTATACTTGCAATCATTGCGTCTTACTGGAATCGCCACAAATTTGTAGTCAATTCTTCGAATAACCCTTTCTTCCTACCAAGTTACCGCGGGCGCAATCAACGTTACACCTCGTTTCTTTAAATGAACATTACATTGTATCTATTTAACGTCAGGTCAAGTCACTGCGTTCATATTGTTGAAGCGTTTCATTATTCAAATTGCCGTTTCGTCTATCCTTTTTAAAACAGGCATCTGGTTCATGTGCGACAGCGTGAAAACGCTTATTTATATATTCATACGCCAATAAATAGGACTACTGGTATAGGGTTTTTAATAATTTTCATTTTTTTTTAAATACCCGTTCAAAAATCATTTGCCGTTCACCAAAGAATATAAATTTCATTTTTTTATTTGAAAACAGGCTGTGTGCAGTTCTTACACTTAATTTCATCCATTCTTTTGCTGATTAAATTAACGTTGTAGATGCATGTATTCGAAGTCCTCATCTTCAAGTTCATCAATAATGGTATTCACTTGTTTATTTCTCTAAAGTGATTTAATGGGCATTAGTTTTTTATTAAAACGAGTATGCAAAATGTCAAAGCTGTTGTTCTACACCTTCGTTATTAACGTAAAGGTTTTTATAAATATATATATGAGACATTATTGTCATCAATCTGCAATTTTTAAGGAATTTAGCAAAAACCGCTCGGATCCAAGTGAGACGAGATTTATTCAAATGTGCATTTTTAAATAATATTGTTTTCGATTATTTTTACGTGACATTAAGATTTAGATAAGGACAGATAAAATTTAAGCCTTAGGCAGGGATAATAAACGTGATTGTTTACGTAAAATATATTTTTTCGAAAATATTCATCAGGCCATGAAATTAAAGTTTAATCAGGAACAGATTCTCCGCCCATGCTTTTCCATCTCTTAAACTGTATATGTTCTAGATCAAAAAATATATTTTTAAACGTTTCAGTTTCTATGACCATCCCTTTGATGAATGTAGAAACTTGGTCTTTCAGGGCAAATGGTGATTTTCGTAAGACATTATTTTTACAGGCAATCAAATTAGTGATTTCATCCAATGCCAAAATTTAGTAATTAAACGCTTTGGAAGTTAACAAGAAATTAAATTGCTTCAACAAATGATTGAATGAAAATTAAAGGTGTGAGTACGTTTGCTTTCACGTGAAGCCCTATTTCAGAATCAGGCCTATTATATTGGTGGCTACTTTTGGGTAGTGCCTTAAGCATACGTGATTGTATGTGTAATAAAAATCGCGCATAAAAATTAATTACAGGAATTCCAAATTGATTTTTTTTAGAAAATATAAAAAACCCATTCCTTAAAGCAATACTAGAAGCCTTCTAATTAAAAAAATCTTTTTTTTGTTTAAGTTTGGATGATTATAAGTGTCCAAATATCAGACCTTACGTACAATTCCAAAAAGCAAACAGCGGTTTTTCATTCGGCCTGGAAATTTACATTTCACAATAAATCACGTGGGATGTATTCATGTGAAGACAGTGCACATAAATGGTCCAACATACTCCACTTTGTCCTACGATATGAGCCCCTATACGGTGGAAAAGCTTCTCAGTGTGAAACACTAAATATTTCTTTATGGAGAATAATATGCAGATGGCATAGATATCCATTCATACAGTATTCGTTGTAGGTTCAATTTTTTTCTGTCAGGAATACAGGAATGAATGATTGTAAATTACTTGCTCATCATTCATTCCTATATTCCTGACAGTTTAAAAATCTGAGTGTTCTCGTTATATATTACAAAATAGTGGTAGAAGATGCTTGAGATTTATCTGTTTTGTGTTATTAAGGCCTAGTGAAAGGCGTATTTAGCGTAAAGTGCAGCAAATTACCTGAAAAGAAAAAAAATTAAATTTTCAATCTCTTTAATTATAATTCATTTTTTGAATAATAAAGTGAAACTGATCTGTATTCGTAATGGATGTATACACTATATATTAGTCGGTGCCAAATTTTAGAAATCAGTGCTAGATGATGTATAAAAATACTGACGCATTAGATATTCCAAAAAAATAGCACTTATGTAAAAAGGAATAAGTGCGACTATACAAAATGTAGCACTTCTATAACTTGGTGGCCCACAGTCCATTTAAATATCAAATCTTCGTAAAAAAATAATAATACGTTTTGCACGAAAACGATCATCTAGTAGCGCTGTTCTGTTTAAAAATGCATTTTTTTAGTTCAAAGATTCAAGAAAAGAAGGCAATATAGACTAAAAAAATTGTGAATGCGATGAAATCAACGAACATAGAGATATTGAGTTAATTTGTTGACACTATCGCAACAGAAATTATTCTTAACGTGCCCCTACCTGAAGGCATTATTAGACGTTCAAGCCTCAGCCAACTATATACACCCCCGAATAATGAATGTCATGGACAATGGGTTCCTTCGGTTGTGGAAGTGTGGAAGGAGTTGTCCAGTATTGGTACACTCTGGAATTTCTAGATTTTAGCCAGCAACCGGAAATCAGTGAGTGTGAAGACCGCATTGGCCCCGGAATGTTGTGATTCTTGCTGATTAACCTTCTCTGCACCAAATGTGGAGACAAGGAATTTCTTTAATGGAGTTGCGACATAAGCTTGCGCAACGTCTTTCATAAAGGGGAGTGTGCATCAGATCTGGTAAAGAGTTTATTGTGGGTGACAGTGTTGATGGAGCGAGGATTTTTAAAACACTAAAGCTGACTGGTATCGCAAAAGGTGAGATACACCAGTTCTTTAAACATTATAAAAATAACCTCGATTGACTGTCTATGAGGCGTAACTGTTGTATGGTGACAATGTCAGGAACGAGATCGCCGTCATCTCTGATTTGTAGGGAGAAACAGGAGTTTCTGTGAGAAGCAGTTGACCGAAGAATTGAATTAACGCTGTTTCCAACCCATTTCTCAGTGAAATGTGGACAAGAAATGCAAGAACATCGACCCTGGCAGTCGCATGCCTGTACGGAAAGCAATAAATTCTATGAATAGCCCGAAAATTCGTCTACAGTGGTGTCGGGAACAACGAGACTTGGCGCTGAAATACTGGAAAATAGTCATGTTGTCCGATGAGTTGCGATTCTCTTTGTTCTGTCCTAAGGAAGTGCAGATAGTTTAGCTGGACCCCTATGAAACAGTGGCTGTACTTTGAATTGAAAACACAATTCAATGTTCTGGAGATCGTGATGTGATACAGTTCATTTTCTTTATATACGGAACGCCTCCATTAATATATCTGGATGGTTGCATGTGCTACAATAATAATGTGGACACTCTTCCCGATCAAGAATGTCCTGCAATGTTTTATCCAGCGCCTAATGACTGATTCATGGATATGGGTGGTACAGTATATCGTGCAAGATGTGTTCAACAGTGGTTAACCGAGCATAAATGCGACAATAACCATCTTCCCTGGCCACCATGAAGCAAAGTAAAAATATGTGCATCATATTAGAAAATCAGATCTTGGAGCAAAGTCATCTTCCTTCAAACCTGAGCCAGTTAACAGACTGTCTAGATGAGTAAGGGCTGTCCAGTTTTAGGGCTGTCTAGTTGAGACCTGGTACGCTGTAGACGTAAAATCATACCAACCCCTTGTGGAACCTATGCCAAACCGCTTGCATGCTGTATTAGGGCAAGAACATGTCCAACCAGTTATTGAACAAAGGTTGCTAATTCTGAGAATGCTATATGTGGCTTTTATTATAATACTAGCTGTAAACCCAGTTGAGATAAGGATACAACGGGTTCTAGATATCACTTATTGCTATTCAAGCGTCTATTAACAACGGTGGAAAATATCTTTGTACAAGATTTCTTTTGTAAATATATTTTCGAAATCTGGAATAGTTTTCCTTGTTCTGCCCACGGACTACTTTAAATGTGACATCAAACCGTCGAACTCTTGACAATGCAATATAAAGTTATCCATTGCTAAACACTGGTTCAGGAAGGTGCAAATTCTTACTTTCACTTAGTTTTTGACCGTGATACGTAGTAATGGTCATAGCAAAGGCAAGAGTTTCACAGGGAATTGTCGTCGTCTTAATGTCAATGGGAGGCCTATATCAGTAGGTGGGAGGTCAATTCGAGAAACAAAAGATGTTTTACCACAGGCTGATCCTGGTAATACTTCTGCAATAATCAAATTTGGCTTTAGTGCTTTAATTTCATTGCATAAACCAATGGGTTGTTCCATTGCATAAACCCTGTTGTGTATTGAGGTTTCTCAGGAACATGATAATAGCTCCAATCTTCAACTTGAGTCTGTGAAGTGGTATTCCTGATGAAGTTTGCTCATTTAAAAACTCTATAGGATAATACTGTTCAGTATTTTCTTCGCCATCGGAACCAATTGAATCAGAGCTTAAGTATGTGCTTGCTGTTCCCTTCAAGAGATCATGAACATTCTCATTTAATTTGTACACATCAGAGTTTTTGGGACACAGACTGGTTTTCTTTGCAAATGCTTTAAAATCAGATATTTTGAAGTTCCTTTGGGGAGAACTTCAAATATCTGATTTCAAATGCTTTAAAATCAGATATTTTGAAGTTCTCCGCAAAGATGGGATTTATATTTTTCAAACAATTCTTGTGCATTGGGTGGTGAAACAAGGATAAGAATGTATGCAAATAAATCTCGTAGTTGTCTATGCATGCTGCAAACTGATGCTTCATCTAATGTTTTCTCCAATATTTTATCATTCTGAATTAAACCTTTCTGCAATACAGCTTCTTGGATGCTATCATATGGAATTTCATTGACCGTTCTTAAATATGTAAAGCTTTTCGCTCTAGACGAGTAAAGTAGCAGTAGTCTCAAATAATATCTTTCTGGATCAGAGTCAAGGTTGACTGAATACATTCCTCCAATCACCTTATCTCCACCCCATTTTCGTTGGACCCATTGTCTTTCTTTTTGATTAAAAACATAATGATTTGGCATGTCGCTATATGAAATGGATTGCGGATCTTCATTCCGCTCATTTAGTTTGAACCATGCTGCCAGCATTGTATCTCTCTGAGCATTATGAACAACTGCATTTCGATCATTATTTAAATACTCCGGATTAAAGGTAATGTTCTGTTCTTCATGAAGGTGAACTGGTAA
This sequence comes from Macrothele yani, assembly GCA_039090855.1. Classification (NCBI taxonomy): domain Eukaryota; kingdom Metazoa; phylum Arthropoda; class Arachnida; order Araneae; family Macrothelidae; genus Macrothele; species Macrothele yani. The sequence continues at coordinate 96,725,207 of CM077034.1, read as the reverse complement.
CCTAACTATTGTATGAGATTGATGATGCCTATCATAACCAAATATTTGTCACATTGCCTCAGGTGCGCTAACGTATCAGGAATCAACATGACTTTTACTTCGTCGTATTTTCTGTTGTACTCTGTTATATGCACATTTTCACAGTCATGACTTTTGTTTACGTACTTGAAAACCTATTTCACGCTCTTCGCAGAAGCGCACACCTCGACATTAATGTGGCAAATGTACTTCAACAAACGGTACGGATTATAAGGGACAATCCACCCGTTTACAATAATTTTACCACGTACAGTTGTGGTGGCACTATTCTTTCTACAGCTATATAAAGGATACCCTCTTTTGTTAGCTACTGTTTCATTTTGGAAAGACTTCGGAAATTGCTTGGTACATTTGCCATCTTCCATACACGGTGAATTGTGATTATATCACCACACGGGCCACGAGCCATGTGTTTTGAAACAGTTGCATGTAAAACTGGTAAATGCTTTTTATCTGGTATTTCTGCCGATATAATTTGGTCAGTTTTCTCAGAAAATGTTGGTTTGTCCTTTTCTTTCAAAATCAGGAGCATATGAGCATGTAGAAGCCCTCTTTATTGGAATTCGGGTACATGAACTTTGGCGACCAGAACTCCAAAAATATGCCTTTTTCTTATATCATCCATTAATTCTTTCAACTTTCAGCGCAAGACTTGCAAATAAATGTGGTTGGTTGGTTGGTTGTTGGATTTTATTGGCGCAAGGGCCAGGTTTGGCCAAAGAGCGCCAGACTAAGAACTATCAGCCACAGATTTTTAAAAAACGTGGAAAATGATTAAGAGCAGACAGGCTTGGTAAAAGTTGAAAAAGAGTATGATGAAAGCTGTGAAGACAAGGTAGTTAATTAGGTTTATATAAAAATTTATTAATTGACTATTATAATTATAATTTTTTTTTTTAAACAGAACTACACAAAGGATGAGTCACTCTCCTCCCCCCACACTCCTCTGCAATGCTGGCAGAGGGCGGGGACGAACTGTCACTCTCTTCCCCCCCATGTTCCTCTGCAATGTTGTTTGAGGCTGGGGACGAACTGTCACTCTCCTCCCCCCTATGTTCCTCTATAATGTTGGTTGAGGGTGGGGACCTCGCTGAGGCCGAGACAGTTGGATGGACACTGCACACCTTTGCGGATTGAGGGCCGGGTCTTCCGCACGTGCAGGCTTTCGGCTGGAAACTGGAAGAGACGGTCGGCAGCAAAAGAGAAGGCCCAGAATCAGGTATTCGAAAAATCTCGAGCTCGGGGAAAAACACCTGTGTCGCTTGGTCAGCTGTAGATCGCTTGGCAAGGGCGGCGAGAGCTACAGGGCGCGGAACAAAGGGCTGCACGGGTTGTGGCAGAGACTGAACTACTGCGGCAAAAGTACGCTGTCGGGTGGTGGGTATACCCAACTTGGCCTTGGCAGCAGGGTACGAGAGGCCTTCCAGGGTCTTAAGGCGCTGGATCGCCATCTCGTCCTTCCATTTCATACAGTTCCGGGAGTAAGCTGCATGGGCCTCACCGCAGTTAACACAGCAGGCCGCAGAAGTGCAACCTTCCCCGTCATGTTCACTGGAGCCACAATTTGCGCAACGAGCGGAACTCTTACAGAAACGCTGTGAATGCCCGTACCTCTGGCACCTGAAACAGCGCAGAGGACTGGGAATGTACGGGCGAACTCCACAGACCAAGTAGCCAGCCTTGATTTCGGTCGGAACTTTCGGGGAGTTAAAAGTCAAGATGACATTTTTTGACTTAATCATGGAACCATCACGCCGGAACATCATACGACGTGCAGCAATAACACCTTGATCAGCAAGTTCAGTCACGAATTCGTCTTCACTGCATGGCAAGAGATCAAACTCCGAAATAACACCCCGAGAGGTGTTAAGAAACGGGTGAGGTGTCACTTTTACAGGAATGCCTTGAAGACTAGTGAGGTTCAGAAAAGTGTTACTCTGAGAAACACTGCAAGTTTGGACAAGCAGGTCCCCAGAGCGAAGCTTCCTCACAGACTTCAAGGGGCCAACCGCAGCGTCCAAAGCTTTAGAAATGAAAAAGGGAGATCTGGTGGACAGTCTCTCATGCGGATCGATGGATTCTACAAGCAAGTGAGTAGCATGCGTATTCACAGCAATCGAGGGGAGACGACGCTTCGGAGCGACTGGTACAGCTGCCGAAGAAGAGGTTCCACATTCTTGGTCCAGGTCAAGGTCTAAAGACCGTTTAAGGGTATGAGACTTGGTAGGTTGAGAAGACGAAGGACAGTCGTTGTCAACTATCATTTTGTCAGGTGACTTAAATTTGGAGTTTTTGTTCTTTTTACCCATGGAAAAAAAGGAGGAAGATTCGTCTGCAGACTACTCCACCCACCACCGAGCCCTACAAGGGAGAACTGGAGGTCTGCAAGCCAAGAAAATGACGCTGGACACAGTTCTGGAGCTTATACGTTGCAGATATAGTCCGTTGGCTGTGATCACACGCACTCGGCGGACACTTCGGCCTCCGGGTACCGTCATGCCAACGCCTTTGGCATGATCCCACAGCCCCCGGGCTCACCCTGCCGTGCTATACGACAAAAAAGCCGCTAAAGCCGTGTACACAACTTGGTACAAGACTTCTGACTAGAGGTGGGTTAGTCTCTAGCCTCCCGTTTACAGCGAAGCCGGGGTCGAAGAGGAGTGTTGGTACACAGGAGGCACTTATCCGGTCTCCTGCGACCTCAGCCGCCAGACATCCCATTTCCGCCTCACGGGTCTCCGCACGCGGCAAACATGCAGGTAGGTCTAGCACCCAAACCAGCTAAAAGGAAAAAAGAAATCCAAAGAAGACAAATCCTGGAAGGGAACCTAAACGGAATCTCAGCAACCTACGAACTGAGCGGTTAATATAATACAGTTAGTGGTGGAGGGTAACAAAACCACAAGACCGGGGTGTTAGTGCATAACGTGGTAGCGATTAGGTAAAGTATACAACACGGGCAACTAGCCAGTGGAGAAAATAAATAAAAACGAAAAAGCGAGACACAAGACCAGCTCGGGATCGTGGGGCCGCGACTCCCCAACAGCTGGATGAACAGCCGTCCCTGCATACACCATCAGCACCAAAATAAAAAACAAGCGGTGGCATGACATCAGATGTTGACCAGTCACAAGGTCAGCTCGGGCCGTGGGGGCGCCGCTCCCCAAATAACTGGAAAACCAGTTATCCCCGTGCGGGGCACAAATAAATGTGGAAGGTTTTCGACAGATTGACTGTTCAAGCTCTCAGTAATTTCTTCTCATCTCGGGTAGCAAGTCATAGTAAGGAGAAGATCAAGCTTGAGATATTTTCTGATTATCGCCATTGCATCCTAATAATTTTGCACCATATTTCGTGGAATACCTTGAAATGAAGATGGCAAAATAAGAGCTTTTCCAGGAAGAAAATCATCATCTCCAGCATTCTGAATTTGGTCCATCATACCTTTATACTTTTCGACACTTAACGGAGACTGATTTTGTTGTATGTAATTCAGTGTATTAGTTTCCATTCTTACATACACATCAACATTGTATTGCTGCGTAAGCTTTCCCTCGCTTAATAATGGATTAAATTCGTCACGGATCGAAAGACGATGTTATAGTATTGCATTTGTGTAACCCTTGACCGTGGCTTTGTACATTGGTAAACAACACTTTGTAAAAACGTTGGGCTATGTTATAATGGAATGCCAGTTGAATTTGTTACGTAACGCATCTCTGAAGCCATGTCAGAATGATTCGCATCACATGACGTCCCACCAGCAGGTGTGATCTTTGTTGCTATGCCAACAAAACAAAGTGATATGCGCGTGAACTGTGCGCGTGTAGGTCATGACGTCACATGCACGAAAACACGAAAAGCTAATCTGACGTCACAAACATTTGTTTCTGAGTTCTTGCTATGAGGACTTAAAAAGTGATCCAGGTCGAAGACAACTTAGCTTTTTATATATAAGGACGAGGACGCCACTGTATTTTTGACATGTGAACTACATGAACGTTTCAAAAAGGCAGTTTCTCGTGGAAGACTCTACAAATTGTGCCAAAATCACTCTCCCATAAAGGTGAAGGTTAAACAAAATAAACTCAGGTGATTTAAATTAACTTTCTTATATACGTATATTAAACCGCAAATCTCTTGCTTTATAAATAAGGAAACGTTTTATTCTGTTTCAAAAATTACAAAGTTTCACCGTATCAATGTGTGGATAAATAAACTGATTTTGTTATGTGGTGACAACTAATGGACTTTATAATACTTCTGTAAATTTCACATATAAAGTCTCATCAAATACTGGGACATTGAATATGTAATTTTAATGTTCGTAAAATCGTTGATTTTCATCGAAAAGGTTCTAATATGTTTAGAACTTTCTGCGCAAGGTACTCTGAAAAACATCATGGAATTCTGAAAGACAACTTAGCGCAAAACTATGATTTTTAGGGATATCTGAAACAACTCTAAATTATATTCATTGGATGTCACACTGAATATTGACACTGAACGACGAATTTTAATAAAATGTATTCCTTTTCTATTTGGCATATAAGTACATCTTCATGAATAGAGTTCCGCAGGAACAAAAACCAAATTAAAAAAAAACGGCGCATACCTTTACTGGGAACTTCACGCTATATTTACTGACATTATTTACTACATCTAATTGAAAGAGTGAGGGAATATGAACTTCCATTGTGCATGGCTTTTATTGATTATGAAAAGGCCTTTTATTCAGTGAAACCATCAGCAGTTACAATGGCTTTGAAATCCTGCGGTATTGATACATTAATATTATTAATAACATCTATGAAAATGCAAATGCAAAAATTCGGCTGTTTGAGAATACAGCACACAAAAAAGTTGGAAAGGTTGTGAGACAAGGTGACACCGTATCTCCCAAGCTCTGTAATGCCACATTGGAAAATGTCTTTCAATCACTGAACAGGGGAAACAAAGGGATAAAGATAAATCATTAGAGAAATACGGGATTACGCCATATAATACAAATTTTGAAGATGCCAATCCGATTTTGGGGATAAAGATAAATGGAGATTATCTAGCTCATCTTTGTTTTTCTGATGACGTTATCATTTTTGTAACTACCCTATCAGAGCTACAGTGTATAATCCAGGAACTTGCTGACAAGAGTAAAGATGTGGGATTAAAAATGAACTTTCAGAAGACAAAAGTGATGTACAATGCTTTTACAAGAAATGAAGATTTATCGATTGATGGAGAAAAGCTGGGGATAACAGATGCCTACGTTTATCGTTGACAGCAGATATCAAGAGAGGGTCATATTGATGAAGAAATTAATCAGCGTTCTAAACTTGCCTGGAGAGCTTTGGGAAGAAGCAGCATAATTTTCAAGAACAGTATGCCATTATGTCTTAAAAGAAAAGTGTTTGATCGATGCATCATTCCAGTTCTTACGTATGGTGCAGAGACGTGGACCTTAACTAAAAGAGACATACAAAGGCTGCAGACAACTCAAAGCAGCATGGAGAATTGCATGCTTGGTGTAACCAGGAGAGATAAGAAGAAGAACTCGTGGATCCGAAAAATGACAAGAGTGGAAGACATCGTGATCAGAGTAAAATCCCTGAAATGGCAATGGGCTGGACATACTGCCAGAAGGACAGACCATCGATGGACAGCCGAAATTTTGGATTGTATTCCAACGGACAGGAAAAAACCCAGAAGAAGACCACATGGGAGATGGGTGGATGAAATTCGAAAGTATGGGGGAGTAACTTGGAGGAGACTGGCACAAGACAGACAGTTGTGGTAGAGGCTTGGAGAGACCTTCGTCCTGCAGTGGATAGATAATGGTTGACAATGATGATGTTATATATATCCGATATTATTTACTACATGCTGTCATTTTACATTGATATTTTTCAATTGTAATAACTTTTACTAATGCGATATATTTGCATATAAAAATTGTTTAAAAACGGTTTTAGTAAAATAGCTTTAAATTAAATTATAATTATTAAACGTCTCCCATAGAGATTTGAAAGCCATAGGCAATAATTTAGTAAAACACCTTATTAAAGGTTCAACACTCGATAACCTTAATTTGTGGTTTCTTGGAAGTGCGTCTAAGTAATGTAGGATTAGTTTTCATGTATTTTAAGGTGTGCGAAAAGCCGAACCATAATGAGCATAATGCTTGTGTACAGCAATGTTAGCGTATTGTACGCAATTGACAGTTTGCAAACGAGACCTAATATTATAGGCACTAAAATTTGACCTGGACTTTTGTTTCTGATGCATCAGTTTGAAAATTTGTTCCTTTTATTATTGTGCGTTTGGCAACACTGGCATCTCATTGTACCAGAACGCCACTTGTTTCGTTAATTTTCGTTGCCATGACAACACCTGTATTGCAGAAAGAGAAGGTGTTTCGACTTCGGTGCAGCAGCAAATAATTATAAAATTTCTATCCTATGAAGGTGCAAGTGGTAGTGAAATTCACCAGTCTTCAAACACAGATTCGTGGTTTGTGTCTGTCTTGCTCATCCGTCTTCGAATGGTGTAAAGTGGTTAGGAAGGAAGACAAAATGTCGGGAACGAACCGCACAAGGCATGACCGGCAACTTCTGTTAACAACTCCATGACTGTGAGCGTAAATGAGCACATACGGAACAGCAGGAGTATTACTGTAAGTTATTTGAGCTCTGCCCTGAACCTTTGCGCCGGCAGCGTGCATACCATCATCCACGATGGGCTTCACTTCAGCAAAGTGTGCCAGATGAGTACTGAAGCAGCTGTCTGACGAGCAGAAAGCCAACACGCTGCAAACTTTGAAAATGTTGTTCCGAAGACATCAGAGAGAAGGAGACTGCTTTCTAAGATATCTGGTGACAGTGGACGAGATATGGATTCATCATCATACTCCGAAAAGTAAACGTGCAAGCATGCAGTGCAGACTCAGTGATTCGCCACCACCCAAATATTTCAAGATTAGTTCATCAGACCTGATCTTGGCTACGGTTTTTTTTGGGGGCATTAACGGTATTATTTTTATGGATTTCTTGGAAAAACGTCAAACAAACAATGACGCCTTTTACAGCGATCTCCTCAATAACTCCCTTAAGGCAGCACTGAGAAAGAAGAGGCTAGGACTTCTCAGCAGTGATTCCTCAGCAGTGGAGTATGCCTTCTCTAAGACAACGCCACGCCCCACACCGCTAAAGTGACTATGGAAACATTGGAGTTATTGCGACGGGTCATTGTACCACACTCTCCGCACAGCCCGAATATGTCACAACGTGACTACCACCTATTCGGCCCATTAAAGGAACTTTTGGGAGTGTAGAAGTTCAGATCAAATGAAGAGATGAAAATTGTCGTCCTGACATGCTTTAAACAACAGAGTAAAGAATTATTTGCAATTGGGATCCGGAAGCTTCCAGAATGCTGCAGCGGTATGGTAAATAAATATCTGATTAAGAAAAAAGCCCAGCTCAAATTTAAATCCTTATCGTATTTTGCGCCACCCCAAAAGGAAACACCCGCCAAATAATAGGTCACTAACCCACCGAAACATATGATTAACTTTCCAGGACTCCGATATTAAATAATTTTAAGCGGCCTTTTCGAAAAGCATGTTCCATTTGAAAAGCCTACGTATGCAGCCACCATCATAACCTCAAACATTAAATATCATGGAAGTTGTGGGTGATTCTGATGTTATTAGAAGCACCGAATCAGGATTTTGTTTTTTACAACTGATAGTTTGTTTGGCCGTTTAGACCCTTCTCGAAGGCAAACATATTCCAGAAAGCTAATTACTAAACATTCTTACTGTCCATTGAAATACTAAAAACAAGTTTAGTTATAAAGATATACATATAAATTTCATATTCAATTTTAGTTTTCTAGAATGTGTTTAATTTCCTATAATAGACGTTCTACTCTTTGCGATGCATTGGCCATATTCTTGAAATATTATATCTACAGACCGCTGACGCATATGCAATCTCACTGCATACACGATCAACCGGTGTGATGGTTAAAAACCTTACTTGTGTTATTACATATCAGTATTTACTTTGTAAAAAATAATTTGAACTTCCTAGTGTAAAAACTCTCCGGTATTTGACCGTAGAGATTAACTTTCATGAATATTTTCCATATTATATAAATCAGGAAGATGTGAATCCATTTATTGGTATAAATATGGCATGGATGTTACGTAAGACAATATGCAAAAACTTGAAAACTTTGTCGCCCTTGAGTGGAAATGGAAGCAGCGTCTCCCGGATAGAGCCCGAGTGTGGTAACCACTGCTCAACCCAGAACGACCAAATTTCATGTGCGATTTCCTTAACATCCATGTCACATTTACACCAATAATAGGGTTCACATCATCCAGATTTGTATTCTACAATGGTGTAATCCCGAATTTTAATCATTGATTCTCCGCATTAAATTTGTATGGAGTTTAATAATTTTCTAGAGATCACTAAAATACCTGTTTCTTAGAGAACCCGTAAAACACATTGAAAATTTTAAAAGGAACATCATCAAATATTTTCCGGACAGAACAAATTCTGTCAAACATCTAATTTCATATCGCTTCTGTAGAGAGGAGGACCCTCGTTATGTAGACGTTGCTTTGAAAGGTGCAATATTCCTACTTTGTGAATATGAGCCCAATTTTCATAATTCACTTTCTGTTGAAGATTTCGAGAGCTGAGAAAGAAACAGTTCTACGCAAAATGCTACACATATGAGTAAATTATAATACTGGAAAAGCCTGATCGAAAAAAAAAATTATGTTTATCTTTTTTAACATAACGATCCTAAAATGAAATCCCATATAATATTTTTTAATAAATGCCTCCATTGCGGATAGAGAGATTATTAAAACTGAAATCCTTGTTTACGGTTTAAAAATGTAAGAAATTGTATCGTTACAAAATGCAATATTTCTTTTTACCAGTTACTCCTTACCAATTCCAGAACCTTCAGATCATTGTTTTTGTAGTTAAAAATAGTGGGGTTTTTAATTTATTTTCTTGCTTTCCTAGAAGCCCAGCACATCTGCTAAATTTGATCCTTCAACACACTTAGTGCCACTGAACACATGATAGATTTAGAATATTCGACACTCTCCAAGAATACAAATCCTTATACGTTTGTGTACATCATGATTTTTCTTTCTTTTTTTTTTAATTTATAATTTCTTATAACTTTTATCAAACAGCGTATTCCTTGATATTACACTTAAGGTCAAATGACGTCGGGTTATAGGAGGGCTTTGCGTTGAACCGAAGGCAACGAGAAATTTTTCAAAACTGGAATTTCAGTAAACTACGTTTTAAATAATAAAAAACCGGAAATGAATTTTTAAATAAAATGTAGACATCTCCGCAATGCTAATTTATTATGTTCCAGAATGTTTAGTGTCCGCACAGATTCATTTGAAGAAGTAATTTCCCTTTAAACAATACCACATTGCATATAGCGAAGGAACTACACGGTGCCAGTGATACATTTTTGGGTGCGTATGACCTACGTAATTGTGTAACACTTTAGGAATCAGGGTTGTCCCACATCATCGTGATACGGTATTTCTAAATTTACCAGGTTATATTCAAAGCATGATTTAAGAAAAATAATTTCGAGTCTCTTAAACTCAAAAAACACGAGGAACAACCCATCAACGTTTGAAACATTTAAAGTTCCACAGTTCAATATATATACTAAAAAAACTTTTCAGTAACTTTGATAAAAATTTATTTGAAATGATAACTCGCACAGTGATCTTGTGGTAACAGCTCAGGCAAAACATCAACAGTTATGATACATTTATCTTTCATTACATACATCATGGAATGCAAAATTCGCGTACCATTAAAAAATCCATTTATCTCATATTGAAACAGAAATAGCTCAGCTAATCCAACGTAAATGTACTTTTAGCTTAAACGCAATGAAAGCTGATTTTATCCTTTTTCTTACGGTTTAACGGCAGTTGTTTTATGTGTGTTACGTATCCCAATTCTTTATTGACTGACAAATATTCACATGCACTGGTGTTCCAAAGTTAAGCATAATCTACAAAAAGTGTTATATTACATAAACGAGAAAGAACAGTTAAATAGGGTGTTTACTATTCACAGAAATATTAGTGAGAAACTAAATGCGCAGCACAAACCACAGAAAAATCATATGAACCCTGAAAACGTACTAACAGTTTAAAACGGTGAAAACAGCGAGGATTTTTTGGAGGCAAATTTTGAAAATGTTAATCCATTTCTTTGTGCAAATATGACACGGATGGTAAGTCAGATAATATAAGAAAACTTGAAACATTTACCGTCCTGGAGCGGAATCAAGCCCGCGTCTTCCAGATAGCGCCCGAGTATGCTAACCACTACACCACCAAGAACGACCAAGTCTCAAGTTTCCGATTAATTGGTATATAATCATCACAGGATTCGCTATTCGATGCAACCGACATTCATGTTTAGCGAATCTGGAGGTTAAGAATCCAATCCCGCGATTGCCTCGAGGGGCAGATAAATCATGAATGAAATACGGGATTAAACAATGTAACACAAATTTTGAAGATAATTGTTTTTGTTTTTTTTGGTGTAAATAAAAAAAAACGGATTATCATACACCAATATTATACCAATATTGTAAATGTTTGTCAATATTGGTGTAATGTCAAATTAATCTGAAACTTGAAACTTGGTCGTTTTGGGTAGTGTAATGGTTAGCATACCCGGGCGCTATCTGGGAAACACGGATTCGATTCCCGCTCCAGGACGACGAAATTTTCAAGTTTTCGGATATAATCATACTTACCATTGTCATATTTACACCAAAAAACGGACTGTTTTCTTCAAAATGTGTATTAAAGTTTGTAATCCCGTATTTAATTCATGATTTTCTGGAGGCGTTTCTGATTTGTAAAATAATTTAGCTAGGCATATGGTTACTTCTTAAAGCGGTACAAGTGTCCCACGAAGTCTCTTGCTGATCGCAAGGGGACAAAGAAGACTGTATAGCACCAGATCCCACTCATATACAACAGCACATCAGAGTTCATCCTGACTTCTGGCAGGATGAACTCTGATGATGCAGATCTTTTACCCCAAAGCATCCCACACGTGCTCTACTGCTTTTTGGTCTGAAGAAGGATCTTGCCGTGGCAAAAGTTTTATATTCTTACTTTCCAGATAACGACGACAATAGCAGCTCTTTGAGGACTCACGTTGCCGTTAAAAGAATGGGAATTTAGACCAACAGCACCTTAAAAAAACCTCACGTAGGGATCAAAGATTTCTTCGCTGTGTCTCCGACCTGTTAAAGTTCCATCATGATAGACATAGAGCGGTGTACTCTCGTTAGGCATTCCCAGACAAGTATACAGCCATTTCTGTAACTCACGTAGGGATCAAGGGTTTTTTCTCTGAGTTTCCGTCAGTTAAATTTATTAACGATAGACAGAGCTACGTGCGCCCGTTGGACATAATGTCATTAAAGAAAAATATGCCACAATCCCTATAACTCATGTAAGGATCAAGGATTTTTTCTCTGTATTTCCGATCAATTATATTTCCATCATGATAGACATACAAGATGCATAGGAAAGTCCTTAAACAGGAAATAACTTTTGAACGCAAAATGCTACAGTTCTGGAAGTAGTGTGTACATATAGCAGGGTGACTATGCTCTATCAGATGAGACCGATTGCAGCAACCCTAGCGGCGAATTTTGGAAGTTATCTATCCTATCGCGAGAACCAAGAACGATAGCGACAAAAAGTCAATAGCAAACGTGTAGAGCGTCACCGAATTAGTATGAAATGACGCCCTACATTCACCAAAAGCTTCAATAGATGTCCGGAAATGCAGATCTCTCGGTATCCGATCACCGGTATAAATACGTCACGAATGACATCGCAAAGCGTAAAATCTGTAAACTAATTTTGCGTGCAAAACAGATAAGGATGGATGATAGTATGCAAATTGAAACACTACGTCATACCACTTCGGGAAACATAAATTGGCAGTCAGGAAAGGTTTGTCAGACAGATCTTTGAGTCAACACATGGGTAGTTATTCCAACGAGGAGTACTGTGAAATGGTTATGTTGTACAGGAAATGCGGTCGTCTAGCAATAGAGGCAGCAAGCTAATGTGAATTACGTTTCTTTAATCGTTCTCATCCTACTGCGGTTACTACCATCAGTGTCGTTCGCCGGCTGAGAGAAACCGGGAGCATTAGAAGTCGTTCCCGTTCAGGAAGGCCTACACTTGCAGGTGTGCACGTACAGCCAGTGGACGTCCTGGCCTATGCGCTAACCCACCCACACTGCAGTACGAGAGACATCCCTGCAACGTGTGGCCTTATATTTTGTCGTGTATGTTAAATTTCTACAACCCGGTATTAACCAAGAATGCAGTAACGTAACACCTGAAATGCCGCAGGAAGTCCAACAAGAAGTTCTAGCTCGAATCTAGATTTGTATTGCTGCCCATGGTGGACACATCGCGAATGCTTAATTATTAGTACTGACATTTTGTATTTTTAGAACATTATTTTGTGTTTTTCTTCTTCATTATGTCCTACTGCTGTATGAAGTTTTTACTACTTTACTGTACAATACATAACAAACTGTACCTTACTGACACGTACATGTATTAGTTTTATTAGTACATTTGCATCACCTTATAATGACACACTTCTGCACGCGAGGAGTGACATATTTATGACGGTGATCGGATACCGAGAGATCTGTATTTCCGGACTTCTATTGGAGTTTTGGTGAATTTAGGGCGTCATTTCATACTAAACCGGTGACGCTCTACACGTTTGCTATTGACTTTTTTTCGCTGTGTCTCTTTTTTCTCGCAATGGATCGCTGACTTCCAAAATTCGCAGCTAGGTGTGCTGCAATCAGTCTTATCTGATTGAACATAGTAACTTTATTATATGTCCACACTGCCTCCATAACTCAAGCATTTTGCGTTCAAAAGTTATTTCCCTGTTAAAGGATATTTCTATACACCCTGTAGAGATTTGTTCTCTCGTTGGGCATAATGCCATTCCAGACAAGCATGCCACAATTTCTGTAACTCACGTAGGGATCAAGGATTTCTTCTCGGTATCTCCCACCAGTTAAAGTTAATTCATGATAGAGATAGAGCTGCGTGCGCTCGTTGTACATAATGCCATTCCAGACAAGCATGGCACCTCTCTATAACTCACGTGGGGATCAAGGATTTCTTCTCTGTATATCCAATCAGTTAGAGTTCCATCATGACAGACATAGAGCTGTGTGCGCTCGTTGGACACAATGCCATCCCAGACAACTATAACACCACCACTATAATGGTGCATTTCTAGGATGTGTGTGGGGGAATTACGGTTTCCAGGTTTAATTCAATTGAGAACACGCAGGTTATCATTTTCGGGAGTGAAACGGGATTCATCGAAGAGAAGATTGGCCCACTGAATTTCATTCGAGGATCTATGTTTTCTACATCACAGTTCCGCGGCTTTTCCTTCTGCCGAAAAGAGTGGGAGACGAAATCTAGTTATTGTCACGAGTAGTCCTTCGTTAAGCTATCTGTATATTTCTTGCCTTGAAACTCTTGGGCGGCCAACCGCAGATAACTCTAAAGAGAGAGCTATGGCTTACATTGTCCTGTTACATGTTACTGTTTGTGCCACGTACCTATCATCCCGAGCGCTTTTCATCGGTGGCCACAGGATAACGATTAATATTTCCGGTGGTTTGTACCTTCTCTAAATTCTGGATACAATGCACCAACACACGCCTGTGTCTCTAGTAACAATACTCTGCGTCTTGCCCAGTTTCAAAATCCGATAATCCGATCAGGTATAAGCATATCGATCTGTTGTTTTTCAGACAGAGTGCTTTAATAAAAAAAAATATATTACTTTCAGAGCACGATGACGACAAGAAATGTCACTTTCGCATCTCTTTTTAGATTCCATAAATGTAAATCTTCGCCATTTAATCATTCCTCAAATAACACTGAATCATTATTTCCATATGTGCCTATTCCTACGTCTCTGTACTTTATTACGCTTCTTCCCCTTTCATTTGTTATGAAATGTCTTTTTTTACTACGCTTTAAATTGCGGACACCAGTGTAATATGATTGTATCTACGAATGTGGTGCGGATGTCACTAAATTTCCAAACATAAAACATGGGTCATCTTAATGGTTCTCAGTTTTCTTTATATCTCAAATCTGAAATTTCATGAGCTATCTTCAGATTACTTTACTCTGTATCCATTTCCATTCTTCAGTGTTGAAGTTATTTAAAAGCTTCAATATAATTAGGACATTTCTCACCATCCGCAACACAATCTCGTTAAAAGAGTACAGGAAATTTATTTCGCAAATAAGGAACCGAAAGCTAAGCGTTTACTTTATATTTTCTTATATAACATCACGGGAAATCATCATTGTTCCATTTCACAGATAGCATTGTACATTAAACATTTTCTTCCTCCCGTAATTTCTAAATCAGCCCGTAATTTCTAAATCAGCATATCTAATTTAAGTAGACTTGATGTCTTTTCTCTCTGTTTAATTACTTCTATGGGTGGAGCTGTAATTTATGACAGATATTTCAACACTATTTAGGAATCATATCTAACACACAATAATTGTCAATTCTATCGCTGTTCAGAAACAAAAGAAATCAAATTCATTGCTCTATTTTCTAAAAGATTCAGGATAAAAACAGAAGAAGTAGATAAAGCAGGCTTACATAATGTGCAGCAATGAACTTTTAGATTAAATGCATATACCATTCAGTGCCAGTGAAGCCCCAGCCGGCTTAACCGCATGGGTCGAAATTTATCTCAGAGAATGTATTTGCCATATGGTGTCCCAGGAAAGAGAGATAAGTCATCCACTGTAACAAGGGAAATTCATATCATGTTCTGCTTCTCATTATGATACGATTTGTGCCATTTAAGGTAATAAAAACTTGAGATACGCCATAAAATGTTTTTCCATATTTAAGAAAATGAAATTGCCGAAAACTCAGATGTATTTTTGATCGCAAGAACGGTAAACCTGTAATAATTAGCAAAATGCGGCATAGGAATCACCATTATATACAATTAACTTAAATGACCAGACAGATATTCAGTAAGTTTTCGTGGGTTGCTCTTAAAGTGCTCATGTTTTATTTCTCTTATTTCTAGTTCAACTTCTCGGCATTACTGATGTTTAGTAAATATCCTTGTGCACAGGGACTTTTAAACTTGAAAAGGTAATTATCTACGTTTTATTTTTAAATAATGGAATATGAAACTATTATCATTATAGCGTGCAGTTCAAACTATAAGAACCGTTGTCTTTGCTTTTAGCCTGCTTGAATGTTGGAACGTATTTTTTTAAATATAGTGAAACGTCTGTTATTTGTTTTTCTTGAGGATGGACTGAAAAAGATGTGTAGCTAATATTTCGAAATATTAAATACAATTGTAAAATGTGTGCTTTAAAGAAGTACAAAGTATTGCTTAATAACGATTTATTTAAAGTTGAATCTGCAGGGAAATAAAAACTAGCATTACAAATTATAATAAATCGCATTGCACTGCAAAAATCATAAAGAATTTTGAAAATCAAACTTTTCTACTGACGACCCTATCTCGCAATAATCACGCTGATTCTAGATTAAGTGAAATCCTCAGAACTAAGAATCTGAAACCTGTACTCCAGAATGACCCTCTTTAACTAACAGCGGTTTTTTTCTTGCGGATCCTCAATGTATCTCTTTGAAAGCAGAATGTGGGATATAGAAGGATTCTATTCTTCCGGCAGAATGCGGGATTAGTAGAGCAGCAAAGTTACTCCACTGAGATTTCTCAATTTTTATAGCATATATCTGCGTGAGTGTTAAAATGCAATACCAATTTTCGTCCAAAATTAAATAAAATATCATACCTTTTTTGTTGGAACCAAGGTTTCACTTTTGCTGCAACATCACGACCTAAGCAAAGCTCTCGATCCTCTCAAAATTGCAACCTATCAGGTTAGTACGCAAGTATCACCGAATCGTGTATATGGGATCATCTCAAATTCAAAATTTCGGTGTAATCGCAAAAACGTATAATTGAATTACGTAGAACCGAGTTTGAAAAAGCATATTGAAACTATCGTAAAATACCGGAAATAACGCAAATATAAATATATAGTAAAAAACCTGTTACTGAGAAATGTGTAACCGAGGTTGAAACAGCGCAATAAAAATCGCGTGGGAGAAACTCCAAGTCGCTGTCTGAAAATGACCCATGCTGTGAGAGCACCAAATATTTTCGGATAGTATAAACATTTTTTTAAACCGAAATTATTTTGAGAAAAAAGAAAAACGAATCGGATTTAAGATATTTGTGCATACATAGAAAGGAATATTATGATGAGCAATTATTAAGCACAACACAAAGTTTGTTAGGTTTTCCCCACGTCATATTATTATAAAAAAGAAAAAAAAACGTTTTTCCGTAAATCTATGGAACATTGTGACCTTTACTTCCTTTGAGATAGTATGTTTTTGCGCTAGCAAATGTTTTCAAAATGCTATTATGTAAGTAGTTACAAAATCTTGAATGCAATACTTTTCAACGAACAAACTTTATTATGTTTAAATCAGTATTTTTTGCTACACAGATAAACGCAAAAGTGATGTGAAATTTTGCATAGGCGCTTCCAAGATTCTAAACTTGTCAGTTACAATTCTGTTATCAGAATTACTAACTTTATTCTCAGAGAAACCAGTGTTTCAAAACTATTGTCTCTCCCTCATTAACATGCTAAATACAATTTCGGACTTTTGTCATTTAAGGTTATCAGTCGGTTATTGTTATCAAAATGCCGGAATCCGATAGTGATCACAATAATCGGCGACTACTGTATTTGCTTCATTGCAAACATGACCGTTTGTCAATAAATTTCAAACTCTCATTTTGCATTGAAAGACCCACTGAGTGTCATTTTCCAAAAAGGAAAGTGCCGCATAGTGGATATGTACATCCTAGAATTCTGCATGGAAACTAAACTGTACGATTGCATCATTAACCGTAGCCGAGAAAAAAGATATATTGGTAAATGTGTTTTAACACTTCTACAGAATAACGGAAACGTAATTATGTTGTTTTCCGGAAGAAATATGACATGTAAATCTTACGGGGAATGTTCTTCCAAATGCTATTAATGCGATTGCTGCAGTTTTGCTTTTCATCACATGCCCCTTTTCGAAAAAGTAGACATTTTCCCTTAAGTCTCTTGAACATAATAACCTGAAATATGAAAATAAGACAAAAAATACAAATTGAGAAAGAATTAGCGTTAAGTAACTCACAAATACTAACACTTTCTAAACATGACGTGTTTTTTTCTGGAGTGAAAACCGCTAAAAGTCTGAAATATTAGACATTTAAAAATGCCTGTAGAAACAGCTATTGAAACATAATATGTTCGAATAATGTTTCCCAGATATTTGGAGAAATTCCGCTTTCTTCCCCGTCTAAAGTGTGAAAAGCAAGAGCTTTATTTCACTCATAAGATAGTTTAAGGATTATGTAATTGCGAGAGGGTTAATCAGAGTCCTACATTGCGAAATTCCACTGGTATTACCCCGGGTGATTGTCAGATTGCATATATGCATATACGTTCAACATGTCAACCTGTGATTTGCTTCTGAGTCGATGCCGGAACACCCACTATGAAGGAGTACTCCGTTTTCAGAAAAATAGGTAATCTTTTTTCACAACACCGAATACAGGACATAATATGTAAATTATAATTTGTTTTTTTCAGAAATTACTGAAAGAATTTATATTTAGTGAGTAAATCTCCTGATCATACTTTTAAATATTAGTCTGTTCGAAATAGAGCGAAAATCAACTGTCACTTTTTTAAATTTTTGTAGATATTAACAACACTGTCCTGGGGTCCTTCTGCCTTTTACGTTTTTAAATAATAAGCTTGCATGAGTATGGAATTATTTTTGACACCAAAAGCTTAGCCACGAGCCCCATGAGTTAATGTTTCTGATACAGTGTTGTTGTTTTACGAAGAGCTTTGATTGCTTTGGGAGCATAAAATTCGCATATCTTCCTCAAAGTGCTGGTCCTATATTAGTTGATTTCATTCAGGAATGAAGGCTTATTTTTTTATCTACTCAGACGTTGCAAGGTACGGATATCAACCGCATTGAAGCAAATTCCCTGGGACACTTCGATATACACTGTGGCTGAGAGCCACGACTGTCAACTCGGTTCCGTCTGTTTGTTGTGGTACCGAAAGTCCGAGCTCCGAGTCATCTTAAAAAATTTATACAAATAGCGTTTGGTAATGCAACCCACATATATTTAACTATGGTTAAGAAGATAATTATCTTTCGTCGAGCAGTTCATATTTATATTTACATAAGTATCATAATATGAACTTTTAAATTAGTAATATGTACAAAATCCTCATCACCTTTTGCAAACATTATCAATTCCCTGATGGATGAAAGTCTTCCCAAGTTTTTTCCAAAATAGTCAAGCGTGAGTACAACCGCTAAAGGCATGATGTTCTTAATGATTTCACTAAAGGCATGATGCCCCTCATTTATTTTCCTGTTCCTAACTTCTTTTCCTGCTGCACAACTGCTTGAAACCTATTGCTTCAATCTTCAGCGTGCATTTGGTGATACGTTCTGACATTGGTAGATATATTTTTGTGCAATTTATTTGTGCAATGTTTAAATGAAAACAAACATTACTGTGCAATTTATTTGTGCAACGTTCAAATGAAAACTAATATTGTTGTGCAATTTTTAAATGAAAATATTGAACCTCAAATAGGCAGTCCACTAAAGGCAAAGACAGCATATAACATCAAGGAGACTGTAGCAAACTGTTCCAAGCAGTTCTTCTGGAGAAATAGGAGAGTTGGGTCAAAAGAGGAAAACAAGGGTTCAATGTGTGAAAACTAGACAGATAACACCAAGGAATATATATCCAGAATTACGGGTGATATATACATTTAATACATCTTGTTCAAAAGCTTAAAACAAAAGCTTTCCGTAATGCATTGCCAGAATGAGTCCTAGATTAGCACTAAAATTAGTTAAATAGTATACCCGTGACAGCCGGTAAAACAGTGAGGCAAGTAGTAAAAATAAAGCTACTTTTGAAAGTTTTTTAATATAACAACAACATTTTATGTAAGCTCAGAACACGTATCCTAAGAGCAGGTACTAGTTCAAGCACCAAAATTAGTAGTTTCCACAACATCCATTTTTCTGAATTGCATAATAAAGTGGTTCTGAACACTGAGTGACCACTTTATTATGACCAACCCATCAGTACTTCGTTGGGCCACCTTTTGCTTTTAATACTGCGTCGATTCTTCGTGGCTTGGACGCACGAGATGTTGATAGGTGGTTTGTGGAATCTGACAACTTGTTGATGAATAGCAGTTTCCAGGAGTGTGAAATTGCAGGTTTGTGGGTCCAGCTGCCTGATGGCTAGTTCAACTTCATCCCACAAATTCTCAATGGTGTTGAGTCTGGAGATTGTGGAGGCCACCTAAGCAAAGTAAACTCTCCGGCCTGTTCCTGAAACAAATCCTGTACAATACGAGCACTATGCATTATTTTGTTGTTAAAGATAGCCATCGTCATTGTGATAAACCATCCACATGACAGGATGCACTTGGTCCGCAACGATGTTTAGATATGATGTGCCAGTCAGACGTTGATCAACGCGAATTAAAGGGCCCAGAGCATGCCAGGAAATCATTTCTCAAACCATAACGTTGCCTTCACCAGCTTGAAGGGTTGTATCAATCCATTTGAGGCCCATGCTTTCGTGCTATTTCCGCCAAATTCTCACTCGGCCATCGGCATGGTGCAAATGAAAACGTGATTCATCGGGCCACATAATTTGTTTCCAATTATCGACTGTCCAATCCTTGTGATCCATTGTGAACTGGAGACGTTTTCTCTTGTTAACTGCTGACAGCAAATGTGTTCGAACAGGCTTTCGGCTGCCATATATTCTCCGATGCAGTGTACGGCAAACAGTGCGTGCAGAGATCACTTAAGGGGATCCTTGATTAAGATGGTCTGTAATGTGCTGCACTTTTACCTTTCTTTTGTCTGTTACCAGTCTGGACACTCTCCGTTCCGCCCGAGCACTCACTAGTCGATGACGACCACACGGTGCACGTAGAGACCCATTTTTTTGGCTGACAGTCCAGTCTTTAAACATTTGAACAACAGCTGCTCTAGAACATTTCACGAGGGCAGTTAATCATTTTAACCAAAAATTGCACGATTCGAGATATTACGCAAGAACGCTTTCATAACTGGTCTAAGAGGGTTTGTTTTTATCATGAGAAGATTTCATGCAAGAAACAATGCTACTTATGGATAGCATGGGGACACATTTTCTAAGTAAGTTAAAGAGAAGTGGCAGTAAAATATCACGGCATTTTATTATGAGGTGAATTTGGTTTGTAGAAATCACTGCAAGCCTTCTACAAACGGTAAATTTAGGCGGATTTTAAAATATCAAAGTCAGCATTCAGCAAACGTATATTCACAAATTTGTTTTATCAGATAAAGAAACGAGCACAAAAGATTTTTGGAAAACTTAAACGTTAAGCGAAACAAATTTAAAAATTACCGAAGAACGGATGGGAGCCCCAGTTGAAACGCAAAGAAGATGCTGGATCAAAGTGCAACATACTGGACAACGCGCTAAGACAGACATCGAAACTAACTGTGTTCTAAGCAAGTCTAAATCCTTAGAGCAGTGTATGATGGATGCAAGAAAAGTGCGAGGATGTGCAGGAATGAGCTCAAATGTATCCAGGTTCGAATGCTTACCAACAGGACCGTTTGGGGTAAAAACGAAAATAAGGGTAAGTGGGAAATGATTCCGAACGAAAAATTTTTTGCACCCTTCGCATCCAGACTGAAAAACAAAAAACAGCCAACGTCACGGGTATTGCATACATTATCTACTGCAGTGAATCTGTTAGCATGTTAATGAAGTCGATCGAGTGAAATTTTTAAATTTTTAAAATATGGGATGATGTTTATTTAATTCAAATGTTACTTTTAGGGCGAAATTTGCATAATTGATTCTCATAAGTATCGAGGAAAATTTCTGTTTACCTTTAGATTTTCGTATTATTAAATGTAGTATGTATGCAACAGTTTTGTTTTTATTATGCGTGTACATTGTATGTGAAATACGTTGTAACATGCCATTGCCCGTTTCATATCCCTAAGTTCCTTGTTTGTGTTTATACAGGTACTGCTTCCTTAAGTGTACTGCTAATGAGGAAAAGCAGATACCACATACGTTAGGTACCTGCTTTTTCTTATTAATAGCATAGCCTTGCGGAAAACGCTTACCAAACGTTCTTTTTCGCATTATTACACTCACTGCGGAAAAGAAGCGAACAAATGCATGCGGTACGTGTTTTCCACATTTACAGTACATTTTAGGGAACAACGCTTGTGCAACTAATATAAATTTTCCTTTCTCTCTATTCCAGTATCTGTCATGGCTTGCGTTGCGCCATCTGGCGGAAAACAGACAATTTAAATTCAGGAATTCACAGTTTCTTTCATGTCATCTTTAAACAACAGTCTCTAATCATTCAAACACTTTCATTAGACTAAATTTCAACAATGGTATAATTTGGTCCTGTTTTTACTGCTGTAGCCGCATATGTTGCTGAAATCATTATTGTTTATGGAGCACAAAGGAAATATCAATGATTCCCCTTTGAAATCGAAGAACTAACGATATCAAAAACAGTTCTAAAACGTTTTGCGAAGAAATGACAAGCGTAGGCCTTGCCAATCTGAGCTATTAAAAAAATGTCCGCAACGAAATATATTTCAAAGTAATTTTTACAAGTTATTACTAATCAGACAAAATGATTCTGCCACAACCGAAAATTGAAACGGATTACGAGCTGTTAATTGCTGCCAAAATTTGTAATTTGATTAAAATCTTACTTGAAAAATTTTGCTTAATTTTCTTGCCAAAAACAATTCCGTTTTGAAAAGGATATTAAAGTTCATCCCCTTGATATATTTTTTAAACAGTCGCCGTTTGGAAGGTGAATTGTTCTTTTGCAAAAACCATATTATTCTGAATTTTTACAATATTACTACAGAAATATTTTATTATGGCCTTTAGTTTATAAGCACATAACTTTTTTTAAATGATTTTTGTTACCGATCGGTTTGCGAATGTAAAGTCGTGTGCTGTGTGTAGTAATTACAGATTACGGAAACCAGTGTAACGCAGAAAGCAAATTATAACGAATTAAATTCATATAATGGTAGAACGCCAATTTAGTTCTAATTATTTTACGGATTAGGCGAAAACTGTAAAACTGTGGTAATCACCTTTTTGGAGAGCCTGCACAAAAAATATAGAAAAATGTAGAACAGCAATATTGATGAAATCTTTGTTAGTACAGAAAAGAGAACAATAGGAAAACTAGTTGCTCCCTGTAATGTACCGACAAATGCAAGGACTACTCGCACTTTAATTCCCGAAAATGGCCCGAATGAAATTCGCTTAATTCAAGTCCATTTCGTCAACATGAATTGAGAATTATTTGTAAAACAGAACAATACATTCATACGTCACTTTTACAGCCGTAAGCTATTTGAAGTTCATGCACCATTTGATAAGGAGGAGTGGTCCTATGTCGTAACTTTCAAAATATTTATATTTTTCAATTGTTTTTGAAGTTCACACATCAGAATTAAATGAGGAGTGTCCTTTTGTATGAATGTTTAAATGATAGACGGATTTTTTAGAATGAGATCTGCCAAATTTTGAAATGAAAGGAATTTTCACAATGTTATGCTGAAACCAAATTCCATTAAAACATTTCCAGTAGCATTAGCACACTATTCATAGCAAACAGCAGGATTGTTATCCGAAAACTGCTAAAAGAGGTTAAACCACGAAATTCAAAAACAGATGCATCACAATATGTTAATTTTTTTATAAAGAAAAAAAGGTGTTCAAAATGATTCTTTTAATTGAGCGATAAATAATGAAATTGCGAAATATAAATGTATAATAAATATTAAATAACTAGAAACCTAATGAAGAAATAATGTTCAAAGATTTAACTCCAAAGTTTGACGAATTAAATATACTTTATTACCATTCCAATTGTGGAATTAGGAGATTTGATTGTCTTTTAGTTAATTCTTTTTATTTTCTGGATTTTAAAAAATGTCAAAAACCTTTTTTGTGTGTCCAGGGATGAAGTGTAATGAGTAGGCACAAGATAAAATTTATCTAGCTAAAACTTGTACTGCTAATTTTGAAACAACAGGAGTATATTCTTGGTCCCAGTAACTGAAAATAAATTTAAATGCAATTTGTTACCTAAAGAGGTGTAACAAAACAGTGTATTTCAGGCATTGCAGTATTAGAATATCCACCTAACAATTTCCAAAGTGAACTAATTGTAGCTTTCATGCGACATGTTACACCCTGGACTAGTCCGTCAGACTTCGAATAGTTTAAAATAATTTATCCATCCAAAGAACGCGTTTCTATTGCCCCAGAATCCACTTACAAAATCTAGAGTTACGCCCACTCCAACCGAGACTTGGAGTTGATCTTCCAGACGTAAGGCTCGTGTACAGCTACTCGGTTAACACTTT
Organism: Macrothele yani; assembly: GCA_039090855.1. Classification (NCBI taxonomy): domain Eukaryota; kingdom Metazoa; phylum Arthropoda; class Arachnida; order Araneae; family Macrothelidae; genus Macrothele; species Macrothele yani. The sequence goes on along the minus strand of CM077034.1, from coordinate 96,701,442 downwards.
GTTTTTCTATGCATTTTCCGACTAACGATATTTCAAAGCCAGTTCTTCCCAAACCTTGACCATTCTCCTATTGTCTTTGAAGTTCAGGTTCAGCAGATACCACAACATAAGACTTTCGCATTATTATCCTACGAGTACGTTTGTTTTCCATATGTTCCAGATCACTGTGATTCGTACGAATACACAAGTGAATCTATCTGTAATGGGAACGCCTTCAGCTTAGAGCAACCAACATATTGGCGCCTCAAGCAGCATGCGACCGTTCAGCCATCTTCTAAAAGTGAGGAACCTGCAGCACGTGATACACTGCATGGGTCAAAAGTGTCTGTGGTGGCCTCACCGTGCCCCAGTGTAAACGACTTTGAGATGGATATATTTGGTCGCAATTCCAAACCTCAGTGTATCTCACGTCATGATGGAATCACACGCCCTGAAGCGAACAGTTTGGTTAACCTTTATCAAAATAGTTATAAAATGACCAATTTCTTTCAGCAATGCAGTAATTTTGAAAAACCGTTTACAGAAAATTTACTTACCGATGCAGTACGTGGTAAGTCAGTCTGCGGCCATGCGATCTTCCCGTACAGCTCACGGGGGAATATACGAAGGAACCTGGCTTAACACATTAGGCTTAGCATTCCCAAATCCAGCTGGCGGTTTTACATCAGAGGGTATCTGGGTATCCACATCTTGAGCCATTTCGCTTTCGTCGTCTCAGAGCAGCATGAAGTTAAGGAATACTATTGAACTTTCATAAATCTAACAAAGATGTGTGCTGTTTCGCGTTAGAAGACAAGGGGCCTTTTTAGCGTTGTATGAATATCGTGAGAATAGTAAGTGGTTTAAATCAGTTGCAAGCACGTCACCAATAGGTGTCTGAAAATTTTCTTGCCCATCCATTTAAAGATGCGACATTTAAAAAGGTTTTTGAGTGAAGTGTTTAATCTGGTCTTCGCCAACTAATGTCGAGCCCCGTGTTTTTCCCGATGTAGCCGTAGGTATTTCCCCCTAGGAAGAGAGTTGTTTACTTCGCCGCAGAGAGGTCATCAAAATAACATTCCGAGAGGCGTTTAAATTGAATTATACGTTTTACTCATATTTTACTTAAGAAAAGAGACTACTTTTAAACTTCGCACACAGCATGGTTTTTTCTTCATAAGCAGTGATGGTGTACGAAAATAAAAAAACTGAAAGTATGCAATATTTATTTATGGAATTAAAATGAAATACCCTCGAAGCACTTTTCTGTTGAAGTTGAACACTTTTCTTAAATTGGAAGTGAAATGTGTTTATCTTTCTTATTTCCCTAGTTTCTCTGCATAAACGCTACCTTCCGATGCCTGCACTCACACAGTGCAATTTTGGAAGTATTCCGAATAATACCGACATTACTGAAAGTACTAATAAACAAGAGGCAGTGGAGTAATACAGACATTGTTTTACTAAAGCAGTAGATATTACCTGCGTCGCTTCAGCTGTTTTTATTCCACAGAATGTAGGTAGATGTAGACACATCAGCCATTTTTTGAAGACGATCCTCTGAATAAATGCAGAAAACAATTTCCCTGTGAGATAAACTATCATAAAATAAACCCGATGCGCCAATTATTATCCACATCTGTGACCGCTTTCCTATGGAGTGCAGTGCTTAGACAGGCCAAGCACGAGAGCCTGAAGTCGAGCCCAAAAAGCCCGAACCTGGCTCGGGTTGCATAATACGTACTGGAGTTGGAGTTCGGGCGGGCTAGGGTTCTGATAGAGCCCGGAGATACTTTTCTTCCTCTTTTGTTTTAATGTGATTTTATATGATTTAGCCCACGAGACATTACACTTTCCAGTTGTTTAAAAATTTTTCGTTAACTGGGTCTAGAAGAGGAGTGGCACTCAGCAGTGGTATTCATTACGTGCTTGGGTAACAAATACATAGGCCATGAATTACTGAATTTCTGCGAAGGAAAAGTTTCTTCGGGAACTATAGATAGCAAGCTAAAGAAATATTTATCTCTACCTCAACGGAGTATCTCCCTGCTAATTCTATGGAGCAACGTACGACGTAGATTGTTTTGCCTCCTGAGTTTTTCTAATGCCCGGTCCCCCCGAAACATTTCAGGAGGAAATCAATTATCAAAGAAACCATATAAATACATATAGATCTATTTCCCACTCAGCAGTTGAGAAAGATTTCGGTTAATTGCACGAGGAAGAAAGAGTGGAGGTCTGGAAGAGGAGAATGTTTTCAACGCTAAAGAAGTTAATCACAGATTTCCGGCTCGTTCGGGCCCATGCTATATCTTGCAATATAAAATTCGGGCTTTCTCGGGCTTTCTCGGTGCTGTTATACTTCGGGCACGGACTGACTTGAGCTCTTAAAATTGAGCCCGAACTCAGCTCTTTTGGAAAGGCGTGGCTGGAGATATAATTGATATAAGGTTATAAAGCATGATCAACAGTTATCCTAAGAGCGGTCTCGGAATTAATTTTAAAGCAGCAGATGCCAAAAGTAGCGCTAAGAAACGCCGTATAGAAAGATAGTCGATATTTTGTATATTTCCACAATTACTCGGCTTAAATGCATCGCGCTCAGGACAAGGATATCTTTTCTCAATATGACTTTTATATCAATCAAATTGCTCATCATAAATACTATTTCAGGATTTGTTTCAGGTAAGTTTACTTCGGGAATATATTTTATAGTTGTCTTGAGTTACTGCATTTTCTAAGATTCCCAGTACGAATTTCGTGGTTGACATTGATCTCGGGTCAGTGGCAGAAATCGTATTTTCTCTTAGATAACGAAGTAGTGGCCTGAAGTTATATCGTTAGCTTTTTCGACAAGAAATCCTTTCGATACAAAGGAATATCGTGTTGCTAGAAAAATGGGTTTTCTTCGAGTCAGTTAACTTACAGGATATTAGTTTCCTAACCAATTAAACCCTTTTTCGTTATTCTAAATAAAAAACTGGTAGCTGATGTTCAGTGATGTTCGGATTTAGAACAACACATTGGTTCTCGGCAAACATATTTAAACTTATTCGACAATTCGCCCCACTAGATTGAATGAGAAGACCATTACTGAAATATTCACTCTTAAAACTTTCATACGTCAATAAGCATGCAATCACATGTTCAAATTAGTACGGAAATTTTGCAGTGTAGAATGCACAAAACCTTGTTTTTTCACAAACGCACATCCAGCATAAATTGGTATCCAATGCTCTTGCTACAGCTGTAGATACAGTAATAACTATTTGCACACAGAAATTGTACATTTTTTTATTATTAGTACTTTTTCCTATTACGCAGTCAGTTGGAAACAGCAGTTAGTATTTACATAAAATCTTTAATACTGACTCCACTGTTATCTATTATACCCAGTCTTAGCACAAATGCTGTAACAAACGTTCGACAGATCGCACGGAACTGGTGTGCAACGTCTCGGACCAGCCAGGAGGCATGAAGCAGCTAATGAACATTGTGCGTTCAGTCACAGAAGAAATAACATGTTTCCTGAAGTACTTGCCATTGAGTGGGTCTATTATGAGAACCGTGTTGCTCTAATATCGCTGCACAATGTTGGAAAATCAGCTTCCGAGATTGTCAACATGCTGAAGAAGCTAAAAAGCACCAGAATTTTTGTCTACGAAAACGTTCCTTGAGACAGGAGCCGTCGCTGACCGCCTCATAAAAGGTGACCGCGTACCGTTAGGACTGCTCGCCTGATTAAACCAGTGGCAGCCCATATTCAACGAAATCCTGTCAGAAAACAACCAGTGATGGCTCGTGAGCTGAACATTTCAAGAATGTGGATGTCACATGTGCTGCGGATTGAACTAAGGGTAAAAACTCGCCATAGTTCACTTCCTCACCCAACAGTTGAAGCAGCAGATGGTGCTAATACCGAAATGTTTGCTGCAGCGTTAGGCAAACAATCGCCACAGTCAAATTGTTTCCTCTGATGAAAACGTATTCACGATTGAAGAAGCTTTCAACCGCCAAAATGACAGGGTGTACTCGTCGACCTCAGGAAAAGCTCAGGAAAAACCTCCAAGGATCATGAGAGGCCATTGTCCTGTTTCTGTCATGGTTTGGTGGGGAGTCTCCTACAAGGGCAAAACGGAGCTCAATTTCTGTGAGAAAGGAGTGGAACATTTGTCAAAATCTACCAGAAGAGGATTTCTGGAGCCAGTGGTGAAAAATGTGAGTCACAATCTCTTCCAATAACGAATGTGGAGCTTTCAGTGGGATTCCGCACCTACGCGCAAGTACATGCCTACCCAGAAGTAGCTTCAGACGAATATGCCAGAGTTCATTTTTCCAGCTGATTGGACAATTTGACTTGAATATGTGGGCCACACTGGAAGACATGGCCTGCAAAAAAAGACACCGTAGTATTAACATTCTCTAACGCTCATTGGACCGGGCAGTAGCAGCTTTCCCTGTGCAGGCCCTGCATAAAGCTATTGGTGAGTGGCCAGAGAAACTACTGTGTGATGGCAAAAAGATGCCATTTTGAAAAGTGATTGGTGCCATGTATTCAAAAGGTACTACTTACGTCATATCAGATGTATATTAAAATATCTTTAAATTTCTTTTTTTATCTCATTGAATATGTTGTAAAGGCATTTATGCTAAGACTAGGTAGTGCAGTGATTTAACATTTTCCTTTTAATTTCAGATATATGGCACTTAAATGCTTCTATTCTTAATTTCTATTGTTTAAAGCATATGTTAAAAGCCAAGTCATTGCAACCATAAACTAATGTATATATCTCTTCATTTTAGTCTGTCACATAATTTACACATACACTACTGATCCCTTCGGTCTGCACAACACACAAGATTCATAAAAGTATCTGTATATATTGTTTCAACTACCATGCTGAAAATAATTCTTGGCTTTAGTTTTGTTCAGAGAAACATTAATACATGAGTGATAAAAATTAAAAACAGTACAAACGAAGTAACCATGCGTAGTTTTGGAAAATAAATTATCGGTTATAATCACTCTTAACAATAGAAAATAAAACAATTCTCCATTTTTGAGGTTTTCCCATTGTTAATCCTACGTGCTCATGTCGGCATATGTATAAGAAATCCGTATGAATAAAAAAAATAGCAAAAAAGAGGTGAAATATTACTGTCGAAAAACTAGCTTTCTTATGAAAACGAAGCAAATAAACAAACAAGAAAGCAAAGTGAAATCGAAGAATTCGTCCTACCAAACGCACAATGGGGAAACATATGCAGAAATACACGCGGTATATTTAGGTGGAATACATCCATATAATCTGATCTACCTGGGATCCCAGGGAATACGGGAATCGCCATACAGAAAGCGATATGCACTAAAAATGTTGCTGATGCGCAGAAATACTCATTCTCAATAAAAGCGTTCATGGAGAGATAAACACCATGTTTGATGACATATATGTTAATACTCCAGAAGAAATCAACACAACTCCTTCAGTGCCAAAAATCAAGAGTAGCTTGCTTTTTAAAATCAAAGCACCTCATTAAACACACTGCATATTGTGTTCAACGAGGATCTCTGAAATCCCAGTATCCCCCTGCCTATAGGGCGTGGAGGGGCCACAGTTTAAAACACAAAACGCCTGAAATCCTTTCTCCACAATTAAACATTTGGAATGGTGTCCAAATTCTAACTCCGTAAACTCACACACTCAACATTCATTTGCTAACATTACCCAAGTGGGTTAAAAAAACGTATTCGGCAAGAGTGAAACGGTCCGTCCCCCAAGTCTCAAAGGAAAGAAATACTGGCGGATAGTCGATCTCGAAGGTACATCTCCTCTTATAAATACGGGCTTGATGAACCCACACACCACAAAGACCACCACCCCGTCGCAATGCCACAGGGTTTAAATCAGAAATTATATTGAAGAAAGCTTTCGAAAACCCGGTGGCCCATCTACCAAAGCTCATCATCCTTGCCGTGCCCTGCTAACCAAACGAGACTTTGTGCATCTATTACGCAAACCTCCAGAAGCCATTTCTTCAAGGAGGCTGAATTAAAGAGAATATATAAACAAAATATCCATGTTAAAAACTTATTCGTCATTATTTAAATAAAAAATAAAATGTTTTTTATAAAATAGTGAAAGATATTTTTCAATAGAAAAATGGTACGTTTCCCTTTAAAAAAGAGAAATCCTATAATGCCAGCAGGTAAAAAGAAGAGATTTCTTTGTTTTATGTTTATGTGCTGGTTCCTTCAACCATTGTTCAAGCTATTTTCTTCCCTCTTACTTTATATTGAAAAAAAGGTCCCTTTTTTCGCAAGTTTGTTTCTACGCAACAAAAAGGTGCATTATTCAGTGTTACATCGTGTTTTATTGGGTTCAGTTTAAACAGTGTCCATAAACTTTCGGCTGTTAATTGCGGAATAGTAATTCTAAAATTCGACACTGGAATGGCTTCTGCTACCAAACACTGTGTCTGATTTGCTTCCAGCCAGCAAATAGCTCACCGCGCCGTTTATTTCATTAAATCATGATGTTGAGACATCGGTCGAAGCAAACCTCAAGAAGCAAAGTCTCACACTAAAAGCTGCAGAATGATAAAACTTCCGGAAAACCTTCGTATTTATCACAATATGTGATTCATGCGTGCTGACGTCACAGACGCTGATTTGCAAAATTATATGCACGTTTCGTCTCTTACGTAAAAATCTATTCGCGTTTTCAACGTTTTAGTAACATAACACACCATTGGCTTGCATATAGACAGTGAAATATTTTCTTGAAATCACATTTTCTGAAACTTTGGTTGCAAAATTTTCTTCAAACCAAATCCCGTGCATTTTGGTGAAAGATTAACATATCTGCTTCACTTTACATCATGCATAGTTCTACAATTTAGTGTAGTAATACATATTGATTTTGTAACCTCTCTTTTCACCTTTTTTAGAATGACATCTGAAAATATGTTTCTGCACTTTATACATTTCAGTTTGTTTAGGGCGGAGTCACTATACGCCTAAACACATACTAAAATCGCACACGCCTTTGAACATATATATTTTATTAGTACTACTCTGTTCTCTAACTTTCCAGTTCAGCTTCTCAAAGCGAGTTTATTTACCCATTCGAATTTAGGGTCTCGTTAAACTTTAGTTATTGTAGATATAGAAAAGTTTTCAACTTAGAGCGATCACTCAGCATACATTTGAGGCGTTATTGATATCCACCACATGTGGCACATCCCAACATCTGCCATACTCAATAACTTTTAATCTTCAGTGCTTTACTGAATATCGTCCTCCAAATCGTTTCCTCGCCTTCATTTATAGTCATATTTCTTTCCTGGTGTTTGGGCAGAATAAAATTTTACGATTAGCACCTAACCACTCAATCTGCAGACATGACTAGTGTTGATGAAAAAATTTATCTCCAACTAGCTAACAAGCGTTTGGTTCACATTACATATCGGAAGTAAATCATTCATCCCCAGATAATCGAATCAAGTGCATACACAATCTTTCACTCTAAGAAAAGCACTTCTCCACAATATAAGATACACATATGTCTCTTAAGCAGTACATAGATTTCATTACATACGTGCTTATCTCACACACTGCTTCATATTTATGATTTTCAATACTCAAAATAAGAAGTGCGATATGATGAATATCTGTACATTTTTAAAAATAAGAATGGTCGCACTATAATTACAATCGACATAAATTAATTGCTTAAGTAAAGACATTTCCACAAACTTTTTTTTTCTATGCGGACGAGTATTTGTGCTCTACGGAATATGTTTCTTTTTCCTCAAAACTAGAATATTTAATATCACAATTCCCAAATGAGAATTTGAATTCCTATTTTCTAAAAACTATGCCCGTTGCGACAGTAAAATATTACTAAAACATTTGATTGCCCAACTTAAATTCATATATAATTAGTATCAGTAAAACAAAGTAAAGCACCATAAGAATTTCTTATCATGATATTTTTGTAATGTAAGATCATCTACGAGTGCCTAATGTCTTTAACTCTACAATAATTTCCCATTGGATTTAGAAATGACAAAATCTAAATAAATAAAATTAAATGAAAATAAAATTTGAATAAAATCGAAACAAGACGGGAGAAAACATTTCTATCTTTCTTCAATGTAAATTGAGAAATTATTTCCAAATCATGTGGTATGATATTGGGAGAACATTTCCAAGATAACGGATTAAACATTTTAAAAGCTAAATTATTTCAAAATCTCTCTCATATGATGGTTCAACGGAAGTTAATCTTTTTTTTTCTCAGAGTCAAGCATAAAATTATGTCTCAGTGGCAGAGTGAAAATCAATGTTGTAATACGTTAAAGTGCATACTATCCCACTTAATGCTTCATATGCGCAACGGCTTAAAAGAGATCTATGAATGATTGTATATAAATGCAAGAAAATATGAAATAAAGGTTCCTGGTAAACGAACTTCACCTCTCACGATATCTTAAAGACCACACTGAAGAAGAAATTCTTCGATTGTTTTCCTACTAATTTTTTTTATTTTTGCTGTAAATTTAAATTTGTCAAACTGGTGCTTTAAATGTTCGTTTATTTATGAAATGAAGAGTAACTTCGGAAGCAAGTTATGGGCATTTTGATTTCTTGCTGCTCCAATATTGAATACCACAATTTTTTAAGCTTTTGCAAACAGTAAGCATTTGAAATAAAAATCATTTTAAGATAATCGTCGAAACTACTGCTGGATTAAGTTTGTTCAAGGCTCTACGAAAACCGCCATCTTGTAATGCTGTCTTCTCTTATTAACCAACAGGCAAGCGCATTTCACATATTGCTTGGGCAATTTTGAACATTTCGGAACAGCGTTTGTGGCTTACGCAAGATATATGATAAATAAAGAGTTACCTGGTTTCAGATTTTCATTTTGTACCCTTTAAGTATTTTTTATTAATTATTAAAACTATGGAAGACGCCTTGGTAAGACTTGCTGCAGATAAAAAATGAAGAGAAAGGTCAATAAAAATTCTGAAACCAGGGAACTCTTTATTTATCATATATCTTGCGTTAGCAACAAACGGTGTTCCAAAATGTGCAAAACTGCCCGAGCAATTTGTGAAATACCCTTGCCGGTTGGTTAATGAGAAGGCAGCAATACAAGATGGCGGGTCTCGTAGAGCCTTAAGAAAATTTTGTCCAAACCTTAAACGGTCCTCGAAAACTTCAAGGCAACACACCGTACCACTGCGGAATTGACCTGACAAAAAACCATGCGAAATCAAGAGGTTTATAACGCACTTCATTGGATTTATGGATTTACAGAGAGCTGCGAAGAAAGGGCTATCTTTGATTCGTGTTTTTTAGGAAGAAAACAATTACAGGATTTGAAAAGAACAGTCTGATAATTTTTTTGTTAAATATTCCTGTCAAAATTTCTTTGGCTCTTGAGAATCATATTAAAAAGTACATGGCATATCTCGTACATGCTATGCCATACAGCCTTCCACTTTGGAATGTCTGGTACTATTCCACTTTGGAATGGTTTCCGCATACATTAATCCAGTCGATTATCGATTACATATGTATGTGAAAATTCATATGTATGTTCATACCCCCATTTAGTATGAGTTAAAACTATTTCAGTGTATGTCATATAAAATACGTGAACATAAATTTATACTAATAACGTCCTGTTGAACATGACAATCTGATTGATTTTAGGTGTACATGTCACAAGGATGGTAAGTCAGATAATATCCGAAAACTTGAAAATTTCATCATCCTGGAGCGGGACTCGAACCAGCGTATCACAGAGAGCACCTTGGTATGCTAACGATTATACCACCCAGAACGACTAAGTTTGAAGTTTCCGGTTCATTTAAAAAAACCATCACAGGATTCTCTAGTGGAAGCAACCGGCATTAAAGTTTAGCGAATCTGGAGGTCAATCTTCCAGATAGAGCGAATCTGGAGGATTCTTAACCTCCAGATTCGCTAAACATGAGTGCCGGTTGCTTGGACTTGCAAATCCTGTGATGGTTATATTCAAATTAAACGGAAACTTGAGACTAGACTTGGTTGTTCTGGATGGTGTACTTGTACATTTAGCGAACATGCTAATTTCATTTTACTTAAGATGATGACAACTTGTTACGTTTAGAGTTACAGTTTGTTAGGCACTCGAAATCTCTTCAAAACTTGAATACTTCACTTTACACGCTTCTCCAAGCGTTATCATTACTTTGAGGACAAGGGCATACAAGGGTGTTAATATTAATAGTTTCAATAAAAAACCGTAAGTAAAGTAAAGCGTGTAAGAACAATAGAATTAAGCCTGAAATTCAAATTCAGAAATAGTAAAATAAACAATCGCACTGATTTTAAAACCTAATTAAGAAGATAAGTTACAGCTATATTTCTGCTTTTCTTTTCATATTAAAGATAACCATTAATAAATAAAGAGGTCCAATTCAGTGTTTTACAGTGAGGGCTTCACTGCACGACTCTGAATTGGTGATTTGCTAACTTGCTTGAAGCCTAAAGATAGGGCCTGACAACGAGCATGCTCGATCGCTTTAGCTTCCCATCCGCAGACGTATCTATGGGTAACAATTATTTTACTGTGAACAGGGCATATGTAATAATACAGTATCTATCAGTTAATATCGGAAAAGAGGTTAAAATCGAAATTAATACATTCAACACCTTTTCGTCTGTTGAACATATTATTTGAGTACTAATTGTTCTAAAATATGTTATATATGTTAAAATTTCATAATTATTCAGTAAAACAAACACTTTTCAAATCTACAAAACGTGAGAAATGACACGGTTATTGGGAAAAATGTAAAGTAACACCAGAATGCTTCCCAGACGCCGACTGATATGAGTCGTTGGCTAATAATCAATCGTCCGAGATGGGCATTGGTTTTTGAATCCCGCCGAAGCATATACATGTTGTATGAAGAGCTTGCCATACCAAACTGGCCCATCCTTGAAATCAGTAGACCCGAATTAGGGATGGGTGACTTTGTTGTTAATTCAGGTCTTTAAGCCCTGCAAACAAAGCAAGATGATGTTTTTTCCCGCATAATATATTCAGATTTACTCACAAGCACGAGGACTAGAACAATCAAGCGGTTTCAAACTTTTTAATGAGTTTATCACAGGAAAACTGCTAATAACACAACATTCACTATTTTTTTTAAAGAAATCATTGGAAATTTTTGTTCGAGAATCTTAGGTTTACAAAAGTCGATAAAACGAAAAACCCTTTATAGCAAAGTTTTTAGAATTCCTCGTCAAAATTCCGATTGACAAATAGTATTTTAATTACGTTTGAACGAAATTTATTAAAACAAAATTTTCGTTACAATGAAGAAATATTTTGAATTTTAAAAGAACAATTTCCCATTACAACAAAATTTTCAGCCGTGGAAACAAACATCATATTCTTTTCGAAGCGCTTTTCTCCAAATTTAAAAAAGAAAATGCAACTTCTTTATCTGACTCTTTTCACTTGGATGACTCACTCATTTTCCCGAACCATTTGTGGCTGACCTACGACCAGATGCCGATGTTTCCATAACAACCTACTTGTCACGTGCTGTAACCTCCCCCATCTATTCTTTCGCCACTGGAACACAGTTTTTCGACCTCGAAAAGAGAGCTACGACGCAAGTGAGCGCTTAATTTCGTTGCAAAAGGATGGGGTTCAATTTATTTCGACTGTTCTTAAAATTTTGCTCGTCAGCTTACGTTCCAGTTTGGCGCATTCTTTATAGCAAAAACCTGTAGCTTTTGCTAAAGGTTTTAACAATGAATTCAGCCAAACGATAGCTGTTTTCTTTGGAGGAGAAAAACATAATTTTTGATGAAGCGAGTGCAGGGAAAAAGAAAGGAGATGTAGCCAAAATATATGGGATCACTCCGTTGACATTATCAACGTTTTTTGGGAACAAAGAAAAAATCACCGAGCAGCTTCAAACACCAGCAATCGGACTTCAAAGAAAAATATTACGGTAAGCTCAATTCCAAATGTGGGCTCAGGTACTTTCATGTGGTTCCAAGACGTATTTTCATGTGGTTCCAAGACGTACGATCAAGAAATGTACCCATTAGTGGTCCATTGATCCGAGAAAAGGCTTCACAGTTCGTAAAAACTTTAGGAGTTATGGATTTTGAGGCAAGAGGGGGATGGTTGAAACGCTTCAAAGACCGGTACGGAATCTTTCCAAAAACAATTTGTGGAAAAGTGGTTGCTGCTCCGACGGAAATATGGATGAGTAGAGAGCAGGAGTAGTGGCAAAACTCATCCAAACTGATATCCCACATGATGTTTTCAATGCAGACGACTCTGGAATTTTCTTCTAGTTAGAGCCCGACAAAACTTCGGCAATGAAGAATGTCAGGTGTGTTGGCGGTAAGAGATCGAACCAGCGATTGACCGCTCTCTTCTGCTGTAATCAATCAGTTACTGAGAAGAGGAAAATGCTAGTGATTGGACGATCAACAAACCCTCGGCATTTCAAAGGAGTGCAATCGCTACTTTGCGACTACAAAGCCAATAGAAGGGCGTGGTTGACGCAAATTATCTTCGATAAATGGCTATTGAATGAAGTTCGACTCTGAGATGAATAGACAAAAAAGAAAAATTCTGCTTATAGTTAATAATTGTACGGCTAAAAATGAGCCTCCTCACTTGAAAGCATTTGTGTGGAGTACTTACCACCAAACTGCACAGCAGTTCTCCAACCCTTGGACTAGACTAGGGGATAATAAAGTCTGAAAAATACAAAAAACGATTCCATGAAAGTGAATATCAAAGAAGCACTGTATATAGTTTTCTGGAGCATGGGGCAAAGTGTTCGACGCAGCAATAAAAAGCAGTTGGCCCCATGCAAAGTTAATTGAATGTGAAACTGAACACGAAAACGATGCGACCGACACGAACACCGATGTAAGGGCTTCGTTAGGGGCAGTGTGGGACGCACTTCAGACATCTGTTTCAGTTCCCACCGATGTTTCGCTAGAGGATTTTTTACATGAGGATAATATGGACCACTTACGAACTGACTGTTGCAGATATAATTGAATCGATTTCGGATATTAGAAATAATTAAATTGCAGAAAGCAGCAAAGACGATGATATTCATTGAACTCCTCGATTGCGTGTGAGTGCGTGGTAAGAAATTCGCTGTTCAGAAAACGTTTACTATTTCGTATCAGGACAAACCAACGTCCCAGATGAAACTTTTACCGATTTACATTCTTAGCAAGAACTTCTACTTTAGGCAGCAACAAAGTTTCATTTTCAAACAAAAATAACAGATTTCTTTACAATGTTGACACCACGAAACATACAGTACATACTGTATATACTGTATAAGATGAGAAAATCCCTAGTGTACGAAAGTGGTGTAAACTTTATGAAAGGTACGTATAGAATTAGACGTACTGGATAGTTTTCTTTTGTATTTTATATTTTAAGATACAATATAATATAAATACTTTGAATACAGTCGATTCCCGTGAGTTATTTTTAAAAATAAGTGCAAAACAGAAAATTCATTATATCAAAATTTTGGTATAACGAACAGATTTCGGAGGTCCCGTGAAGTTCGTTCTAACAAGACTCGACTGCAAGGCAGAAATTGAATGTAAATTTCAACTCATCTTTTTTAATTTAAAAATGATAAATCGCCACGGAATTAAAGTATAGTAATAACTTTACAAATATTGTAGTTTAATTTAGTTACTAATAAGACCGCATAGAAATTTTAAAAAGCAAGAATCATGATATGTACGCTATGCGTTGTTTTCTGCCGACTAATGATTTTAAAATAAAAGACATGTGCTCATAATTCATTAGAACGGACTAGTTTTCAAACTCAAAAAATCAAACCTTGAGCAAAACGCTTCGGTAAGCACAAAAGTGTATTGCATTTCTTTCTGAAGAAATTGTAAATGCTGTTCAAAGCTGATGGGCCATCAATCTTGTATACTTCTTTCAAAATGTCTTTCATTCTAAATGCTGTGGCGTTTGTCGCTCGGAATCATACAGTTCTTCCTTTTCTGAATGTGAAAATGCTGTTAGTACTATAATGCTTTCGAAGGAGGATATGAATTCCTGCACAATGTTTCACTTTGGTCAAAAAAAAAAAAAAGAAAAACAAACAAACATAGAAAACTTTTAATCCAAAGTTTAAAATCTTTCTATGTTCTGACTAAAAGTTAGACATAGATTTAAAGAATTGTTTATACGAATAATTCTTAAATTTATGTTTATTTTCTAAAGACATACGACGCTTCAAAAAACGAAATTACTTCCTTGGCTAATTTCGAAAAATAGGTATGACCCTAGGTCAACGTAATCTCTCATTAATCAAGGTGAAGATGACTTTTCTCGAAAAGTTGATAACCGCTCAAAATAAACATGTTGGAAAGCTCTGTTGGATTTATATTTGGAAAATTGGATGAAGGATTGTTCATGACGGTACAAGAAATGATATATATTTAGGAATTCAGAGCTAAACAACAAATAAAACACATTGGCCATGATATGCAGCATACACACCGGATTTCGAAAAGCTACCAAACGCAGGGTAGCGTCATTTTGTTGGGTATCTGTGAGAATTTCAGAGAATATGGAACTGAAACAGAAACATTGCTGCGAAGTAAAAATCTTAATGGACCCTTAGAATTAAGAAAAGGTTTGGGTGTAAATTTGCGTCTGCTGATCGCGAAACACTGATTTGTTCTGAGAAGACATTCGACAAAAGTATCTGGTTGAAATATAAATAAGAAACACACTTTTCCTTGCCAGAACATTTTAGCAAGGTGATGCCGTTACCGATTGAAATGAAAACGTATGGCTCTGAAGGCAAATTTTTTGTTTGAGAGAAACGCGAAATTTTCCGTTAAATGTTCCGTTCAGAGTACGCCAGCCGTCATAATGTGTATTCTCTGTGCTCATGTATGTTACTATTTAAACTATGTGCCACTGTAATATGATTTCACTCATCGGCCTGAAGAGGCGACCATAGTGGTCGCGAAAGTGCTCGCCAAAGGTTTTAAACAACCAAATTTTAAAATTGCAAATCAAGACGTTTTTTAGACCATACGTTTTTAGACGATAATTTGGAAGTGTGGTGTGTGCGCCTTGTAACAAGTTTTATTTGATCGTGCTTTGACAGCCCTTACATTCTCTTCGATTTGTAGCGCGAAAATACCTCTGATTTTTAGATAACGAATTGGATATTTTTCATGAAAGAAAGTATTACTTAATAGTATATCACTTTCGTTAATTGATGGGAAGAATTTATAGACATAATAAGAACATTTATTCATTTTGCGAGAAAATATAAAAAAAGCTCCCCGGTTATTTCCCACACTTAAAAGAGAAATTCCTGGATCCGTCCCTGACTAATGGAGGTGGGATTTCCTACTATTTAGAACTGGGGCTGGTTTCAAGGGCATCAGTGTAAATAATTTTAAAACTGCAGGGCACGCAACAGCTTTAATTGGAAAGGGACATTTTATTATAAAAATATTTCAATTCAGGTTTTTTGATTTGAAAATGATGTACGTCGAAAAAACTAAAGAGAAAGGTTCCAAAATATTGGGTGTGTTGTGTCTCCTCGGCCGAGAAGTTATTTGGAGAGGTGATTCGTCTTGTCTCCACCACCTATGTTCCCAAGGTGATATGGCATAGGTTAGTCAATTTATCTTCATAGCACTTTGCACAGAAATACTGTGTAGAGATTTTCTTTATTTCACTAAAATGCAATACATTTCCATAGGCACATAAAAATTGATTGATTCATTTATACTTCAAAAAACATTAAAAAAAACATGTGTTTCTGCTTGTTGGTGAAAAATAAATAATTAACACAAATATTACATAATTCGAATACTATCACTATTAACAGAGATACATACATAATGCAATAAGCTAATAGCTTTTAAGTAATAAATGATGTACAGATGTATGTATATTACACGGACTTTTAACTTGGTTTCTGAAATACACCGTATACCATTTACGAGCAAGGTTATATTTATCAATTAATAAATAATTCATCAAGAATAAATCCTGCACTTGCTCACACATCATATGTTCAAGAATAGTAAAATCTGATTATACGAGGTGTGGTTATTCAACACATAAAGATGACTAATTTTAACTAATGACACAGAACATTGCTAACAGTAGCCCATATCTTAACGCAAATTTAATCTGCATTTTATGGCCACAAAAATTAATGGAGGACTAATCTGAAGTTCATGGGAAATATAGAAATGCAAATTTTCTGCCATCATCTTTCATTCACTGATTTCCATGTAATATCTCCAGTACGAAATTATGATTTCCAAAAATAATACTGACCTTTAAATCTTGAACTTCTTACAGCCTTTTTCATCTAATTAGATAAGTAATAAAGTTTTAACTCAATTTATTGGTTTTCTATAACTGCACATTTCGCTATATAGTAATTATTATAATATATTCATAAACACATTTTACGCTGTTATATTTTTACCTCAACTGAATTCAGGTATTTCTCCATTTCTGACAGCCAAAAACGTAGCTGTTAGCTGCATTTCGTGATAATTAAGTACATAACAAGCTGTGGAAAATATAATACATGAGCCCTATCATTTCCTAATGAGAGTTCAATATACCTCTAGTTATACAAGGCAAAAGAGAATGAGCTAATTAGAACATGAATAAATATTATTACAAGTTGATGTCCACCAGTGATGTGGTATTCACCAAATTATTGGGAGGTAGGTGTGAAAATAGCATACATGGAAGGGGCACGTCTCTTCCATCGTCAGGAAGGAAAAAAATGAGCCAAAAGATAAACTACGAGCTTTGACGTATATTTTAAAGCAACAAAATTGTGACTGCTCCTCATCAAATGAACAAGGAAGCAGAATAATTATTTTGGTGAATATTAATATTTAAAAAATGAAATTTAGCCTTATATTTAACAAATATGTCCAGAGATATTTTATTTCAAAATGTTTATAAAATAATAATAGAAATTAGCTGGGTTACTCAAACAAGGCACAAGAAACGTGAAAAATAAATACACGTTGATAAATAAAGGCACTAGAGATTATAATTTCAGTATTTTAATTCATTTAATTTTTCATAATTGTTTTAACCATTCATCAGATATCACGAGACCATGTCAAACACAATCCAGGGCTGGCAATTCAATTTCTTACAAATGAGCAATGCTGAATATGAGAAAAGTTTATTTTGTTATTTAATAACTTTTCGAAAATAAATCGCTTTGGCCTCATAAGGTGGAGCTTGGTCCGTCTTATGACGCCAAAGTGTTTATTTAATTAAACAGGACACTAATAACTGAGTGGACACTGCTCCCCAGTACAATTATTGGAGGGTCAAGATAAGCATTTGCACCCCCATAGTCCGCACGTATGATGACCACACCAATGCAAAACTTCCTGCTGGGGTTAAAAAATATTTGCGGGAAAAGAAAAAAGAAAAAGAAGCTTACCAACAGTATTTGTAGCCAAAACTTCAAATCAGCTTACTGCTGCAATTCATACCATTAAAAAGAAATGTTGGCAGGGGAAATTTATATGTAAATCCACTACAAAACGTTTCTCTCAAATAGTCAAATCTTATCTTCAGTGACCATTAGATGTAGCAAAATGCTGTCCTTCACATATAATGGGGGGTTGTGCCTCAGTAAGTACATGTATCTGTCTTATTGAAAGGCTTAGTCCTTCAGTTATGATGAGAAGACTAAAAAATAAGAGTGGGTGAAGTATGGATACACAACAAGGAGAATACACCAGAATATAAAATAAAGACTTAAAATACAGGAAATTTGTAACAACTACCAATGCATTGGTACAAGAGATCTGCATACATACAGATCATTAAGCTATTCTACGAGATTCAGAGTTTACCTCCTCAAAGAAAGACCGTCTGGCAAGTAAACATTTAACTGATGGAACATGAATTTACTTATTGTTGTATCAAATTTCTCTATTTATAATGACCTCGGCACATAACTTGAGCTTCATCATGTCACAAAAAAAAAAAAAAATTGTACTTGATACTGATCTTTTTCTTAAGCAGACATTCCTGAATCTGGTCCTTCCGCGATTTGCTTGGCCTTCGTTTACCTTTCTTTCCTGCCACTTGGGGTGAAAAATGATCTTAGTCATCCCTAATCACTCATTCTTTCAACGTAACCAAATCACCTACGTATGTTAGTCTTCACCTTATTAACGTGTTTTGCCTCATATTACAGTTCTTCATTCTTCACATGATCATAGCGTGTCTTGCCACGAACTTTCCATAAGTAACGTGGCATTGGCATACAAAACAACCCAGCCTAACTACATTGAGGTAATGAGAACATGATCGGTGAACAAATAAACTACAGTAAATATCTAACAATAATTTATAATAATTGAAAAAGAGTTAACTGTGTGACTAGTTAATTCTAACATTAAAGATTTTCCCATTTTTAATTACTGGTTTAAACCCTAAATATTTCAGTACAAAATGTTTAAGCCTTCAAAAAATGTTGATTTCATCCAACATCTCTTCCAGACTCTTTCATCACAATCCCCCATTTTAATTTCCTGGATAAACTCCTGTCAAGCAACATATTGAAAAAAATGCTATCTTGCCCCAAAAAAAAGGAGCAGAAAAAAATATTTCATACTGTTGCAGATAACTTGGAAATGCCTTAAATATAGTTGGAATCGCATTTTCTTTCAAACACACCTAATGTGATTTTCTCTGAAACATATGTTCTTCAAAATGTTCTGAACAAATTCTGCTGAAATTTGAAGGTTTCCAGTATTTTCTTCGTAGGGCTTATATCCATGCATCTCTTTGATCTCCATTGCTTGGAAACCTGTATACAAATAAAATTCAAAATTCACAAGCATTTGTTGAAATGGAAGATAGGTTCTGTGCGTACATAAAAAAACAACTGAATTATAAACAGTACCTTCAGTCAATTTTAATAATTGAAAGGCTTTATACGAAAACATTTCATAAACTGTGAGAAAAGTTAGAAACGTGATTTTTGAGAATTTCAGCAGATACTTGGAGCGGGATGGGGTGTAAAATGGAATGTTGAGAAGATTTAATACATGTTCAATATATATATACTTACAAAATCATAATGCTCAAAAATATGTTCACAACGTTATAGCACTATTGCGATCGGAAACACAAAATGTCACTGTAAAGCACTCATGTTTGGTCACTTTACAAATGTTTCCTTGTTTATTTGTCTCTTACTTCATTTCTTTACTAATATTTTAAATATATATGCTCCCTTTGTGTTTCACCTTTTCATCCGCTGTTTTTGGAATCAACATAAATTTTTGTTTCATATACAAAATAGCTCTGTTGTCAATTAGGAGTATTAACAGTGATATTTTTCAGTATACCTTAAGTCCAAGAAACTGTGAGTGCAGTGACTGACATGTAAAAGTCAATGTTTTAATGCACTCTGCTACTCCAGAAAATCTGTACATGTACTATGAAATTTAATTTTCATTAACGGAGCTCGAATGCTATTACTTAACTGATCTTATCCAACACACTTTGGCTAATGCTTTATAATGAAAATGTTTTATTGGCTACGATCAATTCTACAGTCTAGTATACCTACCAAGCTATAAAACAGGAAAAAAAAAGAGACAGATGAACTTTTGGTATATGCAGCTAATTCCTAACCCCTATCGTTGTCAATGTGATATGAAGGTTTTGGAAATGAACACAGTCATTATTCTAGGTGTATTGCTAATAATTCAAAGACGTTTTGCTATAGTGATATTGGACATAATTTAAAACGTGAAGTTACGAATATGAATCCGATTACATAAACTACACTATTCCCGAAACATTTGCTACAACTTCCGTAAACAGTTACGTACAACATATATACGTAAACACATCAACTTCGTAACTTTTCCACAAATTCAGAACACTACACAATAAGCTAAAAACGAGAACAAATTATGCAGTAACTATCACAATCAATTGCAATAAACGATTGAATCCCAAATAACTTAAGAATTCACACCTACAAAAATAAAGTAAAGTGATACTAACCGGTGGAAAGTGATACCAGGTGTTTTCTTTTTTAATTTATTTGCATAGCCAAATGCCGCGCAACATCCCGTCGAAACTAATTATGAGTACAGAAGTATGCTGTCAAACACACAGAAAAAGTTACGCTGGCAAGCCATTTTAACAAAAAATATGAGCTTCCAGAGCTCACAAGTTTCCAATGGCAGACATGACCTCGAGGGTAACCAACCAACGCTCTGTAGGTAGCCAAACATGCGGAGGGATATTACAACAGATCGGCTTCTTTTTTTTTATTCTGATTTGAGGTTTAACGACCACCGTGAGCAACTCAATGGGCTATAAGCAGTCGCCCGTCCCTTATTTAGGGTCACTGCTTCCAGGGAAAGGAGAGAGCTAGTGCCGTAAGACACACACAACATCCATGCCTCACCGTGATTCGAAACCGATCCTCTTTCGGACGAATGATCAGAGGCCATCGCTTAGACTACTGCGACACTGGGGCTGCCAGATCGGCTTCAGAAGTCGGTGCTTAAAGTGTCTCCTCTTACTCCTACCTCCATTACTGAAACCAATCAGTGAACATCTATTAAATGTGTTAATATTATCAATACACAATCAGTGAACATCGATTAAATAGATTAAGAGTATCGATACACAATCAGTGAACCTCGATTAATTGGATTAACAGTTTCAAAATCACAGTCGAAACAGCTTAAAAGAATTAACATTATTAAATACACATAGAGATATCACGATTAAAACTGATACCGCACCTCATGAACCATGTGCTTCACATTTAAAGTAAGTAGAGAAATAATTATTTCATACTGTAACGAGGGCATTGCTTATGTTTGACATTTTAGATCACGTATGCCGTTTGTTGTTCTGATGTGAATCGACTAAAACTTTTAAATGATTAACCAAAATTATTTAATCCTTTGATCGGTTGATTTTTTCTCCCCTTTAAATATTTGCGAGCAATACTATTTTTAAGAAGAAGCTTCATTTTGCATTACACCGTTCCCATACTAGCATTCTGTATCACTGTGAGGGCCACCAAATTTGAAAGAGGAAGGGACATAGAACGGGCTTATAATGCCCTTGACAGGACGTTTCTCTGATAGGTGGAGCGTCATAATGCCGGCTGACGTTATTTCTGATTGGAAATTATATGTGCGGATAGCAACTTTAGTTCGTGTGGAAAACTCGATGGTATTCCGATCTCATTATGCCTGCAGTTGTTACCGGAAACCCAATCACGAGGTTGATTGCCAGCTTCATTTACGAATAGGCTATTCACAGTCATCAGTACAGGGCGATGTTATGTAGTGTGTGGAACCTGAGACAAAATGTTTAAATATTTAATTTATTTTGAAAAAGCAAAAGGAAAACGAACATGATATTGTACCTACGTCCAAGTGCTACTTCATTAGTTTTTTAGTTGGAGGTTCAGTTTATAGTTCTGCGCTACAAAGTAAATGATACCATCTTTCAGTTTATTCTTCTCACACATTTAACCTGTCAATAATTACTTCGCGTTCAACAGTATTACAGGAGCACGTGAGAGTTATGTTACAACATTTTTCCCTATACTTTGCTCAAAAGTGAGTGAACGTACTTGTGTTCAAAAAGCGATGATAATAAATTGAATTTTACAAATCAAATTAGGCGAAGAACGCACTTGCACCTCGCACTATTTGTAAAAATACAAAACGTGTATGCCAGTGGTCGCTTAATTACAATAGCTCTGACTTGGCACGAACTTCAGCGATCTGTTTGTGAGAGAAGTGTTCACACGGGAACAACGAGTACACTGTTTGAAAGTCAAAGACGTGCCAATCCTTATCTAAACTGAAAACAGATTTATGAGAAGATTTTAAACGTTAGTTTTAAAAAGGGTGGTGCCCGTGCGGTCACTCTCGAGAAAACGACGCTCTTTATGTACAAAGAGTGAGAGGATTACTTAAAGTGCGAATTATAATGGGCTACGAATCCTCAATAAATCTCTTACTAAGCTTTTATTTATCTCTTCAGTATGAGCGAATTATCCTCTTTTATCACGAATGCTGTTCTTCGTGCAAATTGAATTCATAACTGCCTCGACTTGGTAAAAGAACGCTTACAAAGAATAGCACACGATTCGAGTAAGCAATATTTTATTAATCTCTCTTTTAGCAGACCCATGTCAATCGACCGCCTTGTGGGGGCGTACTGTAGCATCTTAACTATGCCTCTAATCTGAGTCTTTACGGCTGCAGTGAGTCTCTTGGAGAGATTCTCTGGGATTCCTTCTAACTACATACTTAAAATAGGAGCTGACTGCGCTCGCAAACACTCCTACGCATTCCCTGCTATTGTCCCTATCACTAGCTTCCCGAGTTACTACCTAAACCTATGGGTGTTCCACTCGACTAGACTTAACGTCGAAGCAGTTATTGGGATGATCCTTACATTAGAGGGACCGGTACAGCGCCGAGGTATCCGCTATGATGTTGGGGGAAACGAGCATTGTAACAGAGCTGTCCTAGAAAGGATATCTTTTCAAGCTTCAGAAGTTTGATGAATGTATATGCTGACTGCACCAAAACAATCGAGATCTGGAAGAAGGAATTAGGTAAGTAAGGTTCAGGCTATACTCGGGTGTAGTTTCGCTACAAAGACGGAGGTTCACTTCTCCACACTGGTTGCTCAGTATTTGCTAACTAGTACTCGTTTGACCAGTTCCAACAACGACCGGTCTTTGAAAATAGTATATACGTATATCAGTGCCGGCCAACTTTAATAATATCCGCCATTGTTTTAGGCTTTAAACCATCAGATCTCCGTCCCACCCTGAGAAGGTTTTCGTATGAAATTTCAGTTATTAGTCTGGTACTTAAGTGTTTTCGATAAAATTCATTAGTCTCTAAATGTTGTTTAATAGAAATATTACACTTTCACACTAAATAGAAGAATATGTTAAGTTCTGAATGAATGATCTGAGCTTTGCTGCATAGGTGACAGTATTTAGTTTTGGAAGTACTTCAGATATATGTGAATTAACTGTGCAAAGTTGCAAATGTGTATCGAATAAAATTGTTCTTAAATGAAAGGATTTTCCTCGACTGTTAAATTAGTGTCAGTGCAATTAATCAGAGCCTTTTATAGGCTTTAAATGACACAATTTAAAATCACTGGTGATGGAACTTTTAGTATGCAATTTCTGATATAAATTTCATATTACAAATATAAAACTACACTGCTGGCCACCCAAAATGCAACACGAAGAAGGACACGAGATAGCAAAGCCAGATTTCTGGACACATAACAACAGATACAAAGATGAAAAGATGAAAATTAAAGGCTCGTGCGACTTCCGGAACACGCAGACATCAATAGTTCGTGTAGCCCCTATGGCTAGCAATAACGGCCGCAACACGCCGCGGCGTCAAACGAAAGTGGCTTTGGATGTGGGCTTGGGGTATGTCGGTGGCGTTCTTCTTGGCGTGCCGGACGCACATGATTTGCATATGCCCTGCAATGCTAATCGTTTGCATGTCCTCTCGCGGACGACGCATGCTGCGAATTTTAGGCCAATTGGATACTTCCTTATTGGTGTTGCATTTTGGGTGGCCAGCAGTGTATAAATATTATTTTGTATATAAATATTATATACCCGGATATCACGAAAGAAGAACACTGAACTACAAGAGGGGTTGCATAAGAGTACAGTATTTGCCAAAGAAACGAAACACCGTGAGAAATTCCTTGAATACTGATGAGACGCCGCATGAAAATACCTCAGAGGCAAATGTGCAAGTAATTTAAGAACAAATAACTAAGTATCCTGCCACAGCGCATGGGAGGCGCTCAATGCGTTTGGCATATTAACAGCAACGCTGGCATGCAAGGATATTTGTGAGGACATATTGCGTTTGCATTGTAATTAATTCCAGCACTCGACGTAGATCAAGAACATCAAACAGAAATCATAGCTCTTTCCACGTTAATAAGTGAGTCTCGGAAAAATTCTGATCCGCTCGCACTACGAATCGAACTCAGGTCTTCCAGTTACGCGCAGAACATGCTTTCACTGCACTACAGTGGCCTCGAATTCTCCATGTGAGTCTGGAGAATTCGAAGCCGCTGTGGTGCAGTGTTAGCATGTTATGCGGGTAACTGAAAGACCCTGGGTTCTATTCCTGGTGGCGGCCGGTGATAATTTTTCCGAAACTCTCTTATTAACGTGGAAAGAGCAATGACTTCTGTTTGACCAACCCCTGTACTTCCACGGACAGTGACGATGAGTCGACGTCGGATCCGTGCACACAAGGAGCAGTTCATCCTGTTTGAGAGAGGACGTATTATTGAGCTGAGAGTGGTTTGTTAGTCAAGAAGCCATATCGTCAAGGACTTGGCTCGGAGCGACGTAGTAGTTGGACAATGTTGGGGCTCATGGGTCGAGGAGGACTCAATCTAGCTGCAGAGGAACAGGAAATGGCCGAGGCCAAAGTCAGAACGCAAAGATAGGCCGATTGTGAAAGCCACAGGAAAAGAACAAAGTTCATTGCTCTCAACCAACAAAGGGCACGGCACGTCATCCACAAACACAGAATGGGCCATCCCACCTCTTTCGTGAAGATATGAGGCATTTCAATTACATTCGAAGGGGTCACACGCCGCTTACCATGAACCAGTGAGCTTTGCCGGCACAGGTGGCAGTTGTGTCGGGCCGATCAACGTCGGATGAGGTTCCTTGCCATTGGCGTCCTATTGACTTCAGTGATGAGTCACTTGAGGCCGATGACCAGCGAATAGGGTGTCATCAGACGTCCAGACTGCTAAAGCACCGATACTGCTTTCAGTTTAACCCTTTAACCGGATGGAACGAATTAACTCGGGGTTAGCAACAGGAGCTGAAATCAGTTCAAACAAATATATTCGCTGTCTAAGAAATGGGTGGAACGCGGCTGGAATGAGTGAACCTGCGCATTAGAAAGCGTTCATTTCCCCCTTAGCTTTGTTTTTTTAAAGTGGTAATTTAAAGGAGATGATTGATACTAATCCTTTCCGACTGTTTTCTTGCTAAAAGAACTATTACAATATCAAAGAAACTTTAGGAGAGCGATGCCTGAGTCACTTTTTTTTACCCAGTGGCATAATGTCCGTGTCAGGGTAACTTTCACTTCTGCGTTATGCCTTCAGTCATGAAGCAGAGAATAAGAGTATATAATTGAGCAGAGAATAAAAGAATATAGAATGGAGCAGAGAATTTGGTCTATAGACCGGAGCAGAGAATAACGGGCAATACGAAGGAACAGACAAACACGTCTGAAAGCAGGAAAGGAATTATCTTGCAGTAGTTTTCATAAAACTCTGCGGCTATGTTAACATTTCTGTTTGAAGAATGCAGAATTTTGTTTGGTTACATCGGCCGCGTAAACGGCTAAACGGCCCAGGACTCGCACACTACACAAATTTGATGGGATCACATTATGAAAGACAATTGTCGGCAGTTCTGTTGCCAATCGCCTCACTTGTCGAGTTGGCCGTTAAAGTGTGTCGAATTTCGGTTTATCAGCATTAAACTTTTCGTGACGAAATGTGCTGGTTGTAACTCGATACCTTCTGAATATCGTTAGAAACATTTGGCTTTCTGAATAGTCTTTTGATGCCACGCTTTGTTAAATCATTCCTTCCACTCCCATTTCAAACACTTATTTGCTCATTTGCCTGCAATTTGAGTCTAGACCGTACCTTGAGCGAATGTCGTCTAACAAAACACAATTTTAAGCGTGTATTTGCATCTGTTTCGTTCGTAAGATGTTCAAATATTTTTTATTTGAAAATTTTAAATTTTTTAAATATTTCTCCTATTACTCCCGGAGAGATGGTAACTCAGTGATTTGAAAAGAAGTAAACCAGAAGCAGGTGGTATTACTGAGGTGGGTAAAGCAGAAAAACTGTTATTCGGAAACCATTGTTAAAAGCAAAATCAAAAGCATGGAAAGGAAAATTTCCAGAAATCTGCAAGTTAAACTTTGGCTACGAAAGAAAAAGAAAAGTCAATGTGCTTCCTGTGCAAAAAGATTTCCGTAAGAATAAGGGAATCGAGGATTCGGAATTCCGAAGCGAAATTTCGGGAACTTTGAAAGCCCACCTGGATTACTGTTCCCCCAAAACACTTAGTCGCCCATACGCATTTCAATCGAATCTTGACAGACGGGAAATACGTGACGCCGTACGTTTAACCGTCTCGAAATGAGGAATAAACAGATGTCCACAAAGGAAAGCATTAAAGTAAAAGTAATGAAACCTAGAACTAGAGTGAACGCATTGCATTTGGCTAATTGAATGATATGCCTGCGAAAAGCTAAAGAAAGGCTTGCCTGAATAAATACTCTCAACAGCCCACACAAAATAGTATTGATATCAACCGTTGTCTTATGAATAAGTTTTATTGTTTTGTATTAGGAAGGACTTTGTTTTGTATTTTACAGTATATGTTATGCTCAGGTATTACTTATAAATAGTTTTCGTACTACATTTCCTGCATGTAACTCTTATTTGTTTTTTCTTGGGTTGTTACAGCTTAAAATCTACCCTTTTCAAAGTATGGTGATGAACTAGAAGACGCCGAAGAATTGCTTTAATCTTTTAACGACCGTGATCCAAAAATCGTGTATCACTCTAAACACCATAACGCCCGAAACTGTCTGTTGTTTCACTTCTTTGCTTAGTAACAACAATAATGACTTAGAGTGACCCCATAGGTCGAGAAAATTTGAAGAACAAGCAAGGATAAGAAATCCGACTTCCTCTAGACAGGCGTTTCAAGCGTTTATGACTGTTTTTACGTACGGGCGTTTTGGCAGTTATGGTTGTTAAAAGGTTAAAATAGCTAATCTTTGCAAAGAAAGTAAAATCCCGTTAGTGCGAGCTCAACAGAAGAAACGCTTCCACAATATATGCAAATAAATTTCAACAACAATCTTGCAGGTGATGTTCGTAGAGCGTAAGTGAAATTTCCCGTAAAAAATTAGTTTCATGATCAAACGAGATGCCTGAACCTGAACATTAGTCATTATTAATAAAGTCGCCTAAAATTGGCAAGGAGGAAGAACATTTTCCGATAATTATATGCTAAAAGATATCGTGATCACCGTGATTATCAAGATATCTTTTAGCATATTTCTCAATAAATACATTTCTGTGTTGGGAAACTAGGAACCAAAAGTGAAGAATGTTGCCTTCCAAAAATTTCAGTATTTGCCGTTTTTTAAAGGACCTTTGTTCGCAGACTACTGAAATTATCTACATATACAAAAGAGAAAGTGCTTGAACAATTGAAAGACCGTTTGGTATTTTTCCTTGCGGTGGACGAGTCAAACGAATTTATGGACGTCGCATAAAAAATTATTTTGCCTTCGGCTTGTGCTTTCCGATCTAACTATTTGTGAAGAAATCTTTATACACTGCTGGACAATTGCTAAGGACGGATCATAAACGGCTATATAGCGCATAAAAAAGTAAGTGTGGTTGGATGCCAAGTGAATTAAAATAATGTCAGAATGCCAGGACATTACAAGAAAGACAATTTATTGTGCTCTGAAATCCAAAAGGCTTTGGAACGTGTTCAAAGGACAAACAGGCCATTTTGTGCAGAATACGTAAACGTGAAAAAATTGCAATTACCGTCCGCAGGCGTTCCGGCGTAAGATGTCAATACGGGATATGGCCACCATGGAGGGCGATGCAAGATTCCACACGTCGTGTCATGCTTTGCACAACATTATCAAGCAGCTGTTGGGGTAATTTATCCCATTCCTCTGTCAGTGCACGGAAGAGGGTGTCCTTGTTTATTGGAGGGCATTGGCGACCAGCAAGACTCCTCCCCAAAGCATCCCACACATTTTCAATGGGACTCAGATCTGGAGAACGTGCTGGCCATACGAGGCGTTGAATATCCTCGCTCTCAAGACACTCCTGGACAGCGACTGTTCGATGACATGTTGCGTTGTCGTCCATGAAAATGAATCTATCACCGACAGCACCACGGAACATGCGAACATGAGGTAGCAGAACATCATTAATGTATCGTTGGCCAGTCATAGTCCCAGTTGGAAGCACATAGAGGGACGTACGGCCATTGATCATGATGCCAGCCCATACCATGACACTACATGTCGGATATCGGTCCCTTTCCTGTATGTTTGCTGGACAATATGCAGTACCACTATCACGCCAGATCAGTTGTCGTCGACAATCAGACGATAGACTGTATCTACTCTCATCTGAGAAGAGGACAGCAGACCAGTCGTTATCAGTCCAATTGCGATGTTGATGGCACCATTGCAAACGGGCGGTACGATGACGTCTGGACAATGGGATGCACACAACAGAACGGCGGGCGTATAGTCCTCCTTCACGGAAACGTCTGGCGACAGTTTTTCGGGTGATCCGCTTGCCAGTAGCAGCCATAAACTGATTTGCTACCTCACTAGCTGTGCTGCGCCGGTTTCTTTTTGTTGATAGCACTATGTACCGATCTTCTGCAGGTGTCGTACTGCGAACACGACCTTTCCCGTGACGTTTGCTACACTCTCCATTTGTTTGAAATGATTTCCAAAGCCTTGAAACAACACTGTGGCTGACGTCGAACTCCCTGGCAACATCTGTTATTTTTCGCCCTTCTTCAATCTTGCCAATAATACGGCCACGCGTAAAATCATCTAGGTGAACACTGAAAATTGCAAGTTCGTCAATTGATTCTTTCCCTTTCAACTTTGCGTTTGAACAACAACGGTCAATACGCGTCAAATCCATTATATCTCTTATCAGCGCTATGACGTCACGAACAAGTTCGGCAATCCAAAATTTGCATGCGCACAACACGTCTTACTGTATCCTGCACTTATGCTAATTTCCACATTTTCCTGCCTTCTATTTTATGGTTGCTATCGTTGCTATTGTCATCCGTCCTTAGCAATTGTCCGGCAGTGTAGTTTGTGGACTTCGAGGCGAAACTTGTGAATCTGATACAGTCGAAAAATGTTTAGTTGCTCCAGAAATATGTAACGTGGATCTGATAAAAAGTGCATTTTATTCCTACGGAGGATGCACCGGCAATGATTGGATGTAATATTGGATTTGTTTCTCATTTGATACAGAAGTACACTGCTTGCCACCCAAAATGCAACACCAAGAAGGACACGAGATAGCAGAAGCCAGACTTACTGGACACACAACAACAGATACAAAGATAAAACGATTCAGCTTACAGGCCCGTGCGACTTGCGCAGCACGCAGACATCAATAGGTCGTGTCGCCCCCATGGCTGGTAATAACGGCTGCTACACGACGCGGAATCGAAGGAAACAGGCTTTGGATGTGGGCTAGGGGTATCTCGGTCCAGGCTGCTTCCACACTTTGCCACATTTCATCAGGCGTAGCTGCGGGTGGTGCTTGCCGGGTCACTCGGTTGCCGATCAGCTACCAGACGTGTTTGATGGGCGACATATCGGGAGAACAGGCGGGCCACGGCAACAGTGACACCTGGTGGTCCGTGAAGAATTGTTGCACGATGCGTGCCACGTGCGGGCGCGCATTGTTGTGTTGAAACGTGGACGCTGGCAGGTCCTTCAGGTAAGGGAGTACTACAAGCTCCAAAACTTCGTAGATGTAGCGGTGGCTGTTGAGTGTACCGGCGATGCGTACCAGAGGGTTGCGGGTGTCATATCCAATTGCGCTCCAAACCATAACGCCAGGCGACGGGTCGGTATGGCGATGCATAATGCAGGCGTCATGCAGTGTCTTGCCGCGGTGCCTCCACATGCGAATTCGACCATTCTGGTGTTCCAGGCAGAAGCGGGATTCGTCGGAGAAGACAATCCCGTGCAATTTCGTAGTCCAGGTGCAGCGTTCAACGGACCACTGCCGCCGCACTCGCCGATGGTGTAACGACAATGGTAATCGGAGCAATGGACGCTGTACGATAAGTCCCCGCTCCTGCAGACGACGTCGAACGGTACGTGCAGACACAGGTTTTTGCGCAACACTCCCTATTTCCTGCGCTAACGTTCGTGGTGTGGCGGTGCGAGCCGTCAATGACCGCCAGACAACATGCCGGTCCTCTCGTTCGGTGGTGTGTCGCGGCTGCGGCAATCGCTCACGTCGGTCCGTTCGTCCCTCCTGCCCCCACCGAATCCATACTCGCCTCACTGTGGCTGGATGTCGTCCCCCACGAGCACCGATGTCGCGGTACGATAAACCGCTGTAACGATAAGCCACTATTCGTCTTCTGCCGAACTCCGAAACGTGCTGGAATGACTGGCGTATTCTGCGACGATGCATCAGAAAGCTTCCCACGCACAGGTCCGGCAGAACAACGCACTTCCACTACATACACTTCGCCTTTTGTGCACCCTTCTTATAGTGCTTCTCGGTGGCGTGCCGGGCGCACATGATTTCCTTGTTGGTGTTGCTTTTTGGGTAGCCAGCAGTGTATAATGAGAATGGTATGGAAAATATGTTTCCCACCTTTTATGTCATTCTGCATTAAGCTAATTTGTGTGCTCTGTTGCTCAGAAATGAAATGTTGTGAAGTTTGATATACATGGTTGTGAAAATCGTAATTTACATTCGGAAAGGAAGTTTTCTCATGCATTGGCAGTTTGTTGAGGCCTTGAAAGATTGCAGTGACTGTGATTTCGAGGATATTATTGACGTATAAATTGGAGATGGTTGAGGAGAGAAAAATTTGTGGAGCGGTTTACCAATTTGCAACCTCAAATTTCAGATTTTCTTGTTGAGAAATGACAGGGGAATGTTTTTTAACATTGAGATCCCTTCATGACAATGTGATTTACAATTTTTAATGCAATACCAAGTCTCATTTATAGGAATAAAATGCAAACCTGCAGGGAACTGGAAATATAATATGTAAGTTCGAGTATCATGATGAAGATTTTATGTAAAAGGTGAACCTCACTCTGGTACAAAATCAGGACACTTTGACTCATTTTTAAAAAATGTAAAAATTTAGTAGATATGAAAAATTTCAATAGATATCCACCGCAAATACTATTTTAATATGTAAATAATATTTATAGTTACATATATTCAAGTTCATGTTTTTTTGTCTCTTGTATCTTCTCCGAGACACTTTTAAATACTATGACATGAAAATTATTTTCCCATTCCTCAACAAATTAATTCTCTTAGCGACGAATTACAAATATAGTGTGTCAATGTAAGGAGTGCACACCAAATAACAGAACCACAAGCGCTGCATTGAATGAAGGGAACTGCTCATTTTTTTCGATACTTTGAAAAAGCTTTAATATCACAATATGCACAAAAATCTGCTTCTTTCAAAACATTTGTATATTTCTTGAAATACATGGCGGGGTCACATTATTGTGACTACCAGCTAATCTCCAGGGTAACAGTAGCGTGCATCGCCGACAGCAGCTAGACGGGATGGGAGTGAGTCATTTTTAGGAAAATGCAAGAATAATCACGTAAACCTTTTTTTTATTTCCGTAATACCAATGATAAAATCAATAAATATTTGTTTCAGAAAATTATAGTCATCAGGAAGCTTACAATGTTTCTTGCAAATAGGAAATGCAAAATGGGAAAGCAAGGTTTAGTCAAAATTCAAAATCCTATATTATAGAATAATTTAATTTATAGAGTAAGTAACGGTGACTATAAGTAGGATCTGCACATTTTTGAAATACAGAGTCAAAACCTGAAATGTAACCGAAGTGACATATTAAAATATTATTTAGAAGTGTCTTAAAAAGGTAAGGGACCACCTCTTGCGGTCAGACTCCCAACGACGATACATACCTATTACAAAGTTTTTGATGAACTCCGAAGTGAAAGATTTCCATTTGTCGATGAGGAGATTAAATAGCTGTGGAAGGGCTCTTGAAGGGGATGACGAGCTGCTTTGCATCGTTTCAGAGGATCACAGGCATGCCGTACCAGGTTCCGGTCCGGACACCTGTCTGTCAAATCCATACGCCGAATATCCGCTTTCTTCAGAAATACATCGAAAAGCTGAACTCTGTGCGAGCGAACGTTATCGTCCAATCACTAGAAGAAGAGCTCCATCTCGCGCCTAGTAGCGATCAGTTTTCACGTTGATTCCTGATAACATGTGGCGTGTTACTCAGCCTTCATACGTAATGCCACCTCAAACTTACAGACCAGCTCATCTGCAGCAGTCTATTCGCGGAAGTCTGTAGGACCGTTATTCATTTCCTATATCTTTCAGATATAATTTCGGCGAAAATCCCTATGTATATTGATCAAGTCAGTTGTAAAAAGAACAACAGCCCAGGCATTAGGGCTCAGAAAACGATATTACCTCCACCAGTTTAAACGACCTCACCAGTAAGGTACGGGAACAGCGGACATCCTAAAAAAATTAAATACACTCGACGCCACATGAGAAAGGGAGAAATACCGCATGTGTTTATTATGAATACCGATTATTTCATAGGGTTTTGCATCCTAAAACTTAATGTCGGGAAATGGAAGTGATGCAATGAACATGCTATCTACGTTACAAATTCGTAAACAGGTAACTGATGTGCCTAGATTTTTCAGTGCCCTTGGAAAGTTATTTTATTTATCACAGCATAAATAAAAACAGGTATGAGAATTCATAGTCCAATTACCCAAGATTCCTAAATATTTACTTTTCTATTCGTAAGGTCCATTGTTTTTCATTTAGAATTTCATTTGTGGGCGTCTCGCTGGCCATTGAAATTAATTTCTTCTGCCAGGTGTTCAATACCTCTGCCCTTTTGAATGCCTTGTTTTATTTGCAACAGGTAGGAAATAACGCTTGAGGAAAGTCAAAGTGGTCAGGACGGACGTAAAGTGAGAATATTTAGAAGGTCTGGGCCACCTAAATTTCCCCGCACGGGGATAACTGGTTTTCCAGTTATTTTGGGAGCGGCGCCCCCACGGCCCGAGCTGACCTTGTGACTGGTCAACATCTGATGTCATGCCACCGCTTGTTTTCTTTATTTCGGTGCTCTTGGAGTTTGCAGGGACGGCTGTTCATCCAGCTGTTGGGGAGTCGCGGCCCCACGATCCCGAGCTGGTCTTGTGTCTCGCTTTTTCGTTTTTATTTATTTTCTCCACTGGCTAGTTGCCCGTGTTGTATACTCTACCTAATCGCTACCACGCTATGTACTAACACCCCGGTCTGGTGGTTTTGATACCCTCCACCGCTAACTGTTTTATATTAACCACTCAGTTCGTAGGTTGCTGAGATTCCGTTTAGGTTCCCTTCCAGGGTTTTTCTTCCTTGGATTACTTTTTTCCTTTTAGCTGGTTTGAGTGCTAGACCTACCTGCATGTTTGCCGCGTGCGGAGACCCGTGAGGCGGAAATGGGATGTCTGGCGGCTGAGGTCGCAGGAGACCGGAGAAGTGCCTCCTGTGTACCAACACTCCTCTTCGACCCCGGCTTCGCTGTAAACGGGAGGCTAGAGACTAACTCGCCTCTAGTCAAAAGTCTTGTACCAAGTTTTGTACAGGGCTTTATCGGCTTTGTCGTATAGCACGGCAGGGTAAGCCCGGGGGCTGTGGGATCATGCCAAAGGCGTTGGCATGACGGCACCCAGAAGCCGAAGTGTCCGCCGAGTGCGTGTGATCACAGCCAACGGACTATATCTGCAACGTATAAGCTCCAGAGCTGTGTCCAGCGTCATTTTCTTGGCTTGCAGACCTCCAGTTCTCCCTTGTAGGGCTCGGTGGTGGGTGGAGTAGTCTGCTGACGAATCCTCCTCCTTTTTTCCATGGGTAAAAACAAAAAGTCCAAATTCAAGTCACCTGAGAAAATGATAGTTGACAACGACTCTCCTTCGTCTTCTCAACCTACGAAGTCTCATAACCTTAAACGATCTTTAGACCATGATATGGACCAAGAATGTGGAACCTCTTCTTCGGCAGCTGTACCAGTCGCTCCGAAGCGTCGTCTCCCCTCGATTGCTGTGAATACGCAAGCTACACACTTAGTTGAAGAATCCATCGATCCGAATGAGAGACTGTCCACCAGATCTCCCTTTTTCATTTCTAAAGCTTTGGACCCTGCGGTTGGCTCCTTGAAGTCTGTGAGGAAGCTTTGCTCTGGGGACCTGCTTGTCCAAACTTGCAGTGTTTCTCAGAGTAACACTCTTCTGCACCTCACTAGTCTTCAAGGCATTCCTGTCAAAGTGACACCTCATCCGTTTCTTAACACCTCTCGGGGTGTTATTTCGGATTTTGATCTCTTGCCATGCAGTGAGGACGAATTGGTGACTGAACTTGCAGATCAGGGTGTTATTGCTGCACGTCGTATGATGTTCCGGCGCGATGGTTCTTTGATTAAGTCTAAAAATGTAATCTTGAGTTTTAACTCCCCGAAAGTTCCGACCGAAATCAAGGCTGGCCACTTGGTCTGTGGAGTTCGCCCGTACATTCCCAGTCCTCTGCGCTGTTTCAGGTGTCAGAGGTACGGGCATTCACAACGTTCATGTAACAGTTCCGCTCGTTGCGAAAATTGTGGCTCCAGTGAACATGACGAAGAAAGTTGCACTTCTGCGGCCTGCTGTGTTAACTGTGGTGAGGCCCATGCAGCTTACTCCCGCAACTGTATGAAATGGAAGGACGAGATGGCGATCCAGCGCCTCAAGACCCTGGAAGGCCTATCGTACCCTGCTGCCAAGGCCAAGTTGGGTGTTCCCAACAACCGACAGCGTACTTTTGCCGCAGTAGTTCAGTCTCTGCCACAACCCGTGCAGCCCTTTGTTCCGCGCCCTGTAGTTCTCGCCGCACTTGCCAAGAGATCTACAGCTGAACAAGCGATACAGTTGGATTTCTCCGAGCTCCAGATTTTTCGAATAGCTGAGTCTGCGCCTTCTCTTTTGAAGACGACCGACTCTTCCAGTTCCCAGCAGAAAGCCTGCACGTGTGGAAGACCCGGCCCTAAATCCGCAAAGATGTGCAGTGTCCATCCAACTGTCGCGGTGCAACTGACAAACATTGCAACTGTCTCAGACTCAGCGAGGTCCCCACCCTCAACCAACATTATAGAGGAACATAGGGGGGTGGAGAGTGACAGTTCGTGCCCCTCCTATGACTCATCCTATGTATAGTTGTGTTCGTTTTCGTGATGTGTTTTATCATTCTCATTCCTCAGTTTTACTTAATCGGCTAGTTTCTAACCATTGTACCATGTTTTTAATACTGTTTGTTTCATTGTCTTTTTTGACCCTTCCATCATTCTCATGGTTCGGTTTTACTTGGTCAGCCAAATTTGGGGATTTATGCCACGTTTTTTAATACTGTTTGTTTGTCTTGTGTCTGGCGCTCTTTTGCCAAACATGGCCCTTGCGCCATAAAAATCAACCAACCAACCACCTAAATTTTGGGGCCAGCGGCGGCAGGGTTTCCAAGTTAAGGCATGCGTAGAACTCTAATATGTACTTATACTGGGCAAAAAACCTACTCATCGCACCTATGTATAATTTACACTGGGCAAAAAACCTACTCATCGCACCTATGTATAATGTATGCTCTTATTATTTGTAGTTATAAACCAAGAAGTCATGTTTTATGCAATCCATTTACTGGGAAAATCTGAGACATTTGTTTTACACATGTTTGCTATGCTGATACCTACGAAGTTGAAAAGCTCGTTAGAACCGTTATTTACATTCTATTCAAGATTCTCCCTGGAAAAATGGAAATCTTATTGTTCGAGAGAAGACATTCCAAATGCAATACTGTCTCTTGAAGATGCAACCGCAAGAAAGTTATGATCTATTGACTTGAGATTTATAGGATACATTATTTGTGATATCATAAGAAGCTGATTAGAACTACAGACATCTAAGCCATGTGAAATACACAATTCTCAGTGTCATGTGTGCTCAACAGAAGCTAAAATAACTTCTCGTACACGGCGTGCAAATGGAAAACAATCTCTTTGTTGACGCGAGGCAGATCATACCGCGCTGTATCGATTCATACCCAAAATCATCTCGAGTAACTGGTAGAGGATGCTCATAGTTCTGGCGTCAAGCGAACATATCTCACACTTGTTCAATGGGCAAAATATCAGGAGATATCTCTAAGCAAGGAAGACTTTGCAGGAGTTGTAAGTCATTCGACGCTGCACATGGTCGGACATTTTCCAGGTTGAAGATGGTAGCAGGACCTTCTGCACGTACGGAAACACCTCATCCTCCACAAATTTCCGCTCTGTATCTCTGGCCAGTTCAGTATCATGCAATACGTAGGAGGCTGGATCAGTAATGGAACTCTTCGGCGCTGCAACACAGGAATGCGCGGTAACGGGCCCGTATGATGATGCATAATTCTTTTCTACAGCAACCAATCATCACAGTGTTGACGTACAAGCCTATGTTCACCATGGGTCATAGATTGAACCATGGCTCGACGGAAAACATTATGCGCTGCAATTCAGCACGCTAGTGTCTGCCTGCGCTCTTGTCCCAAAGGAGCCCATTTCATATAGTCCCCCATCCTGCAACTCTCTCCCTCGATCTGCTGGTGTGCACGTTGACTTCCTGAAACGTTAGTCCCACCTGCAACGCACATTATTGAATAAATCTACTCCATTCTCTTTCTCCCCAAAACGTTTCCCATCGTGAGCATGTAGGCTCACCATCTGTCCCTCTGTTTCTGTGCTTCTTCCCGAAAGTTTGTTCAGGAGTATCTGGGTAAAAATCTAAATCTCCTCTTGCAGGTAGTGGCCCTATAAGATCGATTGTTGAGTCCCTTGTAAAGGATATATCGGTGAGAATTCCTA